>JADWPR010000014.1:417669-901144 GCA_016109585.1 Phialophora expanda
TTGTCACTTGTTTATAATTTTTTTTAACACTTACCATCTGGTGGTTTTTTATTTTAGGTTTTTTAAAGTCCCCCAAAAAAACCCCCCCCCCCCCCCCCCCCCCACAATAATCAATCAAACACCACCATGTCCTCACCCTCGATGTCGCTCTCTTCCGCTGTCCTCCCCTCCCGCATCCTCCTATCCGTGCTAGGCCTCGCCTCCGCTGCGGGCGGCTACCTCGCCGACTGGAACGAAACCCACGTCTTCAACCCGCGGTGGACCGCCCACGCCAAGTTCCATAACGGCCAGACCATGTCTACGGGCCTGGGCCTCGGCCTGCTCACATGGTACTACACCTGGCGGGGCAGCAACGCAGGCACGCCCGGCGGCCTGCTGGACAATCTCCTCACCGCGAGCCTGCTGAGCAGTCTGTACTGGGCGACGCAGCTCAGCGCCATCCTGTATCCGGGCACCAAGTGGGTCGACGACGAGTTCAAGGCGAGTCATGGCGAGCCGCAGAAGAGGGGCGCCCCGGTCTTGTTGGGCTTGACTTGGGCCGCCTTCGGCCTGGGCTGGTATCGGCTTACGAAGTGAGGGACTGTAATAGAGAGACATACGGGGTTCGTCCTCCAGCGCCCGGTGTACTAGTGGTCTGATGGATCGTATCGGCGCGGCGGGGGGGAATCGCGGGAGAGATTTTTGCAGACGATTCGTCGACACCTCGATACCTACCAAGACTACGTCTGCCTGTGCCTCGTGCGGATTGCAAAGGCACACACGCAATCCAGTCCCGTCCATTTCGATATCAGATTTGTAGACTACCAACGCCTGGAGTCCGCGGTATTAAACCCTCCAATTATAAGCCTGATTTCGCACAGCACGGGCCAAACATATCCATGTCTAGCACAGCCTCAAGACTTGGCCCGTAGTCCCCGGACGCCTCTCCTGCTATATACCCACATCGACTGGTTAGTCCTGTTTTGGTCGCTAATAAGCCCTATTGTTCTCGGCCTCCCGTCCCCTCGGCGTCGGCTCAGCATGGCGGGAAAACATCCTTCTCAGGCCCGTGACCAGGAGATCCACGGCCCTGGCAGGGCCTTTGGCCAAGTTCGACAGGCTGACTCGCCGGACGCGGAACAGGTAATATAGCGTGATGCAGGCGAAGATCTGGCTGAAAGTTAGGGCCTCGTCGTTCTAGCTAACTGGCCAACGAAGTAGGAGAAGCCAAAGAAATGAACATTTGAGTCAAGCCAACACTGTACAAGACAACACTCACATTGAAGACGATGTACGCAAAGCCGATCCCAAAGTTACGCCACCGCTCACTCGCGTAGATGTTGTTCGCCGCGAGGAACTGATCCGCTGAGGTGAGTGGGCAGTACCGGCATTGAGCGGTCGCGTTCGGGTTGTACAATTGGCCGGGCGCCCCGCCTTGGAGATACCTCGCTAAGTACTCGCCACAGGTCTGGCCTGAGGGTGGGTTGAAGTTGGCGAGCTCGTTGTCTGCGCATTGGACCTTCCGCCCATGCAGGCCGGTCGCCGCCCACCCGCTGACCATGTATGTCATGGGGGAGACGCGGTCTAGGAACGAAACGTCAATATTCACACGTCGAGGGTTTCCAAGCGATTGTACTTACACATAAAGATCCAAAATCCAGGTAGTGCCGTCGGGCTTTGCAGAACGCCGTTGAACGTGAGCATCATGCTGAAGAGCAGAGTTGCGATATTGCCGGCCGTTTCGGCGTCAGGCATCGCCGCGATGATCATGTGTGCGAAGGTCGAAGTGAAGACCAGGAATTGGATGACGAGCAGCAGCATTAGGCCCCTGGTCTCGTTGTCCTGGTTCTTACCGAAGATGGCGAAATACCAGGATATCCACATCAGGATAGCCAGCACGATCTGGTACGGGATCTCGACGCAGATGTTGGCGACAAGGAATGCCACCCACGAGTAAGCTTTCGAGGGCCGTTCGCGGACTTCATACAGGGAGCGCTGGATCACAAAGCGGGGCATGATCTGCTGGACGAGTGTAGAGAAGATGCTGTCGTCGTCAGAAAAGTTCCTTCAACATCAACAGTTAGACTTACGTGACCAGCATGAAGATGCCAAAGATGGTGTTCTGCAGCCCGGCCGAGGTGGAATTCTGCTTATAGAACGAGAAGCCGATGAACAATGCCGACATGATGCCCAGGAGAAATCTGGCTTCGTGTTAGTAATCTTTTGTTGGTCGTAGAAACGGAGTCATGTCCTCACTTTCCGCTGATATACGACGGCGTTCTCCAGTATTGCTGGAACACTCTCTCAGTGACATAGTAGATCTGCGAGGCCAAGGGCATGGCGAATTGTGAGGTGTTGGAACTTTCCGCAGCTGGCTCTGATCTCTTCGCTTCGTGGATCCGGTCCAGCTCTGCCTGCACCTCATTGGCTTCTGGCGAGGATTTCCAGACCTCACTCCAGTCCCGATCCGCTTTCTTGCCGCAAATGTCGAGCATGTACTCGGCTGGGTTGGCTTCGTCGGGACATCGAGGAGCGCCCTTCATCTCGAAATAGTCAAGGAGCTTCGTTGAGTTCTGGCCGATGTCGCCAAAGTATATGGTCTTACCCCCCCTCATCAGAAAGAGCAATCTGTCAAACGACTGAAAGAGTATAGCCGACGGTTGGTGAATGGTACACAGAATCGCTTGGCCAGAATCAGCCAGTTTGCGGAGGAATGCGACGATAGACCACGAGCTCTGAGAGTCAAGACCTGAAGTGGGCTCGTCGAGGAAGATGAGAAGTGCCGGTTTTGCCGCGAGTTCAACGCCAATGGTCAGCAACTTGCGCTGTTCAACGTTGAGGCCTTCGCCAGGATTGCCAACTATAGCTTCAGCAAAATCTTCCATGCTGAGCATTTTGATCACTTCTTCGACAAACTCGTCCTTTTCTTGCCGGGAGACAGATTTCGGCTGACGGAGGTAAGCTGAGAAGCGAAGTGCTTCTCTAACAGTCGTCGTCTCCAGATGGAGATCTTGTTGCTGCACGTAGCCAGTCTTGCGCTGAAAAGATGGATCAAGAGGCTTGCCGTTCACCAACTGTGATGGAGTTAAAAGGAGGATTTCACAACAACGACGGCGGGGATTGGCTTACCATGTCACCCGTCAAGACACCAATGTTCGTTCTCTGCGCCAGTGCATCCAGCAAAGTAGTCTTTCCAGCACCTGATGTTCCCATCAAAGCCGTCAGTGTGCCCGGTTTGACCCATCCCGATATGCCGTCGAGTAGTCTCCGAGGTTCGCCCTTGATTTTGATGTCGAGAGTTACGTTACGCCACGTAAAGATGTCCTTCTGTGCAGGTAGCGCCCTGACTTCTTCAGCTTGCCTCTCATCGACTGGCCCGTCTGAGCTGATGCCCTTTTCGTTTGTTTGCACCTGCTCTTCGTCTTTCTTGCCTCTCTGAAGATGTGCTGGAACATGGCCCCGTCGGAAAACCAAGAATTCCGCCGTGGAAGTTGTGTCGGAGTTGATCTCGCTAGCTACGAAGTAGATCGCAAAGAAGAAGATCATGAAGGCGAAGAGGAAGCCAAGGTTGCGCCAAATATGAGTGTAGGAGTACCCATAAGAAGAGTTAACCCAGCGGTCGCCTGAGACAGTGGTCTGGCCCGCCACGGCTCCAGCAACAGCACATTGGAAGCTATTACCAGTGCCGTAAGGTGGCACCAAGCTCGTCGGGGCACACGGAAAATCGCGTCCATGGACTTCGTTGACCAGAAGGGCCTCGAAAGCGTACGCAATGGGATTGATCCAGGAGGTCCATTTGAACCAAGGATGCATATATGACCGTTGCAGCGTGAACCCAGTATAGATCACAATCCAAAGCACCATCACGCCGGCGATTGCCAAAGCGGCCGAGATGGTCTTGGTGATCGCCGCCGTTGTCCGGAAGATTGCTGACATGGTCAACATGGCCACGAAGTTGAATAGGAAGAAGATGAAAAAGTTCGATGCTCTGTACCGCAGCCCAGCCAGGAAGTACAAGATGATGTTGAAGACCGTAGTTGTACAGAACTTAATCGGTAAGTCGGCCACAATGCCCGCGACTGCTTCAGTGAACGGGTGGTAGAAGGCATATGACTTGTGTTTGGCAACAATCGGCCGTTGGGCGTAGAGGGTGTTGATCTCGACGATCGACTGGAGAGCACTGAGCAGGACTGCAAAGAACAAAACGGAGCCCTTTGCGAAGAAGCTGCCGGTAGACAGCGGAGTACCGAAGAAGATCGAGCCGATGATCAGAGCTTGTACGATCTGGCTAAAGACGACGGCGCTGGACGTAGCGTCAGTGAGTATACTTTCACTTGATTCAATGACAGGAGGTTCAACTCACATGGTGGAAGCTTTGTCGTTCCAGAGCCTCTGATATGCTCGAGTAACACAGACCCGAATCTGCATGGGAATGCTGATCACGTAGGGTGACTTGGGGCGGACGTGGTCGGCCTGCACCCGGCGATGCGCGACCCTGAACTCTTCCAGCGCCTTTTCACCACTGCCCTCCTCTTGCGCAGCATGGTCTGTCTCTTCTCGAGACGCTCTGAATTGAGGGCTTTCCAGCCAGTATTTCTCGAACTCTTCGGCAGTGCGAGGCACCTTGTTTTCGAAACCCTCTCGTGGTTGCCTCTCTCTAGGGTTGGTGACAGAGCTGCAGTTGAGTATTCAGCAAGAGTTCTGGACAATATCTACGTGGTGAAGCGTGATCGTCCACTTACGTCAAAAAGTCGCCGGTGGTCTGCCTCGACGGACAGTGCCAGCCCATGTCTTCGAAATATGGTCGAGCCTCGTCGCAGGGTCCGAAGTAGATCTGTCTGCCCTCATACAGAACAATTGCCTTGTCACATAGGTCGTAAATGGCTTGTGAGGCCTGGTAAATGGCGATGAGCGAAGTGAGGCCACCAAAGTCGGCGGCAATCCTGAGCGAGCGGACAAACTCGAGCGCAGTCTGCGAATCGAGGCCACGTGTAGAGTTGTCCCAAGCCGCAATTGGCGAACCTATCCAGGAATGAGCCATTATCTTGCGTATAGCAACGTTTTCACATACCTGCTAGGGCCATTTCAGCGATACTGACACGTTTGCGCTCTCCGCCACTGACTCCACGAACGAAGTCGTCCCCCACTTTGGTATTCCGCGTATGTGCTGATTGAGATGTCAGTACATATGACGCGCACATCATTAGAAGCATTCGGGTACGTACATAGGCCGAAAATGTTCATCATGACGGATGCCATATACTTCGCCCACTTGTCTCGGGGCAGATCAAGGATCCGGTTGGACGGCGTTTTGCACGTTGCAGCAAAGTTGAGCGTCTCTCCCACAGTCAGATGAGGAAAGTGTTTTTCGTTCTCCTGGTTGTAGATGGCTTCGCCCTTGAATTCCTTCACAAATAGATCCTGCGGTATGCCAGAGTATGTGATCTTTGAGTCTTTGGATAGTGCCAAACCCTGAAGCTCACCACAGATGCTTTTGAGGAATGTGGAACATCCGCTTCCAGGCCGGCCGAGGACAATCAGCAACTCCCCGCTGTTGACGTGTCCATTGAAGTTGCGCAGGATTTGTTTCTCCTCAGGGTGGCTGAAGAGCTCTCGGAAGCGGAAAGGTTGCGTGAAGATGGAACCGACAGTGTGCTGAAGCACCAATGCGGATCCTTTCCCAGAAACGTTGAGATTCCTGAAGGTGAAGCCAGATCGTTGTGGCTTGATATTCTGCTCCTCAAGCAGCTGTAGGAATTTGCGAATCCAAAGGTAAAAGTTGAAGTTCGGACTGTCGGGATCAAATTCAGGAGACTCTGGCGCCATGCCGGCAACAGTATCCCGCCTCTGGAGGCCATCGCTCGTATAAGACTTTGTGCGTGACCGGGCGCCGGATAGAATGGAAGCAATTTGCACCAGCTCATCGCGGGTAGTCTCGTCTTGGTCATGGAAGCGATATTCGTCTGCGTCTCTCGTCCTCCGCGTTCGGATTGGCTCAAATACCGGGCCTTCGGAGCTACTTGTTGATATTTCGCGCTCAAGCCCATGCTCCGCCGGCGGAGGCACAGGAGAAGGTGCTTCGGCTTCGTCACCCATGGCGCGAACGTCGTTTCACCTGCAATGATATTGACAAAGGCAGGACGAGCAAAAACGCGTCAAGGAGCGGCCTCAAATAGTGGAAGCGGGGTGGCCTGGATACTGAAGTGACGTTGCAATAAGAAGAGGGGACAACAAACTGAATTTGATCAACAGAGAACCAGCTATAGTTAAAGCTTTCGGGAGGTAGGTATGTGCGCAGTGTAGTGGACGATGCGTTCTTCTGGGCCAGCCAGTGGTAGCGAATCGAAGCATCCTGGCCTGTCATCCGTGCGTAGTCAATGCAGATACCAAAATGGGCCCTGGGCTTCCATTGTGCCGCGCAAACTTGGCCACCCCGTAGTGAAAGATTGCATACGCACAGTATGCAAGCCAAATCCCTTTGCCTTCGTTCTTACGACGGGGTACGTCGAATTTCCACTACTGCTGACAAGTTGAGAAGGCGACGGATATCACAATTATGCGACCGTACATTATGCCGTATCTCGCATAGTGCTGATCCTAGAGCCCATTGTGAAACTGCCAACCATCTCGCAGCAAGCAGAAACTGTGGGCAACGTGACAATCTGCTGCCGGGGTCCAATAGGAGTAAAGGCAAGACCTGGACGCCTGAATGCGATGCCTGCTCTGCAGGTGCTCATGCCGTATGTAATCCATTATATAATGCCGAATGGGTCCGATGGCAGACGGTTGTCCTGAGTGGGCAAGCAGTCTAGCTGGGCTCAGCTGTGAAGATGACTTTGCCGCAGCCGGAAATGACGATTGCGAAGACCTTGGGACCCATAATTGACTTGCGAAAGCCTCAGTTGGGGATGATCCACACGGTTCGACGGAAAGGAGAATGTCCGCGGCTAAGGCACAAGCGAGCGAGGACTTGATGTGCATCTGCACTAGCCTGCAAGCACCTTCTCGGATCCAGCTTGGAACAAGGGAGCCGACTGGAGGATCTTGCGCAGCTGCAGCCCGGCAGAGTACGAGTAGTTGCCCGTTGCACAAAGACGAACCAGAATCCATGCCTGTCTTGAGCGATGCGAGACTCACTTCAGCGTCACTCGTAGATGAGAGCTACCAAGAACACCGAGAGGTGAGTCAGCGGCGTGCCAAGCCGCTAAACCGTAACGCGGCCCGGCGGCCTTCGCCCAGCGCGAAATTCACTTGTGAGTGACAGCGTCACGCAGACCAATGCACCCTCCAGGGACATCTCGTGCGAGCGCCAGGAGTGATTAGCGATAGCATTGGTTCACGCGACATACGCATCCCCCGCCGAGAAGCTGGACTCCATTGCTTTCTCAGCAGCCTCATAATGTTGAAATGTCTTTGCCTGGACTTGGCCTAGAAGAGCCAGAAAAGGTTCACGTTGTCGAGACCACACAGCATGACTTGGAGAAGGAAGCGGAATGGCGATTCGAGGTCCCTGTGGGCAAGTACGTGCAGGTCAAAGTAAGACAACAATCCGCCGGCCCTCGTCTACATTCTGACAGTGACCTAGTTGCTGAGTGGCACTGCCGAATTGTTTGGCACTGAACTTGTGACCGGGAACACCTACACTTTCACAGCCACTAAAGCCGCAATTTACACGTGGAATGGCTGCTCATTCGAGGTCAGCGGCGACGCTTTGCAGAGCGAGTATACTGCTGAGGAAACCCCCATGAGCGAATACATCAACGTTCACTTTGCGCTTGAGGAACTGCGTGACCAAGCGAGAGCCAGTGGTCGGGAAGGACCGAGAGTCTTGATCCTAGGTCCAGACAATGCAGGCAAGACTACCCTTGCCAAAATCCTCACGGGGTGTGCCAACCGATCGGGACGCTCGCCCGTCGTTGTGAACCTGGACACTAAGGAAGGCGTTATGAGCATCCCGGGCACTTTGACCGCCACCGTGTTCAAGAGCCTCATAGACGTCGAAGAAGGTTGGGGAACGGCGCCCATGTCAGGCCCTAACGGGGCCATCCCGGTCAAGTTGCCCCTGGTCTACTTCTTTGGCAGCTCGAAACCAGAAGAAAAGGAAGGGAAGGTCTACAAAGCACAAGTCAATCGGCTAGCTCTCGCAGTGGCAGGGCGTCTTGCTCAAGATTCCGAAGCCAGAGAAAGTGGGCTCATCATCGACACTCCAGGTAGCTTGACAAACATCACGGCCGGAAACAGGGTCGGATACGACATTATCCAGAACATCGTATCTGAATTTGGCATCTCAGCCATCCTCTGCCTAGGCTCAGAAAGACTGTACAGCGACATGGCCAAGAAATTCGACGGCCAGCCCATTGCGTCACGCAGGTCAGCCACTAATCCACCAGAAACGATTTCGGTGGTCAAGCTGGCCAAATCAGGCGGCTGCGTCGACCGCGATGTGCCTTACATGGTTGCCTTCCGGGCCGCTCAGATCAAGACGTATTTCTACGGCAACCCACGTCTAAGCAATGGGGTCGCATTGCAGCCTCGACAGCAGCAAGTCGACTTCTCAACACTGACTGTCTGGCGACGGGTTGGCACAACGCCGGACTCGTCAAGGCTTACGGCCACCGAAGAGGACGACGAAGATTCTTTCCTGCCCGGCGGCGCCGACGACGGCGACGACACGTCTCCGGCGACAACAAGAGTCCCCCTCCCTCCGAATCAGATCTTTGAGCGGGTAACTGCTCCGGTGGCAGCGATGCGCAGCTCCGTGCTCGCAGTCATGAATTGTGATTGCGAAGCCGAGCAGGAAGTCATGAGGGACAGTAGCGTCATGGGCTTTCTTTATGTGACGGATACGGATGAGGTGAGAGGAAGGATCAGTCTGCTGAGCCCGGTGGCAGGAAGAGTGCCGAACCGAGCTATCGTGTGGGCCGGTTGGCCGGAGGGCGTCATCGGCTTGGAGAGGATGTGAATCGCTGCATTCTTTTTTGGATTCTAGAAGCGGACCAGCATTTCGCCGGAATGATGAAGCTGGTTGCTAGGTTTGTTGCCTCAGGCTCACAGACGGCCGACCTCGTACCTCTGCCTGTAGCGAAACAAAGCCTCATTCCTTCAACCAACAAGGCTCCGCAGAATGTCAAGAACAGATCTTATGCCCTTGAGAGCATTCTCGTCTGGACCCTCACCGGGAGCCCACCTGGCATGCGCAAAATCAATCAATCGTACCTCGTGGATCTTGTGTGGCTTTGTGTCCTGCTCGTCATCCTCATCCTCGTCTTCATCTTCATCACCGCCTTCATGCTCCTGACCATCTGCCGTCTTGGCGTCTTCCTTCTCCTCGTTAGCGATACTTTCCTCCAAGACCTCCTCGTCTCCTTCATACACCATCAACAAACTCGCACTGTACATTCGGCTCTCTTCGTTCTCGAGCACATACTGAATGCTCTCCAGTTCGCGAATGAACCGCTGGACGATGAATCCTGCCCGTTTTTGCTTCAGCGTGACCTTCTTCTCGGCTGCTGGGCCGTCGCTCTCTTCGACCCCACCGAAGAAGGCCGTGAAAGCATGGACTACATTTTCTGCCCTGAAAGACTGGCCATAGAACTTGTTGTAGGATTTGTACCCGTTCTTGACCTCGACGTGCTCCTTTTCCGCGGCTGTCACTTTGAAGTCGTCTTCTGGGATCGCGCCAGCCCAAGTCTTCATGCCTGCAACCCGGAATCCTAGGCTTCCAGTCGTCGTCCTCTCCGCAACTTCGTCCAATTTCCTTCTCTTCGCCACCGGGGCGTCGTCGTCCCAGAGTCTCGAACCAAGCTTCACGTCCAGGACATTCGGATGTTTGAAGCCGCTTGCCACGTTCTCCAAAACGATCGCTGTCCCCGTGGAGAGCTTCTTCCCGCCCGAGGGTTTCCAGGTCGCCCGCTTGATGAGGCCTGGAGTCGGATCGGCGATGACACCCGCCGGAGCGGCCACGCCGTTGTGAGACGCGTCGAGCAGCGGGGCGACCGCGTCTTGGTCTTCATGTTGTGACAAGGAGCCGATGAAGGTGGGCATATGCGCCTGGAATAAGGGGTGGTCTTTCGCGGACTCGTAGAAGTCAATCTCGGCCTGAGTGCAGGGCTTGATGATCAGCGAGCCGGAAGCGTTGGAGCTGATCCCTTCACTGGACAATAGATCGTCAGCATGGAATTGAACCGGCCATGGACTTCAAGCAGGGTGGCATACTGTCCAGCAGCGCTGTGGTCGAACGGTACGAGCTCAGATTCAGCGGGTGCAACTGCCACCTTCTTGCTGGCAGGGGTTGTTTGAGGGGTCGCCATGTTGTAGGTGGAAGATACGGAGTGGGTGAGGAAGTGAAGGGGGGAGCTCTACATATATTCAATCAGCTCCGTGGCGCAGGAAGTTCCGAGCTCATGCTTCGAAGCAGTCCTCGAAACGCCCGCCCGATTCGTGCTTTCATTGGCGGAAACAATGATCCTTCAAATCCTTACCGAGCTGAAGCGCGGGGCCAGCAACATCTTCTTCTCCTTCACATCTCCGAGCGATAGAAGAATTACACCCCAGATACCGCATATCTATGGCGGAGTGAAACCGGCGTCAAGGAGGTGAATCTACGTGGACTTGCAGGAACGTCATCCGGCTGTCTGCAGAAATGATTTGTTTGCTGAGCCAAGCTTCACGCTCTACACATCTTGACCTTTGCTCACGCAGTACCCCGTACAGTAGCAGTGAATAATGTTTCAAACCTGGCTTCATGTTCAGATCGTCACTGGCCATCCACAAAGGTGACATTCCGAGACAGTCTTCAATTACCCGGAACCACACTTGATCTAGAGGAAACTACCGACATCTCCTGGTTGACCATCTTCTCACTTTGCACTCTTACCTCACCTATCAATCACATCCAACTCACTCTAGCGAGAACAACAACAGGGCAGGAGGTATGGAGCCTACTACTGTTGGCCAGGGCCCAATCCAGCCTGATTCTGCTGTCACTCATGATGCCGACGCCGGCCCAGACGGTGCAGCCACTGGTACTGACGTGCAGAATCTCCCATTGAGACCCAAAGCCACTGCTGCCAATACCAGCGGCAATCATAGCGATGCCTCAGCTGGTCAGCAGCACACTCAAACAGATGGCTTAGTTCAAGATGAAGAGGAGCAGGACAATCTTCACAATGGGGACTACGGGGTGGCATCCAGTGTTCCGCCAGCTGAGGAGATGGTGAAGAAGAAGAAAAAGAAGAAGAACAGGAAGCCAGCCAGTAAACGTGGATTGGTAGGGCTTCCGGATTAGCCAATCTCTCCTTGAAGACTATTCTAACAGGTGCTGCAGGACAAACCCACCGGATTTGAAGACTTCTTCGCAGACGCCCCGTTGACGCCAGATGAGTACGCCGAAGAACAGGAATTCTACGACGTGTAAGCTTAAGCCCGCTCGTGGAAGATATCTTCCAGACTTGCTGATATACATCATTCCTTCTAGGAAGTTAGATTTTGTCGATCGAATCTTAACAGCTATCGCTCGCTTCGAGAGAACTCGTAAACTTACCCCCGAGCGCCGTGACGTTCTACACAAGTATCTCGCGTACGGTGGCCTGTCCGTGGGACAAAAGGTCGGCCAAGGGAGCATTGACACTGAAGGACTGTCTAAAGTAGAGGTCGCACAGGCTCTCTCGGAAGTCTCTGTCGGTGAGGACAAGCGTGGCCTGGGCACCGAAACAAGTCTGTACGAGGTCGACTTTCTCGGCTGTATTAAGAGCTTCCTCAGCCGCCGTACTAAGCAGATCTGGGGCCTCGAGACCAAAGAACAGGTCGACATGATCTGCACGACAATCGAGCGATTCTTGGACTACCTGCTCCAACACGACGTCTGCCGCGAGTACAACGAGGACATCCTCGCGTCACGGGCCTTCTGCCGCGACGCGGCAGCTGAGCTCTGGGATGCGGCCGAAGCCCTCCGCCGTCTGCCCGGAGACTGCAACATCGCCTGCTCGACGCTCTTCGACGGGAGCTACGCTCACAACTACGATGGCGAATCGTGGTGGGGCAAAGACGACGAAGAGGGCCCCGTCTTCGTGGGCATGCAGACCGAAGAAGCACAACAGATTGTCAAATTTGGGGTCGCGGGCGCGGCCACGGAAAACGTCTACCTCGGCTTCCTCGACGGCGTGCAGGACCGCGCGCCATTGATGCTCGACGTGATCGACGTCCAAGAACATGCCAGCTTCGAGATCACAAAAATCGAACCGCCCTCCAAACAATGCAAGCAGATCTACACCTCGCACTCGACGCAGTTCCGCCCCGTCGGCCGCGTGACGGCGAAGCCATGGCGTAACCCGGTCGCCCCGCCCGAAGACCTCACAGCGGCGGAGAGAGAAGCCGAGGCGTCGTCTCTGGCTGCTGCGGCATCATCAACCTCCCCCACGGCCGAGTACGTCTTCTTCATCGAATCGATCCTCCAGTCCATGTTGCGCGTCGGGACGAAGGTCGAGGCCACGATCCGGACTCTCGGCTGCGGAATCATGTTCTTCGACCAGGTGCTTAACGTGTTTCCTTCGTTCGACGAGTTCATTCTCAATGAGATGATGATCGGATGGAAATCGCCTAAGCCGATGAAGGGAGCGATTGATTATGTCTCCGAAGAGGACAGCGACGGCGAAGAAGAAGAGGGAGGGGAAGACGGTAATGTCAAGGACGGGGAACGTGCAGTTGAAGCCGCGAACCATTCGTCGGTCCCTGATGCCGGAGAGACGAAGCAAGGCGACCCGGACGCGGCCAACGATGCAGTCTACAATGAAGGCGACGATCCGTATTGAGAACTCTGACAGTGATGGGGCTCTTGCCCTAGGAGAGCACGACGCGCAGATACAGAGCTGTTCGAGACGAGACTAGACTGAGGCTGTGACCGAGATTGGAATCCGCAATCAAAACGCAGTTCACGACGAGCATACCGGCCAGCGCGGTATTTCACCGCCAGTATCACATCACCCCAGCCCCTCTCCTTTCTCCTTCCTCCTTCCTATATATTTGGTCGTCCAACGCGTTTCGGATTCGGGTTCGGTTCTGATGTTTTTGTACAGTAGTAGTGGCAAGATGCTCAGATGTCGGACGCCCCAATACACATTTGGACCTCCGAAGCTGAGCTCGACGCACACAGACACGCGTGCCAATCAACCTCGAATGCTTCAATGCTTCAATGCTTCAATACTTCAATGCCCTGGTCTGATTTCCTGAAAACTAGCAGTCCGACCTACGGACGAATACGTTGGAAATGAAGAGTTTTAAACCTCGTGGCGGGTCCGAGCATCAGCATCGCATCGGCATCGACATCAGCAGAAAAGAGGACGCTTGCTCTCGCTCCGGCCACACACATATCCTGACCCGCCACGCTGCGCTGCGCCGAGCTGAACTATCCTCGCTTTTCGTCGCCCTCGTCAAAACAAAAAGTAGTGTGTAACCGCCCGTATATGGTGTCCAAGGTGCCGTGACCATGATTGGGACCTTGAGCATGCGCATGTACACCGTGTATATTCCCGACATCCACGCAAATATCTTCCCCCAGACCGTCAAATCCACCCAAGGCGCGCCGTCGTGCCTTTTCGTGTTCCAGCCATCGTCGGGCTTCACCATCACCGCCCGCCCCGGCCTCAATCTCGCCCATGCTCGTGCCCGTAACGCAGAGAAGACCTTGAATAGCGATGTCCTAACTCAGCCGATTCAAGACCTTCTTGCCGAGCATCAGCACGCTCTTCCTCCGATTGATATCCGTGTCACGCTCGGTGCCGTCGTGTTCATTCCCGCCCGGTCCGGCCAAGGCACCTGCGAGGGAGGGCCTCCGCGCAGGCGTGTCCGTCCCATCGCCGACCGCATCCACATTTGCACAAGCATTGGCATCTGTAAAAACATCGTCGGCGCTGTGTGCCGCAGCTTTCTCCTTCTCTCTGTCCCTGCCATTATCCTTGTCTTTGTCCTTGTGGCTGGATTGAGACTCCGACCGTTCTCGATTGTGTTCCTTCTCCTTGTGCGACTCACTTTTGATGAGGCTCAAGCCACCAAAGTGCACACGCGCCTTGACCGTGTCGCCACTGAAATGTCGGCCAATCGTATCTTTGAGCAGTGACCTGGCGGGCCCATGCGAGGTAGATGGCGGCGTCTGAGTGATGGTTGGCGTCATCGCAAGACTGGGAGACGGGGAGGGCACAGAAGAGGGGTGTGCTGATGAGGGCCGTCGCTGTGAGAACAGAGACGATGAACTGCTGAAAATGCCGCTTGCTCCAGATCCGCTGGTTGGTACCGAGCCTGCTGTTCCGGGTATGGACCGTACAGTCGGCACCGTCATCGCACTGCTTGTCGCGCCTGTGTTGGGCAGATTGATCCCACTTGACCAACTTCCACTTCTCAGGAGTGGCGATGGCCCATGGAACGTCCCGTTCTTATGGGGACCGGTTGTCCCCGGCGGACTCTGGAATGTGATGCCCGACTCGAGATCGTCGTCTTTCCCGTCCTGGCTGAAACTGTACAGACTGGTCGACTCGCTCGTCCCTGAGAGTTGGAGATTGATATCGCTATTCGGAATCGTGCTGGAGTGCGCAATCTCTTTGAGCCTCTCCACCTGCTTCTTGCTGGGTCTGTGATGAGTAAATTTATTGCCGATGATTGCGCCCGTGTGAGAGATCAGTGCCCTTATCACGTCCTTCTTAAGCCGGAGCGCAAGATCCAGATTGCTCCATGTCTTGTTCCGATATTCGAGAGTCGGCATGCGAAACACAAAGTCGTGCAGGTCCTCGAAGTTGCGGTCTGATTTGCCCTTGTAGGAAAGACAGACCACGAAGCTGTTGAGTTTCACGTGCGCGAGGGTCATATAATTGGACGCGCGGGACATCATTTGGCTCAGATCGTCGTTGGCCGCTTTATCTTTCTTGTCCTTTTTGGCGATGCCGGCGCCAAGGTTGAAGCGTTTCTTCTCAACTTCACCGTTCCCCAGGGCGACGAGACTCGTGGAGGAGGCGTCATGTTTCTTCGTCGAGCGCAGGCTGCCTGACGAGCCTTTGCGAGAAGGCTCCTTGAGGACGGAACGGGCATTGGAGGTGTTGAAATGCTTGAAGAACTTGTGATGCTCACTTGAAATTCCGAGGCCTTTGTTCTTGCTATGCGAGTGATTGTTATGCTTCTCATCGTAGTCCAGGCCGTATGTCGGTCTGAGTCTCCTGGCCACAGCGCCGGGCGACGGTCCACGTGCTTTGTCTGCGGCCGACTTGTCCAGGCCTTCGCCCGACATCAGGGCGCTGTGTGCCTCGACGAATTCCTGATCGTCTTCGGCGTCGGTGGGTTCCATGTTCCTGACCATCAGAGGCGAGAAGTTGCCATTCTCGAAGGCATCAGACCCGGAGCTGGGGAAGATATACTCGAAGAGTTTCTTGGCGAGTTCACGCTCCAGTTGGACTTTGAGTGGGAAGACGGTGACTTGGAAGTGTTCTAGGACCGGTATGCCCGCGATAGCCTCGAGCATGTACCAATGCACTTGAAGCATCTTCTGGAGTTCCATAATGCTGGGTCGTCTGTCCTTGTCTGATGCTTCGTAGTAAGGTCCGATGATCTCGGGATACAGGGCGTTAGGAAGCAGGTTCCAGCCTCGGATGTGCTCGATCTCCAGGGCGTTGTGGTTCGACCCGTCGGTGTTGTCAATTCGCTCATATGCAGCATTGCCCAGCTGAAATTCGAGCAGAGGCTCGTCCTTGTCCCGCATCAGGTGCCACACAATTTCGGAGGCACTCAGATACCACCGTAGAATACCACTGGTTTGCGAAGCCTTCCGATCTTCGCTCTTCTGCTGCGACGTGTTGATGGCTTTCATGATAAAGAACAGTTCGTCTTCACAGCTAGCGAGATCTTTCTCGAGATTGATTCGATCCTGCCAGCCGTGCTTGTCGAGGTATTTCGCATTGATCTGGAAGTGGAGTTTGATGTCTTCAAGCTGGCGGATCCGTTCCTGCAGGCTCTCGGCCATCTCAGGGGCTCCTCGCAGATCGCTGAAGTCAGAGGCAAGCATAATCTTCTCCAGCCGTTCGCTCCTCGTTTTCTCCAATGGTTCGCTGTACAGCAACAGGTCGAGCACTATGATGTACATGGCATAGTACTGGGTCGAATCGCATCGCACACGAATCCGGGGGAAGTCGACCCATAGTTGATCAATTCGATTCTCCCTACGCGCTACGTCGTCCATCTCGCCATTTTCGTTACTTTCGACTTCTTCATTGTATTTTAGCCGGAGCGGATTGTATTTCTCATATCGAAGGCCAGCCGAGGTCTTTTGAATAACTCTCTGGAATCCGAATGGTTCGAGATGGAAGTCGAACATGGCCTCAAGGGAGACCCACGGGGGCCAGGACGAACCAGGGCTGTTGCCATATCTGTTGCCGGAATAGAGATGGAGGTATTTGGCGAGCGTCTTCTGAGTCGCTACGAAGAACTGGGCGCCGTCCATATCAAGCGCAAACCGGCGTTGTACCAGCCCACTGACATCGTCTGACATGCGAGCCTTATCCATGATCGACACGACTTTCAACTGCATTCCCTTGGCCGATATCAGCACGATAGCTTTAATGTTCTTCTCGCTTTGGAGTTGGATCTGAGGAGCAATCAGGCGGAGATGATAGCTGTTCATTGCTTGAAAGTTCTCCGCGATCTTCTCAGCAGGGTCGGTGGTGGAAGCCCTGTTTTCTAGGTTGGTATCGCCGTCGGCAGGTGATTCGGCAGAACTCTCCTCAGCATCAGGGGCGTGTACAAATCGCTTGACGTCGTTCAAAAGCTGCATGATCCGATCTTCTATCACGGAATCTTCGTCTTTCTCTTCGCTGGGCGAGATGATACTCGGCGTAGGCGGCATGGGAGTGTGTTGCTTCTTCTCTTGCCGGCGTCGCGCATCTTTTGCTCGTGCTTGCTCGTCCACAATGTCGAGGATGAACTTGACCGCGCGGCGTGACATGTAGTATACGAAGCCTCGGCGTTGGCTGACCTGATGACTATAACGAAGGATGATGTTGCGGAGGGAGTTGTTCCATTTCAACTGGACATTGTGAATGATGAAGCGGTTGTTGAAATCACTCGCAAACTCATCATGAGGCGCCGAGTACAGCCCGTCCATGTCCATGTGAGCGCCAGCGCTTTGACCGTCTGAATCAGGTATAGACTTCGTCGTACTTCCATTGGCCTCGGGAGAGTGGTCCGGTTGATGAGCATCGCCAGGATTCGCGTGGCCCATAAGGCGACGGAGCCCGTGCTGTAGGAATCGTCGCTTGCTCTCCAGCTCTTTTTGTTGTGCAATGAGCAGGTCTTGCTTGTCTCGAAACGCTCGGTCGCGATCTCCGTCGCGAATCACGAGGAGCTCATGTTCGTTCATGATACGGACATGTGTTTGCAGCCGGTCCTCCAGATCGTGCAGACGTGTCTCGATTAAGTTCATCTGCACCTTTCTTGGATCGTTGTCGCGGCCCATGACACAGAAGTGCGTGTCTTCCTCTCCGAAGGGGCTGGTCCGAGACGCGTCCCCTTGGATCGCGCCTCCGTGGTCGGTTTGTCGGAAGTATGTGAAACGTGGAGTGAAGGCCAGCGGCAGAATCTTGGTCTCCGGATTCGACTCGGCAGGCAAGACCCAGTCCAGTTCGACAAAGTCGTCCATATCAATCCACGACAGATCTTGATCGGGGATGGTGAACTGGGACAGGTCGATGTTCTCAGGAACCTCTCCCAAGGAAGCCAGCTTCTCATCGCTGGCTTTCGCAAGATCTTCTGCTGTGGTTCCTGCGATGAGCGCGGCAACAGCTCTCAAGTCTGCCCGCACAAAGTCGAGTTCTGTTTTGTTGATCTTCATGCCGCTTGTCCTCATGTGTTTTGCTCTTCCCTTTGCCATCGTGTTGAAGTATTCCCGACGCTGGTGGAGATCCAGCATGAAGCTGTCGATCTTGATCTTCAAGCCAGTGGCAGACACAACATCTGCCTGGTAGTCCTCGGCGTCTTTGTGTTTGTAGACGTGTGATATGAAGAGTGGCGACAGAAGAAGATTATATTTGATCGTGGCAAGATGGCGGCCGAACTTCTTGCTTGACTTGCCTGGATCCCGCCATAGGGAGCCTTGACGTACAGGCAGGGACATGACGCCGGAAAATGTCGACCACCAGTTGAAGAAATGCGAGAAGAACTTCGGGCTCAAGTGGACGCTGTTATAGCTTTCCGAGGGCGTTGAATCCGCACCGACCCAATTTCTGTCAAATGGGGCAGCCACCGCAATGGACAGGTGAATATGGTGACTCCGGAAACCGCGGAATGCGTCGTACGTGTCCAAGTCCACGTCGTGGAGGAACAGAGGATTTTTCAACACCACATCGTAGTGCGGTCTGAACTCGGAGCTGCGTATACCGTCCGCAATATCCCGTTCGAAGACCAGGCCGGCAGTCCACTGCACATTGCCCGACAGTTTCATGATGACTTTCTTGAACAAGGCCGCGTTCTTTCCAGTGCTGCTGGCGCTGGACACGCTGTCCGAGTCCGTTCTCATCTGCTGCTCAGAGGACCTGCGAGCCTCATGGCTGTAGTCCGGGACAGCCAACACAAATTCGCCACTTTTCACCGTCATGAATTCGCGTGGGTCATCGACTTGGTGGATGAGCCACTGTACATCGTTCCGCCAGCACATGACGAAGCCAGCACCGTACCCGGTGACGACATAAGGATCTCTAGTGCCTTTGAGCCGAAATTGGACATCACCATCGCCTTTCCAGTTGACGACAAGCCTCGAATGAAAGCTGAGCCGAATCTTGTCCCAGAAGCCGACCCTTTCTGAAGGATCTATTTCGGGTTTGGTGAAGCTCTCGATGATCATCATCATGTCCTGGATGACAGGCTGGTATGAGGTGCCCCACGATATGGTGGTTGGCAGGCTGGTATTGATGTCAATGACAGGCTTTGAGTAGGTCTTGACAGGTGCAACGGTCCTCCTCACATCTATGGCGAAAGCTGGGATCTCTTCCCCGCTGAGCCCATGCTGTCCTTTGGGAACGATCTCGACTTTGATGTGCCTAGTCGACCTTTCATCCCGAAACTCTTCTGCAATGACAAAGTCTGATCTAACAGACCAACTGGGCAAGCGAGCTGGCTGTCCTGGGCGTATAGCGGGTATGTGGAGAAGATTAAGGGGATAGTCGCGAAGGAAGACACGAGCTTCGCCCATGTCGAGACTGAGGCTGAGGGGGACGAGCAGTCCATACTGCATGTCATATGGCATGCCTTTTCCGATCTCATGGATGAATTTGGGCAGCTCGGCATCGGGAAACGACGGTTTGTCAATGATGAGGTGTAAGTCGCTGATTATGAGGGTCATCAACCCAGGACGGTTTGGAATTCCTAGGATCGTCTCTGCCTCCTGCTCATCGTGCGGCGGTTCGTCTGCACCACTGAACATCTGACGGACACTCTTGACAGCATTGTTCTGCAACCGCAGCATAAAGTCAATCCGGCGTTTCCAGCTGCGAGAGTTATGCTCTTGGAGCTTCTCCCATGCTTCGCTGGCCTCGATCTTTGCGTCACTTGTCAACGCGCACACACCATCACGGTCGTACCGGATCTGGCGCGACCCTCTGCCACGTCTTCCCCTGGACGTCGATCGCTTCCTTGGCGTCGTATCTACACTGCGTGACCGCCGAGGGTGGTGGTTGGAAGAGGGATTGGGTGATCCACCCCGGCTTGAATGTGCTGAGTGAGCTCGCAGGCGAGAAGATGACCGTGGCCGTCTTTCTTCGTTCATTCGCTTAACCTTCAGTCGATAAGCATCCATACGAGCAAGCCGTTGTTTCTGCTCAACCAAGCCAACGTGGTAGATCACGCCCAGTTTCCACTCAAATGGATCATCTTCAAACTCGAAGCAGAGAGCTTTGGTCCGGACCGATATTCGAGGCACCTTCTTGGCAGGCTCAGGGTGTTTGGCGAGTACATACTCGTTCGACCGTGTCTTGAATCGGTGATGCAGCTGTTTCATCGCTTTGGCGGTGTTGATGAAGTTGTCAAAAACCTTGTACATCTCGAGCCCATGCGGGACTCCGAGGCGAATGAAATCAGTGGCAACGTCGATGGTCTTCTCTTCGACCACGCCATGCTGAGTCTTCTTCTTAGTGTGGCGTAGGTCAACCCTGAGGCTACTGATGCTCACAACTCGCGCCCAGACTCCCTTGACATGCGGCGCTTCTGCGTGCAAGCGTGCCAGCTCAGCTCTGAGGAAAGGTGGCGACCATCTGTGTCGGCCACCCATGAGCTGGTAGATTTGAAGCATCATCGGCGGATCATGTGGCAAGTGAGCCTTGATTTGAACATAGTGAGCTTTGATGTCAACAGCAAACAGCTCTGCGTCCAAGGGCACTGGTACATGCTCAACAGCGCTCTCCTTGTGAGTTGGGCCAGTATGGTGTGCCCCCTCCCGGTGAAGCGGTACTGGTCCAAGGAAAGCTTCTTTCACCACGAAGCCTCCAACGCCGATTGAGTAGTATCTGTAAAGAGAGAAATCTAGATAGAAGGCCCGGATGGCTGAATGGATATGGAAGAGCGGCCCCTGCTGGTCTCTGGACGTGCTGAAAGCAACTTCCAGTCTAGGCACAGAGAGAAACGGAGCAGGCTCCCAAGACTCGGCGGACTCGATGATAAAGCCCTCAAAGCCCTTGATGTGACATGCGAGCCGTCTCCCGTCCGTAGGGTCACTGTGACGGTGCCTGGAGTGTGTCGGCGGAGGAGAAACCGGGTTCGTGGGCGAGAAGTGCTCGTCGTAGCGGACCGAGGTACTAACTTTTCGTCCTTTGGGTTTCCGGCTGGTCTCCGACTTTGCTGATGTATACTGGGCCGACCACGATTCGAGCTCCAAGGCGACTCCTCGCGTTTGACCAGAGACACTCGCGTCGATACCAGCAGCCTCGAAACTGCAACCGGAGCCTTCGAAACTTGCCTCAATAAGCCAAGCGGGCAGCTTTCGTAAGAAGGCGACACGTGGAGGCTTCTGAACTAGTTTCTGTGACGGAGAGTGGTTCTTGAAATGCTTCACTATGTTGTAGAGCGCTTTGCTCACTTCCTCTCGCACCATGAGAACGGAGAAAGTTCGTAGGTTGCCTTGAAGGACGACCGCAACCTCTTTTGAAGCCGTCAGTTGGATCTTTAGTTCCAGGGCTTCGGTTATGATCAGATTGTGTCTTGTTCCCGTGGAAGCCTGGTAATACAACTTGTGTGACATAACGCGAAAGCTTGAACCAAGAGAATAGAGAAGCTCGCCTCCTGCTGAATGAGAAGACTCGAGGTCCAGGGATATGGAGGAAATGGAGGAAATGATCATGTCATATTCGCCAGGAGCGGCATGGGCAGGATTTGCGACCGGCAACACGAATCTGAGCACTGGTTCATGGACTGAGAACTTGATGCTCGCCTTCGGAAGTAACCTGGAAATGAGACGATGTCGATTATGAGGGGCTTCTTGGGAGCGGGCTCCGTGGGTGTGGGCGACCGCGAGGAGTTTAATGAGGTGCTGCGGTGCCAGGTCGAGAGAAGGGGACGTGACAACCAGGTTAGCAAACAGGATGTTGGTGTTCCTTTCGGCAACGTCTCGGTCTTGGGTGAAGTTCATTGTCTTTGCTGGCAGGGTCGTCCTGATTGTGGTAGTGGCCATCGGAATGTACATGATCCTGTTTGGACGGGAATCATCTTCATCAAGGCTGACCGAGATGGACAGAGCAGCAAGCAGCGCTTGATGAGCGATATCCTCCCGCTGGAAATACATTCGGTGAGCCGGCGAATTCTGTTCGAGACGATGCAGGTCAACGCCAATCTCGTGGATGACAACGTTGGCTATCAGAGGAAGATTGGCTTGCCTGAGCGATTCGATCTCTTTCGAGATTCGCACGAAGCTCATTCCGATCTGGACCTCTTGGACGCTCTGAAGGGTCGATCGGAGAAACTCTTTCGACTCGGCTACCGTCTGTACAATAGCTGCCTCGCGGCTGCCAGGACTGTCCAGTTCTCCCGCCACATCCTCAAAGGAAATCTCGTCGACAGGACTCAGTACTTCGGGTTGTTCCAGGCCCTTGGCCAACTTCTTGCCCTTGCGCGAGAAGTGGATTAGTTCATCCACCGGGACGTAGAGACGGCCACCCTTGATTGCAATCGAAGTGTCCCGAAGCCCGTCCCGATCTCTGTACAATAGCCCATGGACGTTGATTGTCATGGCATCAAGAACTTCAATCGGATCCCGACCACCGACGCCCAGAAGTATGCTGTTGACTGTAAAGACCCATTCTGCCGGCTTTTGATCTCCCAGAGGATCCTTCTTGTGTCGGAAGAGGCGGCCCCGATCCAAGAGCTTCCGCCTCGTGTAGACCGCAGCTGTGAAGGACGAGACTTGCACATATCCCACCCCGACAATCTCCGCCGAAGTGTTCAAAGCGATGATGTCGAACATGCGCAAAAGGTGGATTTGACGGTGCAGGCGCTTGATGCTCTCTTTGGTCTTGGTTAACCTCTTCCACACCTGACTTTTGTCCGGAGAACGGTTTCTGCGGTGTCCCTGAGTATCGTCCTTGCTATTCTGCTTTTCCTGATTGACTTTTGGCGCCTCTCCAGTGGGCTCCAAAGCGGCCGGATCGAGGGTCACCTTGAGTTCTTCGAACACAAGGCTGATCCATGTCGGTTGAGCAAACGTCGGGCGGTGTATACTGAGGCCGAGTCCCCGCAGGTCAATTCGCAAGCCTTCTCTGGGAGCGTAGGAGATGTGCCTCAGACTGGAGAGGCCAATGCGCTGGATGGAAATGCCGGTCGCGACTCGCAGGATTGCCAGGAGGATGAAGGACGACAGGTAGAGGAGGAGAAGAACAGCGGCAACCGATGTCGCATTGACGAGAGGCATCTTGGTGGCCCAGCACTAAGCCCCAGTGTTCCAGCACCGCCCGAGGAGAGACAAGTGAATCCAGGCGTGCGCTCTTTCATGTCATCTGCGTCGGCAGCCCAGGCGCTCACGGTAGAGACAGCACTCCTTTCGAGGCCACATAGTCGGCAGCGCCTTCACAAGAACTCTTTTCATAACAGTCGTGCGCAGATACGATCGAGGAATGGGTGGAGACTAGATTTAGGACTGAGTTCGGGTCTGCGAAGATATGCGGGGACTGCGAACAACGTCGTGCTCGCCGTTGACGCGTCGGGGCAACCGCGTGGATGTTTGCCTCGCCGAGGGAGTGAGCGACAAAGTGTAGTCGTGCGACAGTGGTGAGAAGAACTGCCGGCGTGGCCGGTCAATATCAGTGTTCATAAGGGAGATTCAGCGATGCAATTGCAGATGCGGGCGCAGATTCGGGGCGATCGGGGAGGATGACATGAAGCCCAAAGCGGCCGTCCGTCGATGACTCAGCACGCGCAGACGATGAGCATGGAGATGATCAAGCTCATATGCTTATTGAAGCATCCGCTCGAATGCCACTTCGAACACATACTCCACGAGGGCCGAAGCTGCAGCTAACAGGCGACTGCCCAATAATATCAAGTTCATTCCCCCTTCCAGTGATTCCTGCATTGAGGCGACCGTTTGTGATATCCCGTATCCCACCCACTTCTACGAGGTACAGTGTCGACTCGATCCGCTCCTGGCCTAGATCCATGCTAGCCAGCATCATATATGCCTGCCTGGCCGGTACTTGACCTGCCGAATACATGTCTCGTTTTGTCTCCCGCACTTTGGCGTCGTGCGATTGCCTTCGATGAGTCGGAAGCTCCCCACTTGGCTAATAATGGTTGGGAGTTTCTCGCGTCCCAGGACCTGCTCGTTGAATAATTGCCGCTATGAGCTTATTGGTGACTCCGAGCTGGCTCCCATCCGCCCTCTGCTAGTGGTCATAGCTTCTACAGACAATTGTCACGATGGTATGGTCAGTCCGACCGATACATAGTTAGATTCCAGATTCTAGAATTGGATCTCAACTCGGACGGTCTCTGCCTGATTCTTGCTGGGCCCGCGAGTGTTGCATTCTGGCCGCTTGAAGATCGGCTATTTGGTCGTCCAGGACGGCAATCTCGACGTCGACCTTGAGTAGCTTGTCAAGGAGCAAATCTTCGTACTCTTGGTCGGAAAGTGACTTCATGGGACTCAACGCCGCAATCTTGTTCCTGAAGCCGGAAGCCACCCCGGAAAAGGGTGAGGAGCCTTGCATGGTAATCAGTCCTGTTTGCGACACGGCAGCGATTACGCCGAGCATGATGCTTCCTGTGATCACGCTTCCTCGAGGCACTGGAAACTGGTCAGAAAGGCGCAATCGCCAGCAATGCACCACTTACGGAAGGATGCAGCTACCGCCCCGGAACAAGATCCTGCAATGCCACTGGCGGCAATCCTGTGCAGGCTTTTATCATTCGAGAGTGGACCGGAGAGCAGAACACTTCGGCAGTCTGGAAAATGTCAGTTGGGACGGAAAGCATGACGGACACGCTTGCTCACGGACAGAAGAAGGTGGTTCCTGCAGTGAACCATTGCGTCGCAGCTAACGAAGTGTATGCCAACGGACTTGAAGTCTGGATGAGGGTTCCAGCGATGCTTCCGTACGCCGCACCACATGCTCCTTTTACAATCGTCAGTGGATCGCTAATGCTTCCCTCGTATCCAGCAGGTTGCTTACCTGCGGCGGCTCCCACATAGAGTGAAGGCACAAATGGCTTCCAGAATAGGGCTCCTTGCACTCCGGCCTGTGTAAGGCCCTGCTCCTCTGGCATGGTGACATGTATGGACAGTAGGGCTGGGGGATGATTTGACGTGTGACAACTGGATGGGTATTTGCGGAATGCAGACCCGCCAAGACCCCGGTTCTTTCCTTCCCACGCTAAACCTAAACGGACCAAGATGGGGCTCCTGCCGCCTTTTGGCTACAGATTCTCTTTCTTCAGACAGACATTTCGTGCACATCCACTGCGCCGCCATCCACCAGGCCTCTGTTCCACCATCTATCATACACCCCAATTTCCAACTACGATCTAGTCAGAGTGCGTCCATAGACGTACTTCTTCTCGACATATTCAGTCGCTCATCCGTTCAGTAGGGGTTGCACGGTTTCAGTGCGACTGCTGAGATCGAACCGCAATCATGCGTATGAACCCCGTTGTCCCACGGCGCGAGCTCTGGCGGCTCAAGGACTATGCGCTGACCGCTTGCAGCTCCAAAAAAGAACCAGAAGATGTCCCTCGGGACCTTCTTGCAGGACGAGAGTGCGTCTTCCGAACAATGGCACTTAGACCGATCTGGCTGACTGACTCTTGGTTGCAGACTATGGCTCCTGGGCCGACGAGATGGAGGACATGCCTCTCCCCTGTAAGGACTAGTTCTGAGCCTGCCGTAGCTGCGCTCAACGAGAAAACCTCCTGTTGACCAATTGGTGAAATAGCAGCCTCTGACTCGCGGCCAAGCTATGGATCAGATCGACGAGCCTTCAGCACGGCCACTGGCATGGGCAATGGCTATCAATCAGGTTAGTGTTCCTTTCGTATTACGGAACCATTCACGATGCTGATCTTGTGTCATTGACAGAACGCCGCGACATGTATCCTTCGCGCGAACAACTCCCCCTTCCCACCCAACCTCCCTATACGGCTCATCTCGCAAACCTATCATTTGACGCTACTCAGGGCGATGTGAGTGACTTTTTCAAAGATTGCGAGGTCACCAATGTCCGCATTGTGGAAGATAAACTGGATCGCAAGCCTAAGGGATTTGGTTATGTGGAATTCGCGTCATTGGATGGACTCAAGGCTGCACTGGCGCTTAGCGGCAACAACTTGGCGGGCCGGCAGGTTCGTGTCAGTGTTGCTGAACCACGTAAGTTTTCTGTGGTCCATATTTGAGATTATGCTGACTTCCGGTGTAGCAAAAGAGCGACAAGACACTCGAGACTTCAGTGACTGGTCGAGGAAAGGGCCCCTTCCAGATCTGCCGAACCAACGTCGAGTCTCCGAGAGGCCTGGGGGCTACGGCGGACGGGGCTTTACAAACGATAATGGGTCTGATGCTGGAAGTGAGCGAGGTAACCGGCGAGGGTTCGGAGGTGACGACGGTAAGGTCAGAGACTTCGGTAACTGGGAAAGAAAGGGGCCTCTATCTCCTGTCACCCCTGGCCCAACCTCTCTCCGGGAGGGTGGACGTCAGGGAAGCAAGGAGGGCTACAATTTTCGCAAGAACTCGCCCTCTTGGGGCGAAGGGAGGTCTCAAGATGGATCTCGACCTCCCCGTCGCGAATTCACCGAACGCCCGCCCCCTGAGCGGCAGCCTACCGCGTCTGAGCTCGATAGCCAGTGGCGCTCGCGAATGAGGCCAGATGCTCCCAAAGCGCCCACTCCCGAAACCAGCGAGCCGTCATCACCTGCTCCTCCTGCAGCTCCAGCTACACGACCGAAACTTAACCTCCAAAAGAGAACAGTCTCGGAAAGTGAACCAGTTGCTTCTCCCGGCCCCATTTCAGACGCAAAAGCAAGCCCATTTGGGGCAGCTCGTCCGGTTGACACTGCAGCCAAAGAAAAAGAAGTTGAAGAAAAACGACAGCTTGCTATTCGACAGAAAAAGGAGGCTGAAGACAAGGCCAAGGCTGAAAAGGCCGAGGAGAAGCGGTTGGCGAGGGAGAAGGCCGGCTCCGAGAAGGAGAAAGCCAAGGACGTTCCCACCAACGAAGGCAAACAGCTTAATGAACAAAAGGAACCCGAGGCAGAAGACGAGGAGAGCGAAGAACCTGCACAGCCCACACCTAAATTTGACATTTTACGACGAGCTGATTCCGGCATGAATGATATGGTTGCTGACGAGGACAACGACGACGGTGAAGAACAGGTACAACCGACCAACGACAAAGCAGTGAAGCCCAAGGAGATTGTACGAACACCAACAGCTAGCAAGGCCAACGGCTCCTGGAGGAATGGCGCAGCGACCCAACCCCCTGCCAAGAGCACCGCAGCAGAAATTGAAGAGGATGGCTGGAGCACCGTCTCGAAGCCAAAGAAGCAGAGCAACCGCCGATATGGACCAGCCAGAGCCGCTGCCTCCTAAGAACCTGGCATAGTCGAATTCGGGTTATAACTGGCCGGCCACCCTCGGCATTTGCCGTGTCAGAGGCTCCTCCTCGATTGCCTTGTACATCACCTTGTTCTCTTGCCATCTCTGGTCGATCTCCTGCTTTCGAAGTACAGCCGGAGGGAAGGCAGATCTTAGCAATTTTGGCTATTCTCAATCGTTATTGCTTTTCGAGCATTGAGGAGTCGGCCGGCGGAAAAGCGTGGCTTCGGGGGATAACAAGCGCCGTTGCAGAGACGGGCATCTGAGGCATGATGAGGGTCGGAAAAATGAAGAGACAGGCTCTCGACTTGTACCTACGCACGTCCACTCAAGGCTGGGTGATGGGGTCCAGCAGATCACAGCGCGCTTCTTAGAGGGCTCAATCATAGAACAAATACTTCACTTTGACAATTCATGTTCTCGCGGGAGTTTGCTGGCTGGCTCAAGTCGGGCCGAGGCTGAGAATTGTTCGGCCAACACAGCGACAGGACTGCCCGTCAACGACTGCCATTGAGGAGTCTTTTCCACTGCGGTTACTCGCATTCCAGTTGCGTACCGAGTCGACTGCCCCGCCCTGGTCAAACCTTCAGCCAATCAGGAGTGAAGTGAAAGTGGCCGCTGCCAAGGCCACAGCGCCAGTTCCGGTGACTCCCAGTATCAAAAAGTCCTCGCTCGAACTCGAACAGTACCTCAAACTGATTCCATCGCAGCCACAGCTCCTCGCTGCAGTCGGAAATGGAGCGGAAGCGATGGCAAAGACCCTCGACGCTCTGATAGAATTCCTGGTTGGCGAAATCGCAGCCCAATTCCAAGGTAATGGACTTCACCGAATCCTCGCCCCAGGATCAGATTTGCATGCCCGCTGGCCTCGGTACCACGACCGGCTTTGCCCCACCGCCGTGCATCTCTTCCCTGACGAGTCACAGCAGGGCTAACTCGCTCATCTCTGCATAGGCTTGACTATTAATGATATTGCGCTATCGATCTCCGCTTTCTATGCCCACTCTGCGAAAGAGCCTGGATCGGATTCGGTGTCGGAGCCAACAGCTGTAGAACGACGCGTCACAGTCGATCGAGCACTCCTTTCAAAGGTCTGGTTATGGCTAGGTCGACACCCCGACGTGTCTATCGGGGACAATGCACGCTACAACAAGACACCCTTGGCTCAGGTCGAGTCAGAATTTCCCGGATATGTCGACTACAGTGCTATAGGCGGCCAGCCTCCAGCTGAGCGTGAGCCCGGTCGAGGTGGTTCGCGCCACGTCAGCGCCACAATTGAGGAGCAGCCGAAGAATAGGAGAACACGCGCCGCTGAAGGCCCACGTATCCGTCTCAAAGAAGAACGACTGTACCAGGCGATATGTGGACATCCTCCAGATGCCAGAAGAGTTGCGCCTCTGGAATTCGCGCTCCTGACTTACATCACGGCGACGAGATCCGATGGGATCCTCCAGGGAGAACTTATCAGATTATCTGGTCAAGACAAGCGTTCTGTACCGAAGCGGACAGATGCGCTGCATAGCAAGGGGTATATCATCAAAGAGGCCGTCTTCCACAGAGGTCTTCGTACCAGTCGTCTTACGCTGAAGAAGTTTGCGAGATCCCATACAGCGGGCGGCGACACATCCCAGGGCCATGGGACCATGCTGCGACACGTTGTTCGAAGAATATTTGACATACTCTCGAACCAAGGCCTTATACCTCAAAGCAGGCTCGCAGAAGAATTGAGTCTCCAGTCCTCGGCCAAGTCGGCTGTGCTTCAGAAAATCATACGGCGGCTCGAGAAGCTCAAACTGGTCAAACGTGTTCGAACGGCAGTCGGTCCATCTGCGACCTCTGGCGACTTGCAGCATTTTGTGCAGCTTCTGCGTCATGCCCAACCCGAAGATTTAGAGGACTTCAACACTGAGCAATTGTCATTGGACCAGACGCTCGAAGAACTGACCACCGGTGGAAACGTTGAAGGTCTCTCTGGCATCAGTCCTGCAGAGTCTCCAGCAGCTGTTGAGGATGAAGAGTCCCTAGAGGCGCCGCCTAAGTCTGCAGCATGGAACCCCGATCGCTTGATGTCTAATATGCTAGTCGAGGCTATCCAGTCTGCTGGCAGACATGGCCTGTCCAATTCCGTATGTCATTGATCATTTTGCATTTGCAGTGACGCTGACCATGACGACAGAGTGCACGGCATACGATCACAGGTGACTTTGTGCGCCGTCAAGTAGAAGCCCTCCTACACCGCGTCTCGTACGAGTCCTTGGTTGTCCAACCGCCACATCTTCGACATCTTGCCATTGTCCGCCATGCCGTAACAGAGGACGGGATTACAAGATGGATACACTACTCATGGAACGAATTCAAGCAACGGGCCGCAGAAACAGGTATTGACCTCTCGGCAATTCCAGGCTCAAAGCAGGCTCTAAAATCCTTAAGACAACAAGAGTCCGATGCCCGTAATAACGGTACCGTTGCACAGCCCTCCAACCCCGATGGGTTCGGGTTTGCCGTCCAGAACTCCCCGCCGCTCCAAGTCCAGGGGGGTGAGGCCACCTTTTCGAGTCTTGTCCAGGCGGCCGCAGCTGGAGATGTCCCAGCACGAAGGGGAGAGCTAGTCGTTGCCAAGAGGGGAACAAAATTTGTCGTAGATATGCGCGATGAACTGCCGGCCTTGCCTCGCACCTCGGATCGACTTTCTCATCCAACAGCGAGATCCCAATTACCCTCAGTTCCTCGACAGCCGCCGAACCGAAAGACGACCACCAATGATAATGTTGAAGTTCCTCTCGGCCGTCCTCGCAAATACATGCGAGGTACGGAAAAATTCTGGCGTATGCAATTCAAGCAAGCTAGGCTGGGTGCCGGTCATGACGAGAACACCGTGAAGAAGGGAAACATGAGAGATCCAGTTGTTAAAGCCTTGTACGCCGGTCGTCCTGCGGACTTTGATCAGACGTTAGTCGAAGCACTCGACGCCAAATTGCCGGTGCCTCTCAGCCCAGACGAGATAGGCGAGGACTGGATAATTTCGACAAGAAACATCCTTAATCGTCCGTCAGAAGGCGTCTATATGTCCCCGAGCGGCTTGCGTTGGGACAATTTCGGAAAGCTTTCTCGTGTTATGATTGTCAAAACACCACGTCTGGCATCGCTTGACTTCGTTGACAGAAGCGAGGTTCATCCTTGGCAACGTTGGCCGTCCAGCGCATCGCACAGTTTCGCGTACCGGCGATACTACCCTGACCTACCAGCCAAGCCGCGTCGCCCTCCACGCCCAGCGTCTAACCCGAAGCCTCACCTAGAGACGAAGTCTGGCGGAACACCTGAGCATAAGACGCCAGGGCAACGCTTGGGTGTATTTTATGCGGAACCAGCGGGGGCAATAAGGCCTTCTTTTGCCGTCAAAAATCCTGCTCACGACGATGTCCCAGTCGATTTGACGAGGAACTCAACGGATGGAGAGCAAGGTCTTCTGCAACAGCAGGCTAATGGCGCAAAAAGAGCTACGACAGCTGTCCCTTTGGTCGAGGATGTTTCCAGCGAACAGAGCCAGATCATCCAGGGTCACAACGGGAGCCTACCCGACAAGGACAACATTTCAGAGGCACCGACCCCGTCGAAAGATACAAGCATTCAGACATCGCCTGTCAGACCGTCTCGAAAGCGCAAACCAACGGAAAAGGCCGGTCAGATGTTAGAGGCTAAGCAAGCCAGAACTATGCGCGTGTCCTCCGAGACAAGATCAATGTCTCCCAAAGGATCTACCACTGTGCAGGTTGCGGATAGAATGGAGGTCCCCGACGACCACCTTGTATCCTCGGCAGGTATTGTGGCAGCTGCTGTTTCACCGAGTCCATCTTTTACATCGCTACTACCAGACGAACCTGCAGCAGTGCAGGGCCACAGCAATTTTTCCGATAGTAGACCTCCTACAACGGCGCCAACCAGGAAATCTACGCCAGGACTACGGAAAGGCACAAGCGAACCCCCTGAAGCTGATGCATTACGCACACCCGCGAAACAGAAACGTAACAACGGAGCCCATGCTATGTGTCGCAAGATCGTACTGGAGCTTGTTAAGATGACAGCTGGAGCTGTCCCCAATGATCATATTACCTTAAGGCGTATCTCCGCCGCCCGGTGGCAAGAAGCCGGAGAGGAGGACAGACCTTTGCTCAAGACCATGAAAGCCGCGGTCAAGTCATTGTGCGAGTCGGGCCAATTGAAGTCGGTAACATTCAGCTTTCGAGGCAAGTCCACCACAATGGTCAAAGGTTCGGTGATCTTCCTGCCGAGTATACGGCCCGAGTCTCAATTAGTTGAGGACGTCAAGCAGGCGATCAAAAACGCCCACCCTGTGGATTACATCCCGCCGGAATGGATTGCCGAGGGATGCCGTCCACCTCTTTTCAACAAAAATGCACCAAGCAGGGACCCAGAACTCGAGGATGAGATTCAAGCGGGCGCAGCCGAAAGACGGCGGGCAGCTTCGACCGACACCGACGAGAGGCCGGCGAAGCGACGGCGAAGAGCTTCATCCGCTGCAACAGATACAAAACTGGCCTCTGTGGTTGACGCACGCCCAGAGGGTCAATCAAAGCCACCACTTGAACCACTGCCAGAGACTGCAGCAACAGGCTTCGTTACACTGAAAGTCCCTTCCCTTGGTTCACATCCCGCTTATCAACTCTATGTCTGGCGGACCACGTGCCCCGTCACCGCTTTGCTGTCCGATGCATCCTATAGGAACCCTTGGAGATCTAAGAGTGTTCGAGTGAAACCACGTCGAAAAAGAACACGGAAAGCTGAAACCCAGTTGCCCGGTAAATTCATTCTTTGGAAGAACTTCCCTTCGTCACTGGATGATATTCTGCAGCTTCCCGGTCTGGAACTAGACTTTGGGCAATTTGTGTCAGAAGGTTTGGGTCGAAATTGGGAACGCTTTGCATGTGAGGTGGAGGGTGTCCGCGTGTGGGAAGAACAGGAACCAGAGTCTGCCTCCGCCGCGAGGTCTCAATACGGCTTCATCAATCACGTTGTCCCGGAAGCTCTCTACGCTGATGCAGAGATCCCGACAACGGTTGAATTCGAAGCGCTTGTCCACTTCGACCAGGATGGCAGGGAATTGCAAAGTGCATATCCGCCTGCTGAATCATGGCCAACATTCGTGGATGCCCTACAAGCTTCGCCTGAAACAGCTTCTCACATTGCTGGGATGGATGCTTTGGTCTTACAAACAATGCCGCCTCCACCGCCACCCAAGGCTATTCAGCCTCCTCGTGGGCCCCGACGGACCAGTCGAGTCCCCAAACGAAAGATAATCGAGGACAATGTCTTCTTCGACCCTGTATTGGATGCTGCGCTAGAACCTGCACCGAAGCGACCCAGAAGACCGCCCGAGGCTTTGAAGAAAGCGCCCAGAACTGCCGGCACCAGTGCTCCAAGACGCAAGGCTCTTCCAGCCTTTACCACTGTGGCTCGGGGCCACACTCGAGGCGAGAGATGGACCCAGAACATGTCAGAAGACCGGATTCAACGGATCGTCGTGTCAGTTGTCGTCGTTCGCGCACTCGCTGGCGGAATCAAAGCGTCCATCAACTGGCCGATTGTTATGACGCTATTCCCAAAAAGCAAGGAACTCTTCATCAGATCTAGCTGGGAGACATTATCGAGCAAGCGTAGCGCCAACACCCAGGCTCTTTCTGAAGAGTTCCAGTGCAAGTATATCGAAGCCCTGGAATCTGGCAAGGCTCCTTCCATCAACTTGGAGGACGTCGAAGCCACAGATTGGCCCGCTGTCGTCGAATGGGCCCTGAAGAACCTCGATGATGCTGGGTTGAAGCACGTTGCAGAGTTTACGGAAGTGAAACTTCCAGAAAAGCGTAATGATTTCTTAAATGAGTATGGCCTGACATTCGACGAACCCGTACGGCACTTCAGTTTCGCATCACGACCCTTCGCTCCAGCTAAGGAGGAAATCGCCAAATCTTCTGTTTTCGGCATAGACTATACGCCTTCAACCCAGACTTCTATCCTCCAATGTCATCCGTATTTCGAAACCGAACACGGCAAGGATCCAGAGCTTCACCTTGCAAAATCCTGGGTTCTGTCTGCAGTCCTCACCCCTTCCTCGACATTCAATCCCTTGCTCGCTCACGCTAAGCTATCAACTCTATCCTCAACTCCCATGGACTGCGAACGTCTTCTCGGCCAGGCGGTGAAACTCCTCGAAGATGCGAAAGTTATCCAACGAGTACCACAGAAACGCCAAGCCGTTGCCACCGACCTGAGCGGCATGCGCGCCTGGGAAGCTCATCCGGGATTCCTCAGCCGCTTCGAGACGCTTGGGCTGGGTCCGGACACGCTTCATCGGGCGATCGAGTTCAAGCGTGAGATTCTGGACAGGGCCTTCGCAGCGGGGAATGCGGTTACTTTGGAGAAAGAGGAAGCGCCCCCAGCCGCGGAGATGGTAGCAGTGCTGAATCTCTTGGCGCAGGGGCATGTAGAAGCGAGGCCAGGCCAGGACGTCCCCCGCACCAGGTATGGGTTTGATCATGAGAGGGCGGGTTATCGGACGAGAGCATTGGACAAACAATCCTTGGGATTCGGAGTTGAACTTCGCCCTACGAAGGAATATGCCCTTGGTGATCCGATGATCGAAGCGAGGAGGGTCCCCATCCCTAGGGGCGAAGCTGACGAGCAGAGAAGAGCAATCCCACCTTGGGTGGATATCCACGGGAATGTGAATGTGCCGCTGTGGGAGATCTTCCTGGCTGGGGTGATGGGCTTGATAGCGCAGATGCCGGGGATTTCAGCCAGCAATGCTTCCAAAGCGTTTGGGAATGCGCTGGAGACGGTGGAGGTCGAGATGATCCTGGGATGGGCTCGACAGGGTGGGTTTGTGAAGATGGACGAGAGGACAAGGGGATATCAGACAGCGGCGTGGTGGTGGTTGTGCATGGGCAAGGCTGGACCGGAGGCGGCGTTGGTTTAGAACGCTGGGTGATTGTACAACACGATATTTGGGAGGACCACAGAACTACTCGCAGCAAGCACGGCGCATGGGAGATTGATAGCCGCCAGGGCAGCGGACCTGGTCAGAGGATTTCGCACCACGAATATGACAATATTGTTCAAGCATACGCTTCAGCACAGTGCTTCCTCTATCCTATAACTGCGATGCTAAAGGTAGGATGCAGGCTGAGCACGAGGACGCGACTCGTGGCTGCTCGGCAATGTGGTTGTGCTGCCTCCTCACCTGCTCGTGAATCTCGGCGAGGGTGGCGGGCATCTGTGCATGTCCAATGGTACATTCCAGCGTCGTCAAGACCTCGACACAAGGGAGGTAATAGTGGATGGCTGAGATAACGAAACGAGCCACTCGGACTGGAGTATCGCATCACACTCAAACTCAGGACACCTGCCTGAACAACGGCGAACGGCCGAAGCCGCTGTGACTCGCACCTGAAATTGACTGTATTGTATGCCACGAGCGTGTAGTTTCAGCTGTGTCACGCGAAGACGACAAGTATCCGGTCGGTCTGCAGTATCGCCAGCCCTTCGTTGCCAATCATGTTGTGTCACCGCTCTTGTTGAATTCCTGCAAAATCACCCTGAATGTCGTCCTAACAGCTTTCGTCGAACGCAAACAGTGGGTGTTGACAAAGTCTCTCAGATGGACGGAAGACGAATGCATCTTCGGAGTGCCAAGACAGCCGATCTTAGTGGTAGCGCTACGCGGTAGAATCACGTGAAACATGGCGCCGGCACGTGACCCTTGACGTCAATTAGACGCTGCCAGTGGCAGCGTCTAGCCATTAGCTGCGACAGCCATTCCCCCCTCCATAAGGGCGTGCGACCGTCGCCGTCACCATGTCCTATGTCAGCGTCGTCCATCCTCCGAGTGGGGTCCGGCTTGCTATCAAGCTGAACTTCCTCGAACCGGGTGTGGACACTCTCATTGTCGCGTGAGCCTTGTCAGACTCTGCACAGGGTCGCGTTACTGACCCGATTATGTAGGAGAGCGAGCCAACTCCACCTCTACGAGCAAGGGCCCGAAGGCCTGACTCTTTTGCACACCAAGTCCGTCTATGGCTACATTACGATCCTGGAAAAGATCCGCCCTCCGGCCTCCGAGACCGACCTCCTCTTTGTCGGCACCGATCGTTACCAGTATTTCACCTGTTCGTGGAATGCAAACACAGGACAACTGCAGACGGAGCAGAGCTATGTCGATCTCGCAGATAAGGCGCTACGCAGCTCACAGGAAGCGGACAGATGCCACCTCGATCCTACGCGACGCTTCATGTCGCTTGAACTGTATGATGGAGTGGTATCGGTCCTGCCCTTCGTTCAGACTTCCCACAAGCGAGTGAAAAGAGAGACCACTACAAAGCCCCAGGCCGGGACATTGGGCGAGCCGGTGCAGGTTAGAATCGAGGAACTGTTGACGCGATCATCCGCTTTCCTGGAAACCGACCCCGACTCCCAAGACAATCCTAAGCTTGCCATCCTGTGGGAAGACAATCTGGAGAACCCACAATTGGTGCTTCGGGAACTGAAATATCGGGCCGGCGGAGAGCAGGCCTCCGCAGAACTAGAGAGAGTGGCCGAGCTGAAAGGCGAACAACTCGACAAGGGAGTCAGCCACCTCATTCCAGTCTCTGTCCCCTATAGTGGCTTCCTCATCCTAGGCGACAATGCCATTCGATACGTTGACCGCGATCTCACCAGTGTCATCATCCAACCTCTGGATGATCAGTCCACCATTTGGACCTGCTGGACCAAGGTCGACGACCACCGATGGCTCCTCGCCGACGATTACGGCAAGCTATTCTTCTTGATGATCGAAACCAGCTTTTCCGGCGTTACTTCATGGAGACTAGACCCTGTCGGAGTGGCCTCAAAGGCGTCGTGCTTGGTCTATCTAGATGCAGGCTTTGTCTTTGTCGGCTCACATTCAGGCGACTCACAGGTGGTCCACATCGAAGAGGAAGGTGTCCGCGTCGTTCAAACCTTCCCTAACATCGCGCCCATTCTCGACTTCACGATTATGGATCTGGGTCGAGGCGCGCAGAGCGGTGCTGCGTTTGAGTTCTCATCTGGACAGGCAAGGATAGTGGCCGCTTCGGGCGCGTGGCAAGACGGGACCATTCGAAGTGTCCGAAGTGGCGTCGGTCTGGAAGAGATTGGCACCATCGGGGAGATTGCCCACATCACCGACCTGTGGGCGGTAAGTTCGACCGGCGAGGGCGACGTCCAAGATACTTTACTCGTTTCGTTCGTCAATGAGACGCGGATATTCAAGTTCGACCACGAAGCGTCGGTGGAAGAAGTGGATGACTTTCATCATCTCGAATTGTCGCAGCCCACGCTATATGCCGCCAATCTCCCCGGCCGTAGGCTGATGCAAGTTTATGAGACCGGGCTGAGGATAACAGACCTTGAGTCGAGTATGCTTACGCTCGAGTGGAGGCCACCGGACGCAGGGGCAAAGTTGACGGCAGCCAGCGCGAACTCATCCCGTTTGGCTCTCGTTGAAGGTGGCCACACGCTGCACGTCTTCCACACAGCGAACAACGACGCCAGCCCTGCCATTTCAAAGACATTCCCAGCCGACTCTCAGATCTCGAGTGTGACCGTCCCCGATATCCAGAGCAACTTATGTATTGTGTCATTCTGGCAGACTGCGTCTCTAGCAATTCTCGACCTAGATACCCTCGAACTGGTCCGGACCGAGTCTCTAGGCACACCAGGAACTGATATCCCCAGATCGGTAATGGTCGTCAACCTCGTGCCTAACTCTCCCCCGACTTTGTTAGTTGCCATGGCCGACGGCACTGTCGTCTCGTACTCGTTCGACTCCACTAAGAACACCCTGACAGGCACAGACAAGGTGCTGCTGGGGACCGAGCCCGTTTTTTTCAAACAATTACCAAAGGACAGTCACGCGAACGTTTCAAACGTCTTCGCTTCGTGTGAGCAGCCGTCGTTGATTTACTCATCCGAGGGTCGGATCATCTATTCCGCGGTCAATTCAGACACGGCGTCTCGCGTCTGCAGTTTCAACTCGGAGGCGTATCCAGACGCCATCGCGATTGCTACCCCGAAAGAGCTGAAGCTGGCTCTAATCGGCAAGGAGAGGACAGTCCAACTTCACACCCTCCCGATCCACGAGACTGTGCGATGTCTCACGTATGAACCCAAAGCCCGAGTTTTTGGCATGGGATGTGTAAGTCGAACCATTAACGATGGCGCCGAAGTGTTGTTGAGCTCTGTGAAGCTCGCGGATGAAGTGAGCTTCCGACAACTGGACTCGATAGAACTGCAGGACAAGGAACTGGTCGAGTGTATCGTCGCCACCGGCTCTTTCGAGACGGAAGATGATTCCCCGGCTTATGGGGAGATGTTCGTCGTGGGGACGAGTGTCTTGGAAGAAGCCGAGCATGGTGAAGACATTCTGAAAGGACGGATTCTGGTCTACGAAGCCAACAAAGAGAAGAGGCTCAGGGAAGTCACTTCGATCGACGTCAAAGGTGCCTGCCGCAGTTTGGCCATGTGTGATGGTAAGATCGTGGCCGGCTTGGTCAAGACGGTGAGTGCACATTTGGCCCCCCATGAAGTCATCTTGCTGATGTCTCCAGGTCGTCCTCTATGGCCTTGTCCCCGTCTCAACCCGGGGCGACCACTCGCTCAAACTGCAAAAGCTAGCTGCATATCGCACGTCAACGAATCCTCTATCCCTGGCCGTCACGCCCGCCACGTCGGCTAGTCCCGCCGTTATTGCTGTCGCTGACCTGATGAAGTCCCTGTCCATCTTACACGTCGACTCCAAAGATAAGGGCTCCCCAACCGGCTACAACCTGGTTGAAGTATCACGCCACTTTGCCACCCTCTGGTCTTCTGCGACCGCAGCCATTATGGAAAACGAATGGGTTGTCGCAGATATGGAGGGCAACCTGATCACACTCCGGCAAATCCAAGATGGGACTGGCCCGTCAGGATACAATCGCCGCTTAGAGATGACGGGAGAGTTCAACCTCGGCGAAGTGGTCAACAAGATAGTCGCCCTCTCAGTACCACCCAGACAGAGTCGAGAAAGCTGGTCCAAAGTCTCCAATGACCCTGAACAGATCAAAAAACTCCCCCGAGAAGGACCGGTCGTGACACCGCGAGCATTCATCGCCACGATAGAAGGCAGTATCTACATGCTCGGCACCATCAACCCTCCGTACCTGCACATCCTCCTGACTCTGCAATCCGTGCTGGCAAACAGAGTGCAAGCACCGGGATACATGCCATGGAGTAAATACCGGGCCTGGAGGACCGAGGTGATCGAGAAAGATGAACCGTTTCGTGTCGTGGATGGAGGGATGCTGGAACAGGCTTTGGTTCAGTTAAGCGATGACGATCTGGAGGCGTGCTTGAAAGAGGGCGGTCTCGATGGGGAAAAAGTGACTGTCCAGGACGTGAGGAGATGGGGAGAGGAGCTGAAACGGTTATGTTAGGGGGAGAAGCGACGACACCACACGGTACGATGGGATAGATTAGAGCAGGATAGTCCAGGAAGTGAAGGAATACCTGCATTGCCTCTTCCGCTGTTGGGTACACGAACAGTACGCTACTCAGCGTCAGTGCCACGTATGTACTCGACAATGGAAGATGAAGTGGCCACATCTAAGACCGGAGTGTGACCGTCCAAGCAACATCGGCGGCGTCAGCAGCGTATCATACGTGAGACCAAAGTAAACCGGAGTCAGGAACAAAATGACAAAGACCAAGACCAAGACCTGGAGTACTGGAGTACTAGAGCGACCATACCGAGAGGTGGGTGTTCCAGTGAAGCGAATCGAAGAGAGAACCGGTAGATAAAGCCGGACCTTTCCCTATCCCTATTGCCTTCCTTGAAATTGGATTATATATAGGACAGGAGTAGTGTATCTAGCTCATGTGTGTCAGAGAGAGAGAGGGTATGTGTATATGTGTGAGAGTGTGAGTGATCGAGCGTGTGGTCTTCACAGCAACTGCCTCCCCTCGCTTCACGTTGTCGTTCAGTGACCAAAGCAGTTGAACCACCACTCCACAGTCTGGCAGACGCGCAACAAAAAGGCAGTGAAAGTGAGTGAGATGGATTCACATTTCGCCGCATTGTGTTCTTTGGGCGGGCCGTGTATTTCGGTTCCTCCTCCTCCACCTCCTTATCCCTCTTCTCCGTGTCTTCTACGTCCACACCCAGAGCAGCCGCGCGTGTAGAGTCCAAGATCAAGATCCGTTGTACGGATTCACGCACCACACGTCAAGTTTCAGCATTGGGTGCTCAGATCAAGGGTTGCTTGGTTCGTGAACTTCCCCCCCGTGGTGACTGTTGAGCTGGGGAAGACCTCACTCTGCGTGCGTGCGAGTCAGCAGGGCAGTCTCGGTCATCGCAACCTGGAAATTTATACAGTCACACTGTCTGTCTGGAACGAGGGCTGCTCAACCGTGCCTGAATTAACATTCAGGATCGATTGTGGATTTACAGTCTAAAAAAGGCCCTTGTCTGGTCTTGTACAATACTAACAACACCAACAACACCACCAACCTTCGAAAAGACCGCCCCAATGTGTCGTCGTGTGACGATCCAGTTCAAGTGTGAACGATGTGGGGGGCGATCTCGCGACGAGGACTCCCAGATCCAGCCGTGTCTTAATCCGCTGTCTCACCGTGCCAAGATCCAGCTGAACCCGATAATCGAAAGAACAACGGGATGGTGCGATATCTGTGGACCGCGGCCGGGGTACGAGGCGTACGGTATCCAGCGGAACATCGGTGGTGGGTGTGGCAGTGGCGGCTGTGTTGTCCGAAGTCGCGACGGTGGCAGCTACGTTCGAGTCAGTAACGGTGTTGGACGTGTCGGACGAAGCACGGCACGGGAGACTCTTCTAGTTGTAACCCCTGCCGCCAGAGTTGGATTGCAGGGCACCATGGATGGTTCAGAGGATGGTGGCTCATCGACGGCCGTCGCGTCAGACGGTGAGGCCGCGACAGGGTATGGGCAACGGCTTTTCGAGCAGCGAGCTCGCCAACGGCACGACACCAAGCGGCTTCGACATGAGGCACAGCGAGAAGTCAACAAGGAACAACTCGAGGCACAGCGTGCGGCGAATGAACGATTCCCGGAGCGACAGGCCAGACGTATCCTGCAGCAACTCAACGAACAGCGGAGTGATATGGAAACCCAATTCGCCGAGACGTTTGAGGCCAATTCGTCCATCTTGTCAACACAGCAGCGAGAGATCACCGAGGCCAACGACATCAAGGCAGCTCTCCGAAAGGAGGTGAATCAGGCCCAAACCATGCTCGATGATCTGCAGACCGTACGGGCTGTCCTCCAGCGAGATAGCGAGGACGCGCACGGCAAATTGGACGAGTTGAAAGAGTCGCAGAGGCGTGTCCAACAGGAAGTCCATCGTAAGCAGGCAGAACTGCGCGACTTGAAGGAAGCCAAGAGACAGCTTGAGCAGGAAGTGGACCGGGAGAAAGAAGGGTCTCAAGACCTGAGACGGATTCGACGAGGGCTTGAGTGGGAAGTGGACCAGGAGAAACAAGAGGTTGAAGATCTGAGACGGACCCGTCAACGGCTTGAACGCGAGATCGACAATCTTCGCGACGCCAGGGATAGAGGCATGCGAGGGCGAGGGCGAGGGCGAGGGCAGTCGCTGATTCGAAATCCAGAAGGCCCAGCAGTTCATGCAGCACGCACAAATGGAGGTCACCCCCGTCTTCATTTTTGCTCCCTCGCGTAGTTAAGGGCCGAGTGGAGCATTGGGTGGTAACATTATCTTGTAGGTGAGGTGATGTGACATGAGTTGAGGTGAGGGAACTCCAAGGGAGGACAGGCGAGGGACGAACGGGGAAGCCAGGCCAGACGCTTATGCCGCTTCGGGGAATTGGGAATTGCGATTCGGCAGCCTTGCCGCGCCACGCCAACCGTGCGAGGCTGCAGCCCCAGACGCCCCCAATGTCCTGTGGGTCCTTCGAGGTGACTCCTGCTGCGTACTCCATTCCACTCGTACACGCATGGCTGTCTGGCCAGTCAATACTAGTCCATTCCTGGGAATGCTGATGAGGTGGCCGTGCTCCGTAGACAGTGCAGTCCACAACACACGCAGTCAGTTCCAGAGCCCGGAACTCGGGCCAAGAAGTACCTGGAAACACCACTGGACGGAACCCCCCGCCTTTGTGGGTAGGAGGGTGGATACGCAGTTTCCAGCCCGGGCATCTGGAAATCCTGATATCCGAATCTGGTAATGGTGAAGTGCGTAGAGCGCCCAAACCAAACGAGACGGCCAGTGGTGAGGAGATGAGCACGAGGATGGGATGCATGGGTGCATGCATACGGCGCACAGCCCAAGTATAGGTCCAGTCATCTCTGTCTCTGTCTCTGTCTCTGGCTGTATAAATCTGGCCTTCCAGCATGAGCAGACGCGTGACGGTCGAGTGAGCTCTCTCTACCCCTTCTCCCTCCACGTACCCAGTATATGAGAATCATCACGGACTGAGAACAAGAACCAGAACGAGAACAAAGGCAACAAGAATATATCCTCGCGTTAGACCGTAAGTACTGCATATACACACGTGTATGCACAGTCTTGTCCAGCATATCAGATGTTGACATCTCCCAGAAAAACCGTCCAACATGTCCATTGCGGAAAACCCGAAACGTGAAGCACGAGCCAGGACTGACGGTCCTCATGGCGAAGACGTTGTGGGGATGCTGCCCTTCTCACAACACGGCGGGTCTCTTCAGCAGCATGCCGGTGACGAGGATCCGTTGGCCCAAGAGATTGAGGAATTGCTGCGCATGGCACGAGCGGAAGCTGCTGCAGCGGGTGAAGGTCTTGGACATCAAGCCAGTCCGGTGCTCGGTGATGGAGAGCGGAAGTGAAAACGAAGGATCTAGATATAGTGTTGAAGCGGAACCGCTACAGAATGCACACAATAATTCATGCTGCGATTGACGACATTGTCATCAGCGTCCTTACCCCATCATCTCCACGTCCGATAGAGTCGTCAACCCATTGCGCCGCGTTGACAAAGTACTAGACGACGTGACGCTCATGAGATCGAGTCTCCAGCTACTGTGGGAGGTTCCTGATTCGGACGCGCCATCCTGCCAGCGGCCGTCATCGGAGGGCCTTGTACCCTTCCCCCGTAACCGCTGGACGGCGGAGACGAAAGACCGCAGACTCGAACTATCAGAAGGGCTGTAGTTCCTGGTCAGCGTTGGGGCTAGGACGGAAGACTGTTCAGATGTTTGACACAGTGGTTCAACTTCGCTCAAAGCTGGAAGAAGGATTGGGGACCACCGCACAGGCAGTTGTTCCAGTAGCGTGAGTTCGCTCCAGGGGGGAGGAGGGATTGGGAACCGCGGATATGGGTGTCTCGGTGGCTCAACTTTGCGCAAAGGCCCCTCCTGACCCATGGAGGGTGCTCCTTTTTCCAAACCCGAGGACGTCATACCTGCCAGCGGATCATTACCAGGGAATCCCACACTGGCAACAGATGCGCAGATCTCCACAATGTCTAACGAAGAGAGGCCTACGGCAGTGTAAGACCACTTGGAAGTCAAACCCAATAGTTGAAGCCGACAGGATTGCTCAAACGTGTCCAGTCTGGCATGGCTCGACTCGACGTCACGCTGATATTGCCTGGCCTCCTGGAAAAACTCGACCATGTTTCCGACTCGGCCAATCTTGCGGAGTAAAACGGAGGGTAGTACAGCAATAGCGACGCTCTTCAACCGGACGTGGAAATTGTGCCAACCCGGAAATTGTCTGTCTGACGCTTCTCTCGTGGCTGAACTTCGTGCATATTCTTGGAGAACCGTGCAAGCAAGTGTCCTGGCAATGATTTTGGCCGTCGTCGAATCGAGGAGCTTCCATGCATCTTTGGTCAGGGTGTCGAGTTCATACATGTGGTCTCCAACAACGGACAGCGTAAATTTCAGGCCGTCCAGGAACAGAGTCCCAAGGAATCCCTCATCTAGGATAAAGTCTAGAGGGTCTGAAGAAGACCACCTGTCGCACATGACATCCCACAACTCCATATGTTCCGAATGACTTAACCCAAGCACAGCAAAAGTCTTGAAAATGATGTCGCCAAACTCTGGTGTCGGGAGGAATACCCCGCTGCTAATGACTTCCTCGAGACCATGATCCAAACCAGCGAAGACATGGCTCGCCCATTTCCGCACGCAGGGGCATAAGCAGATCGCCTTGGGACACCCACGAACGAGATGGCTCATGAAACATGCGGCCCGGACCTGAAGAGGGCTTCGTGCGGTCTGGGCGCAGGCTAAAGCCGCGAATCCCATATATAGTTGACGTGTATTGACGAACCTGTGGATACAGAAGTGTCGGAATAGGATACAGAAGGCCTCAAAAGCCTGATCAAGAGCCCCGAGCGTATGTAGCAGCATTGCAATTTGGACCAGCTGGGCGATATCCTTAGCTGTAGCACCTCCGTTGAGTCGCTCGAGGTAGATGCGAGATAGTGAAGGTGAGTAAATATAATAAATAAGTTCCTGGTGCAGGTTACCGCGATGTGTCAACCTGAACTTTATCCCGAGTCTGGCCGGAGCAGGGTGACCATCCATGTCAGACCCCAATAGCTTTAGGAGGCGGTCGTTCGATAATGGAACAGCCTCACCCGGTGACAGCCCGAGCGAGGCTTCTAGGGCTTCCATTGTCACTGTACAATCAATGTCGATTGAAACCAGATCTGTTGGGGAGCCCGGCTGTGGAATCGCATCATAATGGTGGTCCAGGCCGTCACCCAGCATTTCCGTATTCGACGGATGTGCGCTGGGTTCAACTCGTGGCGTGTCCTGTGTATTCATATGCTGACGTTGGTGTTCAGGGCGTGCGCTGATGTTTTCTGGCTCCAATCCTGGCCCCGGGCTATCCAAGTGTTGCTCATTATACTCTGGAGGTGCTCTGCTATTGGCGCGCTGTGTCTGAGGCAGAGGCGCCAGGCTCTGTCTTCGATATGTGTGCAGATTGAGCTTGGCCCTTTGACGGTCCAACTGGGCAAAAGTGATTGGCGTCCCAAGCACAACATTACACTCCGCAAGCATCTGTTCTCTCGTAGCACCTTTGCTATGTAGCGAAAGGAGCAGAGGTACAAGAATTGCCTTGTCGTCTTGACCGATCCTCACATTGTATTGAGATGAGGTTGGATCTTGTTGAATGAATTTGGGGGTGCTCTTGACCTGGCGAGGGGCTGCAGTTTGGCCCATGATGTGACCGCCTGTGGTGGTTGGGCTGGGACCTCTCGCCGCTTGGAATCGCCTCTAGTCCTTCAGCGCCCTTGAATCTGGAGTGCGACAAAGGGTCTATGCACTGGCTGGGGAGATAGAATTGTATTGGTGTCGAAGACGACGAGACACACTCGGGGAATAGTTCGGGAGGACTCCACACCGCCGAACCGAATTCTCAATTCCCCCATAGGGAATCGCCTGAGAACCCTGGTCAAGGGCGTGGCTGCCTCCGAATCAGCACGCGTCTCCCGGGGCCCCAAAGGCGCTAGCACGTTGCGCAGCACCATTGGACCATAAACAGCTGTGCCTGACCAGCTTTGACTCCCGCTGGACGGCTTGGATTGGCAAGCCACCTTGACATGGTGATCGGCGTTTCAAAGGGGTTGGTAGCGCATGAAACGAATATTCCGGCTCATCCTTCTGTATACGCTCGCTCAACCGCTCATGGCCACGTCAGTTGAAATGGTAATTACGCTCTCCCTTGCTGATGGCGGATGCGATGGGAAGCTGGTATCCCTAGAGAACCACAAACTACTCCGCGAGGTTCTCTCTCCTGAAGATTTGGTCGGTTGCGTATGGAGCGAGGACGCGATGCTGTGTCTCAGCCGCGCAAAGAACCGGTAGTCAGAGCTGTTTGAAGATGTGTAAGATCTGGCAAGAGTCGGTACGCTCAAGAAGGATGCTCTGTGGACTTCGGGCCGGAGTTCGATATCCCGAGTCCCAATCTCCTGCATGCTCAGGCCATTTCGATCATTCTCAGCTGTTGCGGCTGCCACGACATCAGCACAGGTCATTAGACCAGCTATGCCGGCGGCTACTCTTCGAAGCCGATCAGGAGAAACAGTACCGGATTCGAAAGGCTTGAGTATCGTTGGTACCCCCATGTGTTTAAGACATAGCTCGATAAACATTTCATACTCAGCGGTGCCGAACCGAATTCGGTTGCGAATTTCGTCGACAGCACATCGAAGAGTTTCAGCAGGTCGTGTCTTCTTACGCTGTGCGGAAGTTGCCGATCCTGAGGATTGGATCCAATCGACAACAACCACAGGAATAACGGCAACAGCTTGGACGGCCAGGTTGCATGGAAAACCTTGATGGCCTTCAGCATCGGGTTCAGTGGAGATGTCCTGTGCAAGGCTGCCCATATGGAGATGCTCTTCGAGTAGGAAGCAAGACAGTGCCTGGACAAAGCTTGCGCTCTGTCTGTCCGATGTCCACCCAGACTTCCCCAGCTGGCTGTTCAGCCACTGAGAGTTGTGGTGGATCCAGAAATGCATTTGTTGGAGCGCATCAAGCATAGTCTGACGAACGATCTGGCATTCATGGAAGTGTTGCAGAGCGCTCTCCTGACTCAAACGCAGAATCGCGTCCCAGACAAGGCCATGATCTCTGACGGGGTTGCTCTGACTCATGATCTCTGCGCAAGCCACCCAGTAGGCTGTTTCTTTTGCACTTTCGGGTGCCACATTCGTAGAATTTCCGCTAGTCACAGCTAGAAAACGGAGTCTCAGAGTTTCGAGATATCTCCACGGATGCGTAGAACCTCGCATCCAAAGAAGATTTGCAAACTCATAGTACGTCTCCAATCGCTGCTGAAGCTCTCGCAGGATTGTCTCTGCGACTCGTATGTGCTTCTCCGTTTGCGCACATCTTCCGCAGTTAAAGACTGCCGAGATCATTTGTGGTGGAGGTGGTTCTCGCGTATATTTGCCTACTCGAAAATGGCAGAAAATGAAGAGGTAAATGTCGAATGCTTGTTCGAATGCTCTCACAGACCGGAGGGCGTTCGCTGCTTGGTTGAGGCGGGCAAAAATCTCTGAATCGGTTTCTGATACCCTGATGGCCATGGAATACATCTCCATAGCGGGTACCAGAGGAGAGTACGTCAGGGCAGGATGTCGGCTTGGTAGATGGTTGACGTGAATATCAAACCGGTCAAGTGATGCAAGGGTGGGTGCCGAGGAAATCCGTAAGGCACCAGGAAGCTTTTCATTCGTGGATACTGGGGTTGTCGTAGATTTCGAAGCACAATCGCTAAAATTCGTCTCAGCGACTGCCTGTACCAAATCATTCGTCACCGATGGCGCGCGATTGTCGTTATGCATACGTTGAATGTGATGCAGGTCTTGAAAAAGAACTTCGGTAACCTGAGCTTTGACAGGCATGGGATTAGTTTCTTGCTGTGTGTACGAGGTGTGTGTGTCGGAAGGCCATTCTTCAGCAGCTGCGTCATGGGAGGACATGACAGTGTCCGTGTCCGCAACGTCGTGCGGCCTCTCGACGGCTGACTGCTCTTCTTGGGTCTCGTTGCAAAGCGACTGTTCCGGCTCCACCTCGCCCGCGCCTGCGCCGGTTAATTGTTCCGCTGACGACCTCAAGGGCAGCGACAGGAATCCGTCATAATCAGGCTCCCCGACGCGGCTTGAGGGTCGCCTTTCGTATACGTGCAGATCGAATGTGCTCCTCAAGGCATCCAATTGGTGGAAACTTATCGACTTCCCTATCTCGACACGGCTCGCTTCTAACATGACTTGCCGGGTGGCCCCATCGCAATGTAAGCGTCGCAGCAAAGGCTCGAGCTTCGCCCTGTCGTGTTTGTTGAGCCTGGCGGCATACTTTGGCGTGTTGGGATGTTCCGAAACGAACTTCCTCTGGCCTGTACCTGACGCGTTTGACAACATTATGATTGAGGAGGTCAGCGTCAATTGCATGGGAGGATTCGAATGCTCAGATCGGTACTTATACTTTGACTCGATCGGTTCGGAAAGCCCAAGTATGAGGAGGGTTCTTTGATTATCTGGGTCGTGATTAAGCAATATAGATAGAGAAGACGTTGCGCCAGGGGGAAGACTTACGCGACGTTATCCACATTTCGGATTTCTTTATTGGGGAAGATGCCAGCCTGAAGCCAGCTTGGATGCTTGTATGCTTGGAATGCCGACCAATGAGCCCCAGGATCTTTTGGGTCCCCTAACGCCACCAGCCAGGGGAGACACTCACAATTAGCTCAGCCTAACCCGGGATTCGGACAAACGCTGCAGCCGCCATCGACCAACAGATGATTTGTGTCTGCCGCCGAAACTGAAGGAGTTTTGCGCTGCTTGGCCCTTTGTATCCGGTTTACTTCTCAGGGAGTCCATTGTTGGCAGCAGCAATGTCGAAGACAGATGGAGAGCGATTTCCGGGCTCAAACTCGACGGAAGCATTGAGATGTCCACGTCGATTGTTAGCAGAAACACATTGCGACATGTAATAAATGACATCATGTAATTGGCATCCCAACGCCGTGTCCTTTGGGCAGTGCCAGTCCAACCTCGCAGCGTTTCCACGACAATAGTAGACGCTGACATTGGACTTGAGAAAACACGTCAGTATGTGCTGTTATCGCAACATTGCGCATGTGTGTTCGAAATGCGGAGAGCAGACCCGGCCGACCACTACGCAATGGATGCATTGCTCAACAAGCCGCCAAACCGGACGAGTCTGCAGATCAGTCAACGCTACCGATGAACAAGAACACGACCCTTGGTGCAAGGCATGCCGTCTTTCCCACCTACCCATTGGCGATACACCAAGAAACTCATCAGTGCGACGACCGAATACCTCTGCTGCCCAGCCCAGTCATCAGCCCAGAACACAAGCAGTAAACAGTAGCAGACTCATGAATGTTTCCAAACCGCGGCCCCCGCCGCAGTCTCACCCTCAGCAGTTGGTGAAAAGAGCACAGTCGGCGTTGGCTCGACAGAGCGCACCATTGCAAACAGACGACAACGATCGGAGAAGGGTTCATTTTGCGCGACCACTGGAAGAGTATATTGAGCCATCTAGAGTCAGAAGTAGTAGTAGCAGCAGCAGCAGCAGCGATCAAGGCAGAAAACACTAGAATGTCGCGCGCGCAAGTCCTTCAAGTTTTGTACGAGGTACACTCTGTGCCAAGTCGGTAAGCTAGGAGTGGAGACGATGTGGGATCTGTCAATGCAGGCGGCTAGACTGACGTTAGTTCTCATTCAGATATCGAACATACAGCGAAGACCAACAGGATTAACTCACCTGGCCCTGCCAAGCAGCCTCGGCGAATAATGCCATGCATCTCAGATCCACAACAATGGGCTCTCCAGCAACGACATCAGAGGAGTCCCCGAGGAAGTGGGTTCCGATACAGCCCGTCACCAAGAGCAAAACAAAAGGGTAGAGAGGGAGTCGGGGAAAATCAAAGCGGAAAGAGTGTCAGTTGGAAGAGGCCATCCTGTGATGAGGTGTTATCGGTTTCGAAGAAAGCTTGGAAGAGCTCTCCGCGTTTCTAGCCGGCTATCAGCTCTTCAAGATGTCCTTGCAGCCGTCATCAGAGGCATGAGTGGACGGAGCACTGGAGGAGCGAAGGAAACGAGACGAAGCGACAGCAGATGCAGAACAGCACGTAAGCAGCCACGTGACAGGATTACATAACTCCGTATTACTCCTTCGACGCGTAGGGACGCGACGCGTTCGAGGACAAATTGTTCTGCGGTGCAACACTGAACATGGCCAACAACGTCGACGACCAGCAGCATCCAGTCTCCAGCACTTCAGAATCCTTTCAGCACGAGCTCTAATCCTGTTCCTGAAGCCTGTCTCCGTATATCGCACACCGGTTCCAGCAACGTCACAGAGCCACAGTCCGAATTCGAATGCTCCATCCACAACCCTCTCGCCCCTCGCGGGCTTCTCATACAGTTCAATCTCCCCTGAGTTTCCCGATACAAATTGAGCTCTTGAGCAGCTAACACCTGCCTTCCGACCGCTTGAGCCTCATAGCATGGTCTCGTCAAAGCAACAGGAGGAATCTCGGGTGCTGGTGTTATGCGTATCGGAACCTAACCCTAAGCTATCTGTCGGTTCGAAGTGTCGCGGTCCAGTTGTCGAGTTTCTGACTAGCTTTATCCGCGTGCCTCCCGCTTATTATCTGCTCCGGCAGAGAACGACGGGATGGATTGGGTGCGGCCAAAGGAAAAGTGCGACGTTCAGAGCTCTCATCGAGGGCAGTGAAAAACGGTCTCGCCATGCGTCTGGTTGGTAAGCGTCCCTGAGGGACCGCGCGTCGGCATTCCAATGCTGAACATTATACGTGATCATTTATGGGATGTCTTGGTCGATATGAGCGGGAACAGGAGTCAAGAGAGAGCGGAGATGACTGTTGTGGAAGATGCGTGCACCGGGGTCCATGCCTAGAGCACAAAGATAATACAGCCTACACACAAGATCGCTGGAAGTCCTTGCTGAAGTTGATGGGATCCACTGGCCGGAAACCGAGTTCATGTTGCTCGCTGCCAGGTCTCGGACACCGATGCAAGACTTCGACATCGGCGTGTCTTTCCACCTTGGCACTTTGTCTGTTTCGGCCGGCTATACCTGAGCACACACCTTTCACGAAAGTCAACCCCAGTTTCACACTGCTACTCCTCTCCAACCCTGCTCCAGCTTTCACGCCGTGCCCGCCACGGTAGCTCATTCACCGAACGCACGTCGAGGCATCCGCCACGAGATGTGTACTTCTACGGAAGATCCCGATCAGCCGCGTTAATCATCAGCACCATGTTTCGTCATGATGAAAATTGAGAGCGCCGAATCAATAGGTCCTTAATTCTTCGGAATTATTGGATCACCCTCACTCTCGAGTGGGAAGAGGACGATTTTTTATGATGTTCTTTGTGCGTCCTGGCCTGAGATATGGCGAATGTCCTTCGAATTCATGGAAGAGAAAACCAAAATCTTGTCTCCGAGATTACTGTATCACACACGAGAGAGGCATCATTTCCTGTTTACCAGGGCTTGGATGTTGCGTTTGGATCGGATTCTGTCGACCGCGTGGGAATGAAGTGGGGGATATATCGTGGGCTGAGGGATGGATTCAGAGGGATGACTGCCGAATCTGCATTCCGAATGCTCGACTTCATGCTGCTACGACTATGCTGGGAACAATTTGTGCTCTCTGATCTTCACCAAGGCTGTATTAAGCGGACTGCATCTTGCTGCAAGGTCTCAATTTCCTCCTAGGTCCAGGGTACGCTTTTGTCGCGACGAGTCCCTGAAAGTCTAGTCGCCTGAGCGATAGACGAATCCTGCAAAGCTTCCAACATCACCAGCGGGAAAGTTCTACAGCGAATCAATCACATCGCATGAGAAGGCCGAGGCCTGACGAGGATGGATAGGGTCACCAAGTGTTCGAGACAGGACCTCTCTCGAGTGAGGATCAAAGCTTCGGCTTGTCTGCTCTTGTCACTTGCTGTTTGTCGTCGCTGTCAAAGTCCAATCTTGCTTTGTGAGAGATTCTCTGTAACAGCCCGACTGTTGGTAGCTGTGATGGATGCAGTCTTGCTCTGGTTTGGCGAGGATGACTTTCCGACCCTCTCGAAGTGACGGACCATGGACGGGAGTTGGGTGAATTGCCTCGAGCATCGCAGAACGCGTGTCGATACATGTCATATGGGCTATGGACAGAAGCCTCGGTTGCCCGTCGTTCCTGGATGCTTACACGCTCCTTGGACGGCGGGTGCACCCTTTTTATAAGTCTCCCTATTCTGTTCCGTTACTGAGAAGTGCTAACAAGGCACAACTTAGGTCCCGGCGGCCGTCGATTCTGCGGACCTTACGAGTCTGAATGATACCAGGCATCTGGCTACGCAAGTTTATCGGCAATATCAACACTCGCCGAAGTGTACAAGCGGAATGCGTTACCACCACCATGTTCGTCCCACTGCCCACATGACAACTGGCCAAGTTAATTACCCATAACCACCTCAGGGGAAGGTCTCTTTATATGGGCTCAAGTCCATCTCGAATCCCTCGCCACGAACCCTCTTTACAGTACTTCGGCTTAGCCTTTCCATAATAGGAGCAGCATCATTCTTCAGGCCGTTGTTGTTGTCGTTAACCACCTTACCATTGTTAGCGTCATCGTCATTGCTGTACCTGTTGACCCCCCCCCCCCCCCTCCTCAATACACAGCCTCCGACAGCCACCACGTCCAACGTCCTTAGGGAAGTCTTCGACCTCCTGTTTTCGGCCAGATCGCTCCCCTGCTCCACGGCCCCCGACAATTATCCACAGCTTAACCGCAAGAGCGTGCTCCCAGCTTGCTCTTCTTGAAACTGGCGGCCGTTGACGAGAAGGAGAAGGGCTTTTGCGGCTTCTATCTCGTCCAGCCTCTAGTTGTCGACTTCTTAAGGTTGTGTTTTGGTAGCCGCCATCAGGATGGCTGGTTCATCACGGTGTGTGAAAAGGACTTCGGGTAGCAAGGAAGATAGAATGGAAATACTGAAGGCGTGGTATCGGCGATCCTGGTCTTAAGCATGTAGTGACGGCGTGTTGGCGAGGGTTGACGCTGAGAGTGGCAACAGATAAATAGAACGTAAGCTGGGAGGGAAAGCATGAGACACCAATCGCCCCGTCACCGAGGGTGTACGCCGAAGTAAATACCCGACATCTCTGGGAGGTCTTCGTCAAGACATTGTGTAGGAACCAGATCTCCTATCGCCCAGCTTGTTGAACCAGAGAGGTCTGTGCGCCGAATCTCGACGAAGTTGAGCTTTCAATGTATGCAGCATCTATCCAGTAATTGAGTGGACAGGTCATTGACGACCCTCCTGGCAGCAAAGTCGACATAGAGACGTTGCCTGTGTATCCGTCTCGCGTCGACTACTCGCAGAATTGTACGGAGTACCTACTTACTAGATGTGGCGGTGCAATTCTTATAACTTACGATAATCTGAGATTCCAATGAGAGATAGATGGGCGGCGGGCAGGAAAGTCGGGGCAAGTCGGTGCCGTGGTTCCGCTCGATACAGTTACTGGTATCTAGGATCTGGTACCTGCGGTGAAAAGAGAAAAGGAAGTAGGGACTAAAGGGGAGGGAGGGCTTGTTGAGGAGGTTTGGATTGGAATCTGGAATTGGTTTACATTTGGGAGTTTGCTTTCGTTCGTCTTCTCCGTCCCCAGCTTGGGCAACTCTGTGCTTCGTCAGAGAAATTCACGAGAAGCTGGCGGTTGGCTTGCCGTCGGGAAGTAGGGATGGTTTTGCCATTGAGAGCAGGACTCTGGCTCGAAGAAGATGGATCCAAAGTCCCTCAGACAGCAAGCCATTCGTATCTCCAGAGGGTATATGGCATGCCAATGGTAGGTTTGCTGGTAAATGAGACATGAGGATATTCGGGGGATGGGCTCTCCTCTCCCTGTTGCTGCTACGCACACTCGACATAATGAGTCTGTGGCAGTCTGGTCCGTGGGTGTCCAGTAGTTGTCGTCGAAGGTCCTCGCAGATAAGGTTTCGTTTCTTGTGGTTCAGATATCACCCCCTATGAACCAAACCGCGGCGCCGCCATGAGGACCTCCACAACTCCTCAACATGGGTATTAAAGGATGGTGTCGCCGTGGCTGTCTCACAACTCACTCACAGCTTGCTAGACTTGAAGCATTCCTGAGCAATATCCACAACCTAACGCTTGGGAAGACGGCCTCTTCCAGCAATATAACACCACCACCAAATCAGTTGTCCCCAGCGTTCACAATGGCGTCGACCAAGTCGAAGCTGCTGTCCCATTCAGAGCTCAGCGAACCTGTATACAACCCCTGTCTTGCGGGTAACTACCGCTTCAACATGTCCTCCTTCCCGGGGCTTGGAAACCTAACCACCCCAGCTCTCGACAAGAATGACATCAATCTGGATGCCAAAGCAATGGGCTTCAAGATGACCGAGAAGGGAGTCATCACCTCCCGGTTCCAGGTCAGTGCCAGGGACGTAGACTCCTGGCAGAAGGATATGGCCTCGAAGGGGAAACGGGCCCTCGCGACCCGCAAGAAGCAAGTACGGGCGTCGTACGTTCAATGGAGCCAGCATCTCAAGGACGTTGGTCACAAAGATGTGACGGAGGACCTCATGGACATTGATAGTCCATCGAAGCCCGAGCGCCAGTATTGGGACCACCCCATGGAGTGGATGGAGTCGAACGTCCGTCCGGAGGTCGCTGCGCGCGAATTGCGCAAGTGGCGCAAGAGCAAGGAGGCGTGGACCGCCTTCCAGAAAGAAATGGCGGCCTTCAGCAATCCGTTCGAGGTCCGTCAGTGTCTTCAAGATGAGCTGTCCGCGCTGTTACAGCGCGTTTGCTTCAAAGGAAGTCCGGTGAAGAACACGAGTAGAGAGCAAGGTCCCGATATGGCTCAGTTGCCCTATCCTTTATCTGACGCGGCCTTCCTCGAGGAGTTTGTTACGCCGTTGTTCGAGCTGGGAGAAGATGGCTCCCAGGGCATACTCCTCGATCGATTGATCAGGAGCGAAGATATGGCCGTGGAGGTCCTTGCCACCGTGGACGCCGTAGAGAAGGAATGGCAGATATTGGTCGCTGGTGGGAAAAAGGGTTGGCTCGCGTCAGTGTGCACCCAGGAGTTTAGCCCTGTTCGGGCCTTCGCCATTTACAAGTTGGCCTACCAGCAGTTGAGGAAGGACGTTGAGCGGGAGGCACCAGACCAGGGAAACTGTGTACGTTGGCGGTGTAGGAGGGCAGTGGCACTATTGCGAGCTGAGCGGATGTTGGAAGACCAGTTGAAAACGAAGCCCATCATGGCCGAGGAGTTGCCAGTGCCGATGTTCGACAGGGCAGCGGCGGCAAAATCGTTGCTCGCCATGCTGGAAAGGCTGCCACAGGAGCAATAGGTGCACAAGGATGAGACGGACCTGGAGGGCGCGTGAATGAACTGATCACCGCGTCAGCCAGTCCACCGGGGCGATGTCACTCGAATGTACTTTACATATCTCCCTGGTATGGTGACCACTAACACTTCCATACCCCAACCTCACCGTTTCTCCTTCCTTCTATCAGATATCCATCCTTCAGCCTAACCCGGTCGACGATACTCGTCTTTGTGCCAGCCATACGATCTTCTACACTCGTGTTGGCGCCCACGCCGCAATCCCAATGTCGGCCATCAGCTTTATCGTAGACCTTGACGACGTCCTCACCCGCGGCACAGACGATGTGTCGAGAGTCGAACATCATGCTCGTTATCGGCGCATCGTAAGCATAAGCGTCAAATATGGTCCCCATGCGGAGATCCCAAATCTGCAAATCGACATTAGTTCAGCTGCACAGATTGCTGATTCCGCAAACTTACTCTGACGCTCCTGTCAACGCTGCCTGTAACGAGATGAGTGTCGTCAAATTGCAAACAGGTCACGGGCCCCGTATGGCCGACCAGACTCCTGTGGACTTGTCCACTTCTGAGATCCCACAGTCGTACCATTCCATCCGCAGTGCCACAAGCCAGGGCTGCATCGAAACATTGGACAGCCCCGACGAAATCAGCGTTGGTGTCTGCCGAGCGCCCTGTTGGCCGCCACTGGGAGTCTGTATCGCTCGTCGTCACACTCGCTTGAGCTGCTGCCCAGAGTACGTCGAGTGTCTGTACACACCGCCCTTTTTCCAAATCCCATTGCCGGAGGGTCTTGTCTGCTGACCCAGACACCAAAGTTTTACCCCGGAGGTGTAATGCTGTGACTGCATCGACATGTGCTTCGAGGACGAAGAGTGGACAATCCTCCATGGCGTCAGGTGGAGGCGGAGGAGGAGCGTCTTCGCCCTCGTTGCCGAAACCCAGGCCGTCGTCCTCATCATCTTCCTTGTCGTCACCATTTTCGAATATCTTATGTTCGTATGGCTCGTACTTGGCACGGCTCAGATCCCAGAGTCGGATTGTAGCGTCTAGGCCTCCAGTTGCCACGATATAATCCTCGACCTGGAGACATCGGACCGATGCAGTATGACCTTCCAAAAATCCCATACAACGGCCCAGGTTCAGATCCCACACACGCACCGTGTCATCAAGTGCGGCGGTAACCATCGTGCCAAACGGCTGATCGAAGTCAATGGCGGATATTGAGTCGTTGTGGGCAGGAAGCGTTTTGATATGGGAGCCAGATTCGAGATGTTCATGGAGTACCGGCATGGATTTTCTCTTCGTAGGTTTGGGCCGGCGTTTTGATTTTGGAGATGCAGAGTTGGGCAGCTTGTCGTAGATAGATTGGGACATGAAGGAGGCGTCCATGGCTTCGGATTCAGGTGTGGCAACGCGAGGGGGGTTAAGTGTGCTGGTCGACTGATCCATTCCGCCCTGCTCTTCCAGCTCTTCTTGCATTTCCTCAATCTTGTTGTCCAGCTCTGACAGCTCATGCTCAACCTCCGCTTCGTCCTGCTCGAGCGAGGTCAGCCGGTCAACGGCGAGTTTGCGCATGTGCTGAAGATTGGCCAGCTTCCTGTCAATGTCGGTGATCTCGGTGGTACACATGTTTTTGCGTATAGCCATCATCTCCAATCGATGATTCACGTTGTTTCTCTTCTTCTTGAGATTCTGGATTGTGGGCGGGCCATCTTCTTCGACATCTCCAGCGCCCAGCAGTCTGTGCTGCTTCGAACTCCGCCGTCGGTGTCCTTTCCGGTGCTCACTCTCGCCTTCAGGAATGGAAGCTTGAAAGCCCTGAAATAGCGAGTAGGTGTTCTCGTCTTCGGGGATGTCCTGCAGATGTTCTTCGGAGATGTATGTGAGGGCGCGATGGGCGATCTCGCTAGTAGACAGCTTTGCCCGCACAAGCTCAGAAGGCGCTTGCTGGGAGAAGGAGAAGACGGCCCTTTGTATCCCAGGCCGCCGCATTTGTCTTGAGAGGCTAGTCATGGCGGTGGGATAATGGGTCGCCGTGTTGTCGCCCATGAGGTGGCTTGCGGTGGCCGTCACCTTTCGGCCAAACGCCTCCAGCTGGCGCGTCTATCACCAGCATTAGCATGAACATAGGTATTACCTGCATTCGCAAGGCATGGTTTGCTTACGTCGAGCACTGCGCCGAGTACAGATTCGTCTCCATCTCCGGCTGGTCTTCGTGTCTGCGAGGGAGTGCGACTATGCGGTCGCGACCCAGCCATGCAGTTCGAACGCTGCCGTTGTTCTCGTCTGGTGGGGAAAAATTCTGTTCGCACGCGTGTTGGAGGTGACAAGGAGTGGGTTCTCGAATGGAGGCAGGCTTGAATGCTTCACAGAATGCAGCGATGGGAAATGGTGCTGTCGGGATGGTGGAGCTTTACCTTTGAAGGACGCCGAGCAGCAGCTGTTCTGTGACGTATTTTTGCGAGGTACGCCTCTGAGTCTGCGGATATCATCGCAGTGTGACTCGACTGTGCTTACCGGAAGGATGCCCTTCATATAAGATTGGCGAGTATGACTTGACACAAGACTTCATATAAAATTGGCGAGGAGACTTGACACAAGACCTTCCTTTCGATCGTTCTCTGGGTGAAATTTTGCTGGTATCTTGGACAGGACGCGGAACACCAGGTGACACGACCTATGCCACTATTAGACATGGATACAGCGATAGACTTGTCGGACGCCTCGAAGGCTTTGGATCTAGCTAATATTCGCTTTCAACTAATGTTGGTCTCATGCGCAGACGAAATCAAGCAGACGCTGACTCAACTGCAGTCGCCTCGAAGACACCATCACCTTCCATCTTATTGAACGAGTTCAGTTTCCCCTCAATGCCACCATTTACGACGCCGAGGCACTCCCCATACCCGCCAGCAACCTTGCCTTACCCGCCAATCTCTCGCTCTGCGACTACCTCTTGTCTGAGACCGAGCGCCTGCACTCGCTTGTTCGCCGATATGATGCCCCAGACGAGTATCCTTTCTTTCCTCAGGTCCTGCAGAGACCCGTGCTTAAGCCCATCGCATACCCCAAGATCCTCCATGACAACGATGTCAACGTCAACGCCGACATTAAAGAGAAGTATATCAACGAGGTGCTACCTGAAGCTTGTCGAAAATTTGGCCGCGAGGACCGTGGTGAGGCCAAGGAGAACTACGGTAGTGCCGCAACTTGCGATGTGGCCTGTCTGCAGGCCTTAAGCCGGCGGATACACTTTGGGAAATTCGTGGCTGAGAGCAAATTCCAATCCGAGACCGAGCGATTTGTCAAGCTCATAAAGGCTGAGGATCGCAAAGGGATTGACGTCGCCATCACCAACGAAAAGGTAGAGCAACAGGTGCTTGAGAGACTGCGATTGAAGGCCAAAACGTACGGCAAGGACCCTTCTATGACTCCGAACGGTGTTGGTGGTGAGGAGAAGATCAACGTTGAGGCTGTGGTCAAAATGTATGCTCAGGTGGTCATTCCGTTGACCAAGGTGGTCGAAGTGGAGTATCTTATGCAGAGACTCAAAGGAACACAGTGGGAGTGATTAGGATGGCTTCAAGTACTCGGCCACGTCTTGAACCGCGTCCTTGAACTTGTCCGCCGCAATGAGGGTGGCGTGACCTTGCGGTTTGATGCCCATCTCTTGGAAAGCTCGTTTTGAGTCCGAGTGCCCTTCATCTTGTTTGATCGAGTAGTCAAAGCCTCCATGGCAGATAGCGTGGCGGTGCAGCACCTCATCCTCGGGATGGAAATACATTGTCTCGAACGAACCACCCGCCGACCTTTTCTTCTTCTTCGGCTGTTCATCTTCGGCATCCAGCTTGGAAGCCACCTCAGTGTATGTCTTGGACAGGATCAGGTAGTGGGAGAAGGTATAAGGTTCGCCGTCCTGCACAGCCCAGTCCATCTCTTCCAAAAGCATTGTGTACATTGGAGGAACCACCTCGGCGGGCACGTTGATGAGCCGCTCAGTGAGGATGAGGCCAATGGCCGGAACGGTGGGCTGAGAAAGCAGCTCGGCTAGAGGAGCAAGGCTCGCATTCGATTTGGCCTTGGAATGAATGTACTGAGCAACTTTGCTCACGAAAGGTTTGTCTTTGTGCTCTTGAAGATTCAGAATGGAGAGGAAGGCATATGGATCGGTCTCGTTGCCATCGACCTTGACCGTCGAGCCGAGGGTAGGTTGCGCCAGAATCAGGTCCGTCAGCGCAGACAGGTCGAAGAGCTGAGCGTCGACATCGAACAGCTGCTGGACTAATGTCTTGATGCCGTGAAAATCGAACTCTGGCTGAGGGTCAAACCACTCGAAGTCAACGTCGAGCACATCGAAATCCTCGTCGTCACCGCTCTCATCGTCTTGAGGCGCACCGTTCTTGACCACCTGATCACCGGCATCCTGCTTTCGTTTGCTCATCTTGGATGGATGAGGATACTGAGCGGGACTTGAATACTGACCTGGCCTGACACCCCGGGCAACTTTTTGAATGCGGGGAATTTCTACAACACTTTTGGGACCCACAAAAAATTGTCGCGACAGGATCTTCTTTCTCGTCTGCTTCGTTTCCAATCTTCCTTTGGAGCAATTCCCCCTCCCCGTTGCTCGTCTGACGGTCGCCGGTGTCAACACGAAGGTCAACCCTCGCTGCCGTCAAGATGGCTGCCATTACCAATGGCGACGTCAACAGCGCCGCTGCTGTGAATGCCCCCGCGAAGACGTTCGACACCATCTTGGTGCTTGACTTTGGGTAGGCCCGATGTCCTCCTGCCTCATATCTGGCGTGAGCACTCACGTTTCCAGATCACAGTACTCCCATCTCATCACGCGTCGTCTCCGAGAATTGAATGTCTACTCCGAAATGCTGCCTTGCACTCAAAAGATAGCCGATTTGCACTTTCAACCCAAGGGCATCATTCTTTCGGGCGGCCCCTACTCTGTATATGAGGATGGGGCTCCCCATGTGGATCCGGCTGTATTTGAGCTTGGGGTGCCGGTCTTAGGTATCTGCTACGGTCTGCAAGAAATTGCCTGGCAGTTTGGAAAGAATGTCGTGGCTGGCGAGAAAAGAGAATACGGTCACGCCTATCTTAAGATCGAGAGACATACCGGCAAAGAGGAGCACATAGATCTCCTCTTCGAAGGTATTGAGGATGATGTGGAAGTGTGGATGAGCCATGGAGACAAGCTCTCCAGGCTTCCGGAGAATTTCCATCCCATCGCCAGCACAAGCAACTCTCCCTTCGCCGGTATCGCCAGCACGTCCAAGCCGTACTTTGGCATTCAGTTCCACCCGGAGGTCACACACACGCCGCGAGGTAAGGAGATTCTGTCCAATTTCGCAGTCAAAATCTGCAAGGCACGACAAGACTGGACCATGGAGAAGTTCGTGGATAAGGAGATCGAACGGATTCGAGCCATGGTCGGGCCAAAAGGCCAGGTGATTGGTGCCGTGAGCGGTGGAGTAGACTCGACCGTAGCGGCGAAGCTCATGCAAGAGGCCATCGGTGATCGCTTCCATGCGGTTCTCGTCGACAATGGCGTTCTTCGTCTGAACGAAGCAGAAACTGTCAAGGAGACTCTCACAAAGCACCTTGGCATTAATCTCACCGTCATCGACGCTTCGGATCTGTTCTTGGGGAAACTTAAAGGCGTTTCAGACCCGGAGACAAAGCGCAAGATCATTGGTAACACTTTTATCGAGATATTTCAGGACAAGGCCAAGAAAATGGCCGAGGAAGCGGCAAATTCACCCAGAGCTGGAGACATTGAATGGCTGCTTCAAGGCACGCTATACCCTGATGTCATTGAAAGCATCTCCTTCAAAGGCCCTTCTGCGACGATCAAGACTCATCACAATGTCGGTGGACTGCTCAAGGACATGCACCTCAAGCTAATCGAGCCATTGAGAGAGCTCTTCAAAGATGAGGTGAGAGCACTAGGAACAAACCTTGGCATACCTGATGATCTCGTTTGGAGACATCCCTTCCCAGGACCAGGTCTAGCAATCCGCATTCTAGGCGAAGTCAACGAGTCGCAGCTGAAAATCGCCCGTCATGCTGACAAGATCTTCATCGACGAAATCATCTCCAGCGGCCTCTACAGGAATATCTCCCAAGCCTTCGCTGCGCTCCTACCAGTCAAGGCGGTAGGGGTCATGGGTGACAAGCGTGTGCACGCTCAAGTCATCGCCCTCCGCGCCGTCGAAACCACCGACTTCATGACAGCCGATTGGTTCCCCTTTGATGGGGCCTTCTTGAAAAGAGTCAGCAGGCGTATTGTCAACGAGGTCGACGGGGTCTGCCGCGTGGTGTATGATGTGACGAGTAAGCCCCCGGGGACCATCGAGATGGAATAGAGAATTGCGTCTTTGGGGGTGTTTGGGGCCGCTAGAATTGAGGGTGAAATTCTGATATTCAAGGGCCGGCATGGGGCGCCGTGGTGTTCAGGTGCTTGGAGAGGGTGGTCTGTATGCTACGGATGGGCGTCTTGATAAAGCGGGTGGTCGCCGGGATGACACAGTGCGTGTGGTACGCGCGTTAGACTCATAGAAAATCTCGCCTGCAAAGGAACTTGAAGCATGCATTCCAGTTTCAGTGAGCCTACGTCCACATCCAATATCCACGCTGACGCCGCGGCCGTGGGTCGTTGAGATGCTGACGAGCTTCTGCCGACCAGGTTTCCTCAACATCGATGCATCCAGCTAAGAAAGAACCGCAGATGCCAGACTCGGTTGTAGTTCAACGTCACCTCCCGCAAGGCCACCACTCGCCCAAACTTGGATCGACAAATTCCCATACTCCACGGCCACGACCAGCATATTGAAGAAGGGGATTCTCTCCACATACCCCTGCATCTCACTCAAGATAGCCTAATCAAGCTGACCAAAATCCACCCCAGCACCAGATGCTGCATTTTCGCCTACTCTTAAGGCTTCAACGTAATGGCCGAGGAGACAATCGTGCAACCGAGGGATAGCCAGTCCATAGGCGTCACCGGCAGGGTTTCCTTCATTGCCCTCTGGTACTTTCCTTTACTGTAACTCATATGATGGCGGCTCGAGCCAGAGCAGACGACCCAGATAATCCTGACAGGGTGACAGGAGGATCGAAATAGGTATGAAGATCTGTCCAGCGAAAAGTTCAGGGCTAGAATGCTGTCGTTAGATGAAAGTTCCGTCGCCGCGACGGGGTCTCCTGCGTCGAGGCTTCCACCAACTTGCTAATATCCCAGGGGCTCGCCTTTCTACTGCGTAATGATATGCTCTGCTGGCTACTCGCGCGGATTCTTGCAATATTTATCCTGGGTATGGATATCACCTGTCCTAGCATTTACGAGTAGGCTCGACTGACGACACACTTTCGCTTCCTTGCGTGATCAGCGGTGGCCAATAGGGTCTCATCCTTCTCACGTCGAGCTCTCCACTCTGTAAGGCTGGTGGCATGGAATGCGGCTCCAGAACGAACTTCAGGAACCACTCTATTTCTTCAGCAGGCATGCTTAGCGACGAGGATAGGAAGTCCTGCATGTAGTCAGACAAAACAGTGGATTCTCGCAGTCGCACCAGAAACGATCTACACACCGCTCACAACATCACACCAGGATGAGCAATCCGTTTCAGCTCACGTTATGGCGAGCGCTGCCGGGTCCCACCCATCTCGGATGGGAGGTAAGGTGCCTTTTGCCCCCGGATTGTGCAATTGTGGCTGGAAAGTCGTGATCATATATAAGACATGGAGCGGAATGCGTATTCGTACCACGGCATGGACACAACCTGGGCTCTTAGAAACATATAATTCTTGTCTTTCGTTCTGTTAGCCGAATCTTGAACATTCTGCAGCCGGTTTGTAACGGCCAAAATGGCTCCGCATGCTGAGGAGGTCATTCCGGCTGACTACCACACACAATCGGACGGCGTTACAAAGACGATCAGTAGCAAGTTCAACTCAGCCAAGGAGCCTGCAGCTGAAATTGCGAAACCCAGACCGAGACTCTCCGACAAATACGAACCTGGACGAGTCGAGCCACTGTCTTATGAGGATAACGCATACGATCACCTTCGTCCGTACTTTCCAGACGTCCATTGGAAGGCATTGGAGGAAACACCATACGAGGACAAAGGCCTCCTAGGCGATCCGAGATTTCGAAATCTCCTGGATGCTGCCGATGAAGTCTTCGACTATGTACCGAAGATAGGAACGGAGATTACTGGCATTAGGCTGTCGCAGCTTACGGATGCGCAGAAGAATGATCTGGCCAGGCTTGTTGCAACACGTGGAGTTGTCTTCTTCCGGAATCAGGACGACTTCGATATTGAAGCACAGAGAGAGCTGGGGAGGTACTTCGGGACGTTGCATAGGCATGCTACAACCTCGATGCCACGGAAGGAAGGGCTGGATGACGTCCACGTCATTTACACGACAGATCAGTCACTGGATCAACGTGCTCTCTTTACTCCATCATATTTGTGGCATTCAGATGTGAGTCCGTCCCCCGTATCTTCGAGAGCGAATATTCTAACCAGGGTCAAGGTCACTTACGAGGCTCAACCACCGTCGTATACCTCTCTCAAAGTGCTGACTGGTCCCCCGCGTGGTGGAGGAGGCGATACCTTGTGGTGCTCCCAGTATGCAATCTATGATGTTTTGTCAGGCCCTATGCAGCAATACCTCGAAAGTCTTACGGCGCTGCATTCAGCGGACGAGCAGGCGGCAGGCTCGCGTGCTGCTGGCCGACCAGTCCGCCGCGAACCAGTCACTACCGAGCATCCATTAGTCCGGGTCAATCCGGTAACAGGCTGGAAATCAGTCTTCTTCAATCCCGGCTTTGTCACCAAGATTGTTGGCGTCCCGAGGGCCGAAAGCGATGCCATCATCCGATATCTCAACGAGCTTATCACGACCACACAGGAAGCACATGTCCGGTTCCAATGGGGCAAGCATGATGTGGCCATATGGGACAATCGATGCACAAACCACACGGCTACATATGGGTTCCTTCCCCATAAGAGACATGCGGTGCGTGTCACGGTGACGGCCGAACAACCATACTTTTCTCCGGAAGGGAAATCCCAAGAGGAAGAGTACAATAAGAAGTGGGGTCTGCCACAAACCAACAAGGATGGCGCGAGGAGGTCGAATTACAATGACTGAGATGGGCCCGCAAAGCCACGGATGGTAGGAGAGAAATCTTCCTGAGCTCGAGACTTGCAGTTTGCAAGAGCAAGTCCCGCATTGCTACTTTCTCCCTCAGAGGGAAGTCTTGGCAATCTCAATGAGCAGGAGTTGAAATTCAGTTTCGGCTCAACACAGTGTTCATTTCTCGTATGGCATTATTCATTTCGTCTCATTATGCCTCCCTTACATCGTAACTCTAGCCCTGAAATGTTTTGATGCCATGTCTTTACCATCTGTTCTGGAATACGCTCGCTCTCACGGGCTGGCTCTGAATCATAATGCTGAAGATCTCCTCAAAAGCCTATCATGTCCTCCCCTGATTGTGACTGAAGACGAAGCAGAGCTACCTGAGCCAGATTTCTCTCTATTTGCCCACGAGCTGCTGGAGCCGAGATTACAACTAAGTCAGAAGGGGGGTACACTCCTTGCTGAGAGTATCCGAGATCCTTGTGCTGTCATTGATTGGAGCCACTTCCTCCCCGAACATCACCGTATCCGAACACTCAAAATCGAAGAACCTGTGCTTGTAGGAGACCATCAGACAGATGTCCTCCGGTTTCGCCGCGAAGCCTCGAGCCACCGGAATGCTGACCAGTTCTTGGAGACATGCTCACTGATCAGCTCTGTCTCCGAACAAGGCCTGGACGAGGAGTGGGATGATATGCAATCTGGCAATGCTGCCCGAAAAGTCGAAAGGGAGCTCGAAGATGAGAGATGTCACACCACAAAAGAAGCATTGGTACACCTATCGTGCCTGCTGAAGAATAATCTGACCGAGGAATCCAAAGGCGAGATCCTCGACGGCTTTTTGCCGTCATTCCAGGTTTGTTGTGACGCTCGGCACTATATGGGTTCTTTCTAACATCAGACAGAGGCCACGAGCGAGATCCGTAACACCTATGCTTGTGCACGAAGAAGACTCCCCAGAGCCCTATATTCCATCGAGCCCGAACTTGGACTTCCCATTACGCTCCGATGAGGAAGTCGACGTCGACAACCTACTTCTCCAGATTGAGAGAGAAATGCAGGAGAGGGATCAGATACGCTCAGACAGAGCAAGTGATCTCAGCCCTGAGAAATTCACGGCAGCCAAACAACTGCTACAAGCCGCTCAAACTAGGCCGGATGTGAATCTTGTAAAGGACTTGTGTGCTGAGACCATTTTTCCATCTGATGCTGCCGGTCGTCGAGCAAGAAAGGCGCTCGAGCCTCTTGAGTTCGATGTGCCGATGCATTCTTCATCCTCTTTCTTCGACCGGAACAGCGATGGTACGACAGCCACATCCGAACCGCATCTCACAGACTCGTCGCCGTCACAGCCAGAGCGAGCATTCCATACCAATAACATCTTAGCTCCGCTTCCACGTGCCATTCCAGATAATGAGGCCCCTTTTCGCCTGTCATTGACGGATGGCGAGGTCGAACGCCCGCATCCGACATCTCTTGACGAAACTCTCCCGCACACTGTCCTTGGGACCGAATATGATGAGTTCGGTGATGTTTTGGATGAGGACCTCCCTGAAGAGTTGTTCAGACAAGAGGAGGGTGCCAGGGATGAGGCCAGTGCCACGCTCGAGGACAAGATCACTCCCCGCGAAGGTTGTTGGAAATATCCTGTTCCCCAACTTGCTGAGGTCTCAATCAGTGCCCCGTGGGAGAATCGGCAGGATGACTCCCTTGTTTGCGAGCTACATGGAATGTGCGTGATTACCACAGCTGAAGCAGATAGGCAGAAGGATGAGCACCTCAACTGGCAGGCGATTCCTCTTCATCTCATGAAACTCAACATGAAGGACGAGATCGAAGATAATGGCAAGCAACACAAATGGTTGGAACCTCCTAGTACAGTAACTAAAAGCGAGCAATTGATTTTTAAAAAGCCCGGTCTCCGTCTCCTGGATACGGATTATGACAGTGTCGATGAAGTCGAGGAGGACATCGATCTGCTGACAGAGATGCGCAAGCCGCCTCCGGCGACTGTCCCAGCAAAGAGGCTGGAACATGGCTTGGACTCGAAGTTCAACTTGTCAATCAAGAAAACACGCATGCCTCGCATCGACGATCTGCAACACATGCTACGCCCCAAGAACGGTTTATCGACCTCGCTGGGCGGCTTCTCAACTTCCAGCGCCTTGGACACCTTCCTCGATCTCCGAGGAGGTAAATTCAAAAGAGTCGCCGCCCCACAGCCATCTTCTGGCAATGAACTTGAACTGGTAGAAGATCCAATCCAGCAAACACAATCAGAGGAGAATGACCACGTCAACACACAGATTGTTTCGACGTCGAAGCCCTTAGATGCACGGACTGACTCGACAGCGGCCACCATAAAAGCGCCGCAGAACCCCAATCAAGAGATCCGACAGGGCGCTGAGGAGGAAAAGGCACTGCCCATGAAGCTGGAATGGTGCAGGACAGTTGTTATTGAAATAGCTATTCTCCAAAGACACGGCTCGCTCGTGAACTTTCTCGAAACTCATGGGAGCGACCGCCTCAACATTGTGTACCGGGATATGAGCAAGATAGGACACGGCAATTGTCTTCCGGCATCGCCCGATATGATCCTGGATGCGAGGACGGCTCTCATCTTCACCAATCTGCAAGCGTTGAGTCAGAAAAGCTTACCCGGGCAGACTACCTCGGACCAGAACATGGTGCGAAGCAGGGTGCTCAAGCTTGCACAGGAATATGATCGCGTGCATGTAGTGATCACGACACCAAGCTCGAATGGTGCATTACTTCAAGCCCAGGTTGATGCGATGACCACTTTTACAGGGTTCTGTGCGAGCATCTGCAGCCAGGACGGTCTTGCCGTGACACCAATCTGGGTGACGTCAAGAGGAGATCCACGAACGACCGATGAAGCGCTCAATAAGATGGCATGGAACTTGATCTGCCGACATGCATTCCCGGAAGTCGATCCATCTTTGAGCGCACAGCCGGTGTTGAATGCAGTAACGCTGACCAATGAAGAGTCTCTCTGGGAGCAATTCTTGAGAAGGGCAGGACTCAATCCCATGGCAGCTCAAACCGTGCTGGGGACTTTGAGAGGACTAGGCACGTTAGGAGGCAACCCTGGCCAGGACTGGGGTCTGAGGAAGCTCGTGCAGATGCTGCCAGAGGAGAGGCGAGCTGTATTCGCCGAAACACTAGGATCGAAGATGTCTGAGAGGCTCAACTTGGTGCTCGAAAGAGAGTGGCGATAAGGTGAAGCCGTACACGCGCTGGTCGTTGGCGGTAGCGGACCAACAGAGTAGGAATGATAGTTGTCAGCACTCAATAACTGAGGAACCGAGGCCATATTTCCACTCTGGACTCGACAGTACGAGGGCATTGCTTCCAGTCCGTGTGCTTCCACTCCTGCAGGGTCAATTGACAATTTGGCACCTTCAAAGAGAAAATAGCTGCTATCGTGGCAACTTGGTTCCATTCCTTTCCATTGCTTTTCACCCTCGGCAGCTCAAACAATAGTTACTTCCGAGATCTCGGCATGGCGGAAGAGCAAGTCCTCATCGAAATACAACCACCCCACCCGAGTATAGGTATCGCTGCCGTCGCCTTTTCCCATGAGAATCAAACCATGGTTGGCCGATATCGCGAGGCCGATGACCGCCAGCGAGGCAGGCACACTATCGTCAAGCGCGTCAGCAATTCCAACACCCACTTCGGCGCCCCCCTCGTGCTCGGAATACCGTTCCCTGTTCCTGTGCCACCATATCTGCCGGGTCCGGGCTCGAAGTCTGAGATCCGCGCGGTCGACTTCGCCGTAAGGTGCCCAAGCATGGAGAGGCACTACGATGCAGTCGAGCACCTCGAATTCGACAGCTTCGATTTGACTTCCTTTCATTGCGACTTCGCCGTCAATCGAGGCCCACGACCAGGACGGCGCGCGATACCCTGTGGGTCGTTCACGCGGTCTTCCGGCCTCGGTAAGCGAGTTCCGCCTCCAGAGCAACTCCGTGGGGAGCTGCGACTTCCAGAGCCCCGAGCAGTACACATCGTTTGTGATTCTGGCGTACTGTTCCGCTAGGCCACCTATGGCGCGGAGCTTGTCCCTCGGTGCTGTGAGACGACGCTTGGTGTATTCGCCCACCAGGATGCGCCAGGACGAGTATACCGATTCCGTGGGGACGTTGTTGCGGGAAGGGTGGGGAATTTCAGCGCGCATCTCGAGCGGGAGTCGGTATCGTGCGGCGTCGTAGTCCATGAAATTCTCCTGGGCTCCGCCGTCGCTGTATTGCCGCGAGTCGCACAGCCAGCGGAGGTGGGTCGACGAGTAGAGCAGAACCCGAGGAGATAGGACCTTCTCTTCCAATGTCCATGCTCGAGCTTCGATCGGATGATCGCTGTCGCCATACAGTAGATGAGACTCTCCAGCATCCTGGTAGAGGGATACGGTCCCGTCTGCGCCGTCGGGACAAGTTATCGGGATAGACACGGACGGCAGGGGAAGAGGGCGCTGATGAAGAAACCCCGCGAACACTGTTTCTGCCGTGGCGGCGCTGATGGTAACGAGGGCGTGCCGAAAGATCAGCCGCATTCTCGATATTTCGCTCCTCTTGTCGAGCTCAGAATCCTGGACGATACACAAGGAGTCGACCCAAAGGTATCGCAGGCCTAGATTCCTGGTCACAATAACGGCATCTTTAATGGTTTGGGGTAGTTTCTCCGGGATTTCGCGGCTATAGGCTGGGAGGCGATCCTGCTGCAGCGAGTCGGGCTGTTCGCCGCCCCAGCAGTAGCTCAGTGCTGCATACTGACCCTTCAGGCCATTCGTCACGACGAGCCTTGGATTCTCATGCGACGCAGGGGCCCCGACGTCGATGACCCGCGTAGGCAGCGTAGGCGTCTCAAGTTTCGGACAATCTGGGTGCGACGTACAACATTCATCGATCCACCCACGAGCCCGTTGAAACGCTGAAGGCGCAGCCACGGCTGGATTGACTGGTCGAGTCTTGAACAGCGAGGCCGCAGGATTTTCTGCAATTCCCGGTGCTTGTTAGCAGTATCTTTCCCACTGTGCCGACCCTTCTTGTGTACAGACCTGCATGGGCGTACATCCAAAAATCATATATCGACTGGTGCTGTTGCTGCTGCTGCTGGCCATCGGTGTCAATGTCTGACCAGGTCTCCCAGACGCGGAAAAGATCCAGGTTCCCTGGGTCGAGCTGAGGATTCGTGTTCAGCAATTGGTATCTAATTGTCAGGGTCTGCACATTGCCGTGCAGACGCATTGTGTGCATTGCAATCGTGCATAGCGGACAACCTGTCAGGGCTGATCCGGCGAGAACATCCCTGGTGACCTCAAACGAGATTTCAGACGGCTCCTTCGTCCCGGTTCTGATGGCCTCGTGGTCATATCTCTCGATGGGCCATGCGCGCAACCGCTGCGCGCAGGCTTGACAGACCGGAGCACTGCGCGACCACGTTGGGAATGCCTTAAATGCATCCCATATCGCTTGTTGGAGAGCCATGCCGCGGGACTTGTCAACTTGGGCTTGAACAGTTGTGGAGGCTGGCCTTGGTCGCTAGTTGGTCAGTCGGTCCTTCATGGCGGACAGACAGCTCTGTCTCTGCTGAGCCGGAGCGAGTGGCCGGGCTCAACCATTTACATTACTGTAACAGCCGCGGCCATTCCACATAGCACAAGGGAGATGCTGGCGTTGAGTGGGAGTAGAAAAAGGGACGTCTCGAGCAAGGCTGGGCAGGGCTGAGCTAGGCTTTCTTCGGAACCAATCAACACCACGTCACATTCACATCACATGGCATGCTTCATTGGCCTTGCTTTCTCTACTGCAGCTTGCCCGTTGCTTTCATCGGCGTCCAACGGCTCTAGAGACATAGACATCGACCTCTCCGTCGATTCATGCAGCCCCCGAAATGATGGCCCCGCAATAGCACACACAGCCTACCGTCCACTCTCATCACCATGGATGCGCATTGCGAAGAGATCGCCCGCGTCAGCTACACGAACTTCGCGCTCTCACTGTACGTTCCTTTCCTGCTCCATGTAACCCGCCACCTGATAGCGGTCGCCATATGGCTGACTCTTGCATTACAGACTCATCCTCGTTGGCATCCTGATCTCCTACCTCCCGCAGCACATTCGGATTGTCCGCCTGCGCTCCTCCTATGGCCTATCACCGTACTTCGTCCTGCTAGGCACCACGAGCGGAACATGCGCCTTCGCGAACATCCTCGTGCTGCCGCGCTCGAGGGCGGACATTGCATGTTGTCGCGATGTGGATGAGTTTGCGTGTCTCGCGGGACTTTTGGGCATCGCGCAGGTGGGCGTGCAATGGTCCTGCTTTGGCGTCATGTGAGTTGAGCAAGTCTTGCGTTTGGGTAGCCTTTGATCGCGGAGCGTTCGGTCGGTGAGGGTAGCACCAGCCAGGAACTGTACTGACACGGTGACTTACAACCAGTCTCCTCCTGTTTCTCATCTTCTTCCCTCGCGGCGAAGCTCCCGCCTCCGCTCTCGACTACGACGATGACACGCCCATACCTGACACGCCGCGGGGTCCCGCGAAACCGAAAGACTCGGACTCGCTCGCCCCGTCGTACCGCACCGCGCTCGTCGTCGTGGCCGTCTGCGTGCTGCACGCCGCACTTACTGCCATATTAAGCTTCTTCTTCATCTACGCGGCGCCGCAGCACGCCCAGTCGTGGGCCAATTTCTTGGGCGTCCTATCCACCGTGCTCGCCAGCATCCAGTATTTTCCGCAGATCTACACGACGTACCGGCTGAAGAGGGTCGGCAGCCTCAGCATTCCCATGATGTGTATCCAGACGCCTGGCAGCTTCGTGTGGGCGGGATCACTTGCCGCGCGGCTGGGGCCCGAGGGCTGGTCCGCCTGGGGTGTATATCTTGTGACGGGCTGTTTGCAGGGCTGTCTGCTTGTCATGGGGAGTTATTTCGAAGTCACCCGGCGCAGGCGGGAGAGGGAAGAATTGAAAAGACGCATCAACTACAATACAAGTGTGGAGGCGATAGTCAACCCTGCGGAGGAAGAGCAGGACCAGGACCAAGACCAGGATGCCTCGGAGCATACGCCTCTTCTTAGAACCGATTGAGGTCCAGGTTTGACATCTGCGACAACCGTGAGGTTCCGGTTGGAACTCCTATGGTACATGCTTCTGTCTCTGCCTCTCCTGTCCTATGCTTGTGATTGTCTTGGTTCCCAGTCGTCTAAATGTAGAAATCCCCTTGCTGTGTGCTTGGAAGCTCCTCTAGATGCAGGCCATTTTCACCCGTTTTTGGATTCCCCATCACAAACTCATCTTGGGAAGATACTCCGACATAGGCTCCTCGGCTGCGTGCCTCTTCCCGTCCGCCAGCGCGGTCATCTCTTCTAGCTGTTTGTCTGTCGTACCGTCGACTGCAGACTGGCCATTCTCCGAGGTATATCGCGCGTCGCTGAGTTCAATGCCATACTTTGAATGGTCGAACACTTCCAGCGTGGGGAGCAACTCGCCCCACCCGTCCATTATCTCGCCGGGCTGCCCCGGGCTCCCCGGCATGGGGATCCCCTCCGCGTGGTCTAAGTCATCCTCTTTGTGCTCGCCGGTCCGGCCGGCCAGCACCTCCTCCTCCCGCCCGGCATACACCTCCAGCAAGCCCGGGTGTGGCACCCACACGACCCGCATGCCGGCCCTCCGCGCGGCCTCCACCCCAGGCACACTGTCCTCGAAGACGAGACATTCCTCGGGCGCGATCGGCCTCTCGCCATCCCCCTCCGCGGCTACCGTCTCGTTCACGGCCTGCAGTGCGAGGAGGTAAATGTCCGGCAACGGCTTGCCCCGGCCCTTGGGTATGCGAGGGTCGTCACCCACGATGATGTGCCGCGGCGGGAACGTGGCAAACAGATCCCTCATGCGCGCGGTCTTGATCTCGTAGTTCTTGCGGTGCGAACTCGTCGCCAGCGCGACGTGCACCTTCCGCCCTGGCCGCCATCCGCCGGGCGAGGACGGGCCGGCCGCCGAGCTCTTGGTGTGCGCGCTCTTCAGTTTCTCCAGCAGCGACTCCACGCCCGGCAGGGCCTTGCAGTGCTGGAACATCTCGGCCTGGAGCTCGGCCTGGCGCTTGAGGAACTCCTCGTGCGAGATGGGCAGCTTGGCCCACTGGTGGAAGATCTTCCCTGCCGCGGGGCCGGGGCGGCCTTGCAGCTGCGCCTTGATCGACCAGGGGAGATCGGGGCGGTTGTTCTCGCGCAGGATGGTGTTGGTGACGAGCGTGTAGGCGTCCTCGCTGTCGATGAGGAGGCCGTCCATGTCGAAGAGACAGGCCCGGACTGGGGGAAAGCTGTGCACCGGGGGGTGGGGAGGTCAGTGAGAGAGTACACGCAGAGGAACAGAGACATGGCACTACTCACTTGCGACTTTTCATGGCGAGACCGTCTTCTTGGGCCATTGTTGCTATTTTTCCTTTGAACGGGAAGCTACTCGTACAAAAGCGCACAGGCTGAATGTCTCGGAGTGAGTGACTAGGTATATGGCTGAGCGACACGACAAAGAGAGAAAATATATCGATGCTGCAGGGAGCGAGACCTCGAGGTCAGCAGGGAGATCGAGGAACCATTAATGTGCCTGCATAGGTCATTCCGCGAGGGCTACTAGAAGTCCAGCCCTCTTTACTGGCTGCTGCAACCCTGCATGAACCACGTTGCTACCTCCTCGTGCACCGGAATAATACGAGGACGGACCAAAAATCTTGGTTTGCCCATCTACCAGGGTCTCGTAACTTAGGCTCATGGCGGGGTCGATCCGGCAAAGTTTAACCGAGCCGAACACGAGGCTAAAGCACGACGTCATACACAATGCGTCGAGCTCAGCCTTGCTCGCGCATCCACCCAGCCTTGTGAGTTTATTTCGAACCCCAAGCGCACCGCTCGATTGAACAATTAACTGGCGTCCGCCCAAGCTGCGCAAATCATGTCGTTCAAGTCCGACGGTCCGAAAACCCGCCCCGAGCGCGTGAAGCCACCGCCTGCCCCATCCCCAACACCGACGACCTGGTCGACAAAGGCGCCGTCACGACGCTCCTCAACTTCGTCGACCTCCTCGACCCGATCCTTCCACTCGGCCCTCTCAGGCAGGTTCTCTCCCGACTCCGAGACGCGCATGGTTGCTGCGTCGAACGAGCTGAAAGCCCAGGCAAACACGTTGTTCGCTCGCACGGACTACGTCTCGGCGATCTCGACGTACGACCGTGCGATGGCCGAGTTGCCGCGCTACCTGGACTACGAGATGGCCGTCCTGCAGAGTAACATCGCGGCATGCCATTTGAAACTCGAGCAGTGGAAGGACGCCGTCGAGGCGTGCGAGGCCGGGTTGGAGGGGCTGGAGCGGGAGATGCCGACGAAGAGGAAAACAAAGACGAAGAGTAAGCCCACGAGCAGGAGGAGGAGTAAAACGAAGAAGGAGAAGCCGGAGGAGGGGGGGGGGCCAGGGAACAACGTTGGCGGGAAAACTAATTCAGACACGGAATCGGAATCGGACGTGGAAGCCGGATCGGAGTTGTTGGATCAGCAAAATAAGGATGACAAGGTCGTCGAACTGCCCTCCTCCCTCGACGAAGAGGACGAGGCCAAGACCCTCGCGGCGCTATCCCTCTCGGACGCCCGCCGCGCAGACATCACCCGGATCCGCGTGAAACTGCTGCTCCGCCGTGCACGCTCGAGGAGTAAAATGCCGGAGGTGTCTACGTTCGCGTCGCTCGCATCCCCCAGCGCTCCCGCAAATTTGGATCCTACGTCATCAAAGACATCAAGTGGCACGTCCTCGACGTGGTCGACCCTCTCGGCCGCGCTGGAAGATTACACCCTCCTCCACGCCACGCCCACGTACTGGGCCGCTCTGCCGCCTAGCGATCGCAAAACCGTGCAGGCTGCACTGGTCGACTTGCCGCCGCGAATCGAGGCCGCGAAACAGCGCGAAGTAAGCGAGATGATGGGCAAACTTAAGGATCTGGGGAACACGGTCCTCAAGCCGTTCGGGTTGAGCACGGATATGTTCAAGGTGAGTCAAGGGGAGGGAGGGGGCTATAGTTTGAGTTTTGACGGTGGGGGGAAGGGATAGTCTCCATAGGACAGCGGTGGCGGTACAGTGAATAAAGGATGACTGGTCGAGGAGCGAGTGACAGTTTATCATAAGATCAATCTCGTATTTACAATGGTAATGGGAATGGAAGAAGTGAAGGGTAGTGACGGGTAGTGACTGGACAAACCAGCTGAGTTTCCCTAGTCTCTGATTCTCGTTGAATCAACTGCTTTGTGGGCCTCGTCTCGCCAGTGACGGAGAAACCAACGCATAGACGATGCTATTACCTGCCCGACATCCCGTAACTTAACATTGGGTTCAATGGTGAAGACTTTGTCAAACGGAATCCGACTGACCTCGTGTAGCTCCTTGCCCTCGCTCGATTTTCTGAACTGCAATCGGCTCTTTGATCATATGTGGTTCACCCAAGAGCGGGATTGGCGGCGTCCCAGATACCGAATGTTCTTCTTCTGACAAAGTATGAATCAGCTCCCGGATTGGTCGTTCAGATAGGGAGACGGCGGAACGATAGTGTCTTCTTTCTGAGGGTCTTTGCCAGAGCCTGCTTTGGCCGACGTCTCCGTTTGCCCAACCCGTGTTTGACTTGATTCAGCTTCGGAGTCGTCGCCTACCCCAACGCTGGGAGGTGAGGGTTGTCCCCATAGGTATTTGGAGTAATAAGACCCGAAAGGCGGTACAACCATTCTACTGAAACCAGGTCCGCCCATGCGTCGGTCAACTTCGTCCACTTCAGGTTCCGGCTGATCGTCAATAGGTTTTGTCACGCCCAATGTCTCTGCTGGATCTGTGCCTATTTGCCGAGGTCCATCCAACAACTGTGAAGATGATTTTTGGTGCTCTGCGCAAATTTCATCAATTCGAGATTTCAAGGCTTCGTAAGGACCGGTTGAATGCGCGGTTGCTAACAATAACCGGATCGGCTTTACCAAGTCATGCAGATCAGGAAGAGCGCGTGAGACCGAGCGAACCTTTGTTGTCTCTTTCAAGTCAGGCTCATTTTGGGGCGGTTCATGGCTGTGCTGCCCAGGTAGGAAACAGGAAATGTTCGACGACGAGCTTGACCTGGAGAACCCCGAAAGGACAAAGGTCCTAGATAGGCGAGCGATCAACAGAAAGATCCAGCGAGAAATGGGTCAGGACTACTCTGACGCCGTTGATTACTGCCTCCAGCAAGGCATCACTCCTGATCGGGTGGGAATTGTAGAGGTCAAGAGCTTTCAGTTGGAGGTCGTGGAACCGTAGGTCGAGATTGTTTTCGCGAGAAACCTGAGCACTGACCGTCGTAGGCTTTTCTTGCACTACCAGCAACTGACGATACAAGACTCGGCCAGGAGCGAAGCGCGGAGAGCTGTACTCTAGATATTGTTGAACGGCGGACCGAATGAAACGTTTGAATGATGTCTGAGACGCCTCGTATACTCAAAGGTCAGCCTTGTCATTGTCTGGTGTTTCAGAGAGGGTGTTGAGACGTGGTCTCAAAACGCCAACCAGGTTGCCTTGGAATAGAATATCGGCGGTCTTCTTGTGCATTGTGAATAGTCATTTTTAGGCTCATGTGAGGGCGCCAGAGACCTCTGTGAAACAAAAGCAAGGAGTCGTTTGATCTTGTGTTCGGTGTTGATGCACTACTGACGGGTCGTGAAATGGGCACAGACCCTGTTCCAAGAAGTCACGTCACACCTAGGTCTGGGTCATACCAATTCGATCTGATCATTGTAATGTTCATTGTCATTGTCGTCATCACCGTCATCGGGAGCTATCCTGCCTGAGAGCACACTATCCTGAAGGGCTTCAAGTTTGGGTTTGCTCTGCTCATCAGCACCAGTGTCAGCGCTCTGTCTTGCGCAATCCTGAAAAGAAAAGAAAAAAGTACAATGCTCCTTCCTGGGCATGGGGTATCTCTGTGGGCATTTCGTGTCTCATTACACATTTGCCTCCGACCTGACTCCCGTGCATGATGACTTCAATCCGCCGTGTACCGAAATCCGATAAAAGGGAAAAGAGAAGGAAATGAAACATAGCCTGGCTTGACCAGCGCTTGAACTGAATGACTGTACATGTGGAAATAGAAAAAACCCCGGTGCATTTCCAGCTAAGTGTCCGCATGCCTGCATGTGTAATGGAAAGATTCTGTGGTGAACAAGGCATTGCTGGTAACGCGTACCAGGTCTTGACTCCTGCGCCGTGAAGTTGAAGTCGACGCTATCGAGAAGTTATTGCGCAGTGCTGGGAAAGAAAAGAGGTGGCAAGACTGAGGTTGCATCAATGGCCGTGGATTCTGAGATGTTTCACATATGAGATTGGCCCTCAACGTCAGTCTCAAAGGGTGCATTATCATAATTTTCAGCGGCGGCATGACGGGCATTCTCTCGCTCTGCGTGTTGGAGGAACGATTCGAGATTGGCGCGTCCGTAGTCTTGGTTTGATTGAAAGCCATCATCTTGCGCATGTGTCTCTGATGAAGCGTGAGAGCTCTCGCCGAGATCGGATGTCTGGAAATTGTCTCCAGGCCATTGAGGTTGTTCCTGCTCGATTGTGGTCAGAGGAGATGTGACAGTAGATGCGCCAGAGTTGTAGCTGGAATTCAAGGCACGGGTCTCGGGTAGAGGTTGAGCAAGCCAGCCTGCAGACATCTGATCACTTGGCGTGGACGGGTCAGGGTATTGGCTGGATGTTCGAGACGGCGAGCGATTAGTCGAGGTCGAGGCAGATTGAGACTGATGAGTTCGCATGTTTGATAGCGTAGCGTATCTTGGCATGCCCATCTGTGAGTATTGTTGCGTGGCGTATTGGCGTGGTGTCATGTACACAGACTGTGCGTAACTGTTTGTGTATGTCGGTCGCTGGTTATCACCAACCGTTGCAGGAGGTGCCATTATGACGCCGTTTGGTGTCGGACTGCCGTAATACAGATTGTTATAATTTTGCATGCCGCCGTGGTGAAAGGTCTGTCGGGCGTAGGCTGACTGAACCGGCTGGCCCATTCTCAAATGTGCAGGAGCGGACATCGCTTGCTGGGAGGGGAGGAGTTGACGAGCCGGTGTGTATGTCGATGACTGTGTGGTGCTGGACGCAGTCGGTGCATGCCGATATTGAGGTTGTGACAAGACCAAGGCAGACTGAGCCTCAGCTACTGCGACTTCAGTCTTTGCTTTCTTGTTTCGGCCTTGTTGTTCATCTTCAGCGGCTGCTTCTTTGCCTCTCTTCATCACCATTGCCTTCTGTCCGTTGAGCTTGCGGTTCGAGACAATTCGCTCAACATTGGTTTGTGGGTCGTCGATGACCTTGTACAGGTATGGGACGTCAAACATGTGCTTGCACATGGATTTGCTGCGAGCCATGGCATTCACAATCGCGTCAAAGCGCTGCTCGAAATTCTTGTCCATGAATTTCTTGAATTTGTATTTGTCGGGTTCGTATGACTCGACCAAGTTTGACAGAACCTCCGAGCGTTGGATGCAGCGTCGCAGAATCTCCCAGCACAGGCACTCGACCAAGACGTTGTCATGAACTTGGTTGACGAAAGGCTTCTTGATATTTTCGCCCTCTAAGCACTCGGTGGGGACACACTTGAACGCCTTGAAAAGGACTTTGACGTGTGCTTTGTGTTCGGCCGCGGTCTGAGGGATTGTAAAATCGGGCAGTGGCTTCGCGGGGAGCATGCGCTCGCGGTACTTCTTGGCTTCGAGCTCACTGTCGAAGTAGGTGATCGTGTCTGGATCGTCGCCGTTCATCAACACGGCCGACTCCGCAAGGTCGTCGAGCTGGAGGTTGAGGAATGGTGTCACTCCTCGCTGACCTCTCCCGAGCTGTTCATTGCCAAGACGGACTAGGTCCGCCTTTTGCTCAGCACTGGCGGTGCTGAGCAGCTCGGGGCAGGTCATAGGGTTGTGGCCCTGGACCTGCTGGGCTGACGCCATTGTTGATCGTAAATAATTTTCTCTGTAAAGAGAAAAAGAAAATAAAATTGTTGTTGGTCTTTGAAGTTGGTCAGTCACAGAGAGAATCGGAGGAATGGCGGGAGAGAGAATTGAAAGTACCTAATGACCTGCGCCAAAGGCGCATTTTTACCTATCAAAGAGATGCTAACGTGACCGCCGCAGAGCGGAGGTGCGGCAGTAAGGTCTTAACTGCTTCACTCATTAACAGCTGACGGTGAAACAAAGGATGACTGCCGCTGCCTCATCACTTTTGGGCTTGACAGTGACAGCAACGTACTTCACATATGTGATGACCGAATTGGCCGACGATAACCCAGACCCCTCATAAGGAGGCGGGACGGAATAATATGACCAGCTTGGATCGTGCCACACTGATGCCGTCGGCTTGGCTGTGCGATATCCATCGTGGTTGTCTTGAACTTGTGCCTCTGAGGCTCGCCGGCCTCGTCGCAGCGGAGGAGGATAGACGACAACTGGTGCTCGAGAAAAAGAGTCAGGCCTGTCGAGTTCTGTTGTGAGCCGTCAGGACGAGGCTTATTCTGATCGAGTCATCGCACTGTGATTTGGTCAGTATATGGCAGTGAGAACAGAGGTGCACTAACCTTCATCAAAGTCAGACTTCAGGCTTCGCTCGAAGATCGACCTTCGAGGTAACGAGTCACTGTTGCCCAACAGGTTGAAGATCTTCTCAAGGCCTCGAAGCTCTGTGCTGAAGAAGATTCCTTCTTCAGCACAGAGCTTCGAGGCCTTGAGAACGTTGTGGTAAGTCTTTGTCGAACTGTTGTGAGTCTGTCTTTGTTGAACTGTCGCAAGACTGTCTTTGTGAGCACGGGAGAGAAATGAAAAACAAAGGCGCAGAGAAGGACAGATTTATAGGTGAGAGATCTGTGGGCCAAGACTCCGCAGCCACGGCGTCGACTAAGCGGACCCGTAACGACATCATCGTGAGGAGAAAGCTGGGTGTCGACTAAGCGGATGCATGGCGACATCATCGTGAGCAGGTGAAGGCTGGGCGTCGACTAAGCGGGCCGTTGAAGACATGAATGGAAGGCTCATCATGCGCAGGCGACAGCTGAAGCATCAACATGCGCGAGTGAAGACCGTGGCAACAACACAAGGAATCCCCTCCTTGACAGAGGGCCGATCCTGGAATAGGTCCTTCGCTACCTGCACGAGGACAGCCGTGTTTACCAGCTGGAGACAGAAGAAGCGGCGTACGACGTTGTGATTCGATCATTGTTCGTTCTGACGCTCAGGATTTAGTGGCACAAAAGGTACGTGATTGGCGTGAGGAAAAGACAAAGTACTGAACAGATACACTGCACCGATGGTGTGCACGGGGACTCTGGACAACGTCGCCCTGAGGCTTGATGAGCTTCAATGTATCAGCGGAAAAGGTTGCGTAACAAGGGATGGTAATGCATCGTGAGAGGAACGGGAAGCCTCAGCACAGCAGCTGGAAGGCGATGTCCAGCCAGCTGGCCTTCGCAGAATCAAGACTCAACAACCAACAGGCCAGCATTGAAGACAATCCAGAGAGACACAACTTCTTGAGGAATGGAATCAGACGACGTTGTGGTAAAGCCAACACATTTTTTAAGCTTAAATTGGCCAAGAAAATGGATAGCGCCCCCGCTGGCGATCCCACACTTTGCTACTCCTGCACCTAGACACCCTGGATGACAACTCGGGCCCTGCAGGATCAACACAGATAACGAGAGCACCAGTTCCTGTTCTCCGAGAAGGTATTCAATGGCAAATGCTACGAGATCTCAGCGCCTGTGAGGCTGAGTGCCGGATTTTCCCACGTCAGATCGTTACGAACAATGGATTGGATTAACGCCTGCACGGTTCGATATGACGGAAGCAATATCGAACGATACTTTGACTAACCACGCTCGAGACGCTTTGGGCCGTTGGTCATAACGTCCATATCTTCAGACTATAATCAGGTGTTGGCTCCTGGAAGCTCCCTTGGTCGTCCGGCGCAATGAGGTGACGCTGACCAGATGAAGTAGCAACCACGCCTCCACCGAAATGCACAACCACACTCGACACTGCATCTTTATATCAGGTTAGCACAGATTCAGATCGATGGACAGAAGAAATCGCTCACCGTCATGACCTTTGAACTCGAATGTTGGAGCAATGGAGCCTTCATGTTGATACGGGTTCTTCCACATCCTGGAGAGCCCGTCGAGTCCACCAGCCCAGATCTCATGGCTTTCTTGATCATTTACGGCCACAGTATCAAAGCCTAGTCTTTGATTTGTTTCAGCCTTCCGACCTCGCAGCCATGACAGAAGTTGTCCTGTTTTGCGGATGTCATAGAGCATGACCCCATCACTTTTCCTTTCAGCAATGTACAGGTACCTTCCGCATGGACTCCATGAAACCTGCGTTACTCCACTTCCACCAATCTGCTCGTCAGCAGATGTTCCCTTGACTGAGAAGACACCGACACAATCGCCCTGGCCCAATGCATCGTAAAGACCGACGTAGCGGCTGTATGTGCCTGCAGCCAAGAGACCGCTGGATGCATCGGCAGTCAGTGCTGATACAATTCCTCTCATGGTCGTGGCATCACTGTAGTCAGACCACTTCCTTTTTGGGCCAGTGGGCATCGAGGAGATAGGTGCTTCTCCTGGCCGAGACAAGTCGAACATGGAGATTAAAGATTCTGAGCCTGCAACAAAGCGGTCGCCTGATCTGCTAAAGAGAAGCGAATGCGGACAGATGAATTCCTCAGTCATGGGGTTCACCAAGGGATAAGAGGCGCCAAGATGGCCAGTCAGTGCCGAGGTCAGCCGGATAGGGTGGTCTCTCGACGATGAAAGAACCAAGGCTGTGGCTGCGTCGTGCAGGTTGAAGAATGGATATCCGACCACAGCGTTGACTGATTCTCTTGATGGAATGGTGTAGTAGGGCGAGAGAAGACGTGGCTCGGGTGCTTCCTCTAGGAGATCGGCTGGACTGCCATTGACTCAGAAGGCTGTACAGCAGCAAAAGAGTGTGTACTCACACAACGAATGTCTGAATCGAATTGTCAGAAAGACTGACAATCAGGCATGTTCCGTCGGCGCTCCTGTAAGAGCGTCAGAAAACCGAACTCGCAAGCTGGAAGCACAGATGCACCTGCCATTGCACATTTCTGTAGAACGCTCTGTCGGTGGAAGGGGCTTCGGTACGAGTATTGTCCGTGTTCAAGGAAGTAGCTACACATTTTGGCTGAAATATGGTCATCGACCGTCCCGTCATCCTGGCTTTGCGCAGTGTGGATTGCCCAAGCGAGTTCGCGGGACTCTAAGCATGGTGAAGCAGGCCAGAAATTCAAGTTCGCATTCCCAGCCGAATTCAATAGCCTCGATATTCTTTGTTATCCACAATGAAGCGTGTAGACAAAGAGGAGCTTGAGGCATGATTGACGAACAAAGAAAGGCGCTCACGGCTTCTGTGTGCCGCCGTAATTATTGTTACGACGCGCCACACAGTCCCAAGCCGCGAATATCTGTCTCGCGCACCGCGTCGGCCAGCTCCAGGAATTCTACGAGGAGCAGACCGCAATTCTCAATCACAATCTCCAAAGCACGCTCAACTCTCTGCTGTCGCGATGTCGCTCTTCGGCGCCTCCACATCGAGGCCAACTCTTGGTCTGAATCTGGGCGCCAGCCAATCTGCCCCTGGCTCTACACCCTTGTAAGTACTAGTCGCATGGTTTGGTGCTGTTCGTGAAAGGTCGAGATAGCTAAGAGACCCGAAGCAACGTCAACCCGTCTGCGCAACAGCAACAGCAACCGGCAGGGGCCAATACCTCTACGATAGGGTCTCAAGCACAGATAGACATTGCCCACTTGCGCTCGACGACGAAATTCGACCAGCTCACCCCCGACCTCCAGCGAGAAATCGAAGCCGTTGACACGCTCATCCTCAACCAGACAAAGCTTGCCTCAGAAGTAGCGGATCTTCTTCCCACCGTCATTGCTGCCGGAGAGACACTACCTAGTGGGGTGGATTTCGTGACCCAGAAGTTGGACGAACTAGAAGCCGGCCTGGGGAACGATGCAGAGGCGATCGTCGCCGTCCGAGATGGGGACGTCAAGAAAAACGAGCTGGAAGCGAAGTGTGTATTTCGCGCTATTGACAGGCTGAAGATGCCGCGTCAGTATCAGCAAGTTGTCCACACGCCCAATGACAACTTGAATGGCAGTAATGTCTATGGTACAACAGGTCTAAGCGGATGGTGGAACAACCCGCAGACATTAAGGGGAAGCGTGCGAGGGGGTCATGCGCAAGGCGACAAGATCCAATTGCCTGGTGAGGACGCTGAGGAAGTCCAAGGTCCCAAGAGCCTGGTGGAGTTGTTCAACAACCGCGCAGACGAAATGCAAGATGCTATCAAGGGCAACCGACAGCTGCTGAGCCAGATCGAGGAGTTCGTGCAGGGCCTGGAAGGAAAAGTGGTTGGCAAAGAGAGGGAGTTGAACGATCGACTCACCTACGGCGACCGCAATGGTGCTGCTTTCAGCGAACGAGATCACCAACTTCAGCTGCTGCGGTATGTGTTTGGGGAAGTTCAGCGCAGCCTCTACGATGTTGCCGACAAAGTGGGGGCTACAAGAGACGAGGTTGCGCAATTGACCATTGGGAGATGATTGGGTCGTAAAGTGCTGAGATATCAGCTGGACTTGGAGGGCCCGGTGGACGACTGACACGATCCACCACATGTGCTCGATACCTGTGCAGGACGGATACTGTTTGGGCTCGCCTCGCGTAGGTCCAGCTGCGACGTTGCTTTGGACCACATAGCGTCGGCTCGTGACCCTTGCAGCTCTACACATACGACAGAGTTCGATTCCAGCAAACCAACTATGTCCACTAGCATCTTTCAAGCCGCTCCTGAGGAAAGCTGCAGATAAGCCGCGGAGTCCAGATATTCTCGAGCATTTGCAAGGCGACTTTTGCGCGTGAAGCGGCGTCCAGAGAGTCCTGCAAGCAGGATGGCACTTAGCGGTTCACGATTTTGGGATGGTGAAGGTGAAGAGTCTACCATCCCAGCTCCCTGCTTGGTCGGGGATGAAAATCACCCGGTTCCGAGACTGTCAAAATACGGGAAATACGGCGAGACGTGGCACTGCCTATAATCCGATTGCGAGACAAGGTTGCGACTCGACAAGTCTATTGATGGTCGCCGTGGTCGCCTTTTCAGGCCATCCGATCTCCAAAATACAGGACTTGTACCCCTCAACTCCTGGACGATTATCTTTGCGTTGCACAGTCGTCGACGGGGTTGTGCACCATGTGCGCCTTGGATGAAGCACCTGCCATGTTTACCCTATTTAGCCTCCACCAACCTCCATGCCCTCTAGTCAGGCACCAATGTCGCCATCAGGGGCAAATAGAGAGATCTTCAAGGCCGAAGTAGATCGGTAGCATGTTCCACTGCCTGTCAGACTCTGGTTCCATAGTGGAGTCACCACTGCACGTATGACTTCATTCTCGACTCTGATGTCATCCAGCAAATGCTTCGACGACACAAAATCTATTTACTCGTTGCCCTTTCACCATCGCCCTTCATTGCTTCCTGTTACAATCCGACCACTACATTAACGGCACATCTCTGACGCCGCCGCACATAAGATAACCTCACTCCCGATCACGTCACAACCACCGTCATAACCATCCACAAATTCCAGCCTCATTCATTCACTCACTCCCAACACCCTTTCACTCCCACCCAACATCACCATGTCCGGTACCTCCAACATCGGCAACAGCAACGTCTACGAGGCAGGTGACCAGCGCACCGAGCCGGCTTCGAAGTCAGGAGCAACTTTTGGCGAGGAAGGCCAGAAGAACTCTCACCTGGCGAACGACTCGAGTAAGTGAACGGGTTTTGCTTTTTTTTCTTTTCTTATTACAAAGTCCACACTTCGAGCGTGCGGGGCTCTGGATGTCCTCCCTCTGCCTGTCGTGGTGTTTGAACCCCAGGGATTGCGAAAGAGAGGTGTAGACGAGTTTGAGATCCCACGGATTCAACGCTCCGGCAGGTGGACGGAAATGCAGTGGCAACAAGACAATATGTTGAAGGAGAAAGGTTACGCAGATGGCCAGATGAGCCGTGAACCTTTCTGTTGGAAGTCAGCGGAAATGGTTTGCCAATACGAGGAGGACGACATTTTTAAGAATCAAATTTGTCCCGTCGCGCGCGCTATACATCTGCCCTGTGCATTCCATCCCCCAACCAATACTCCCCCAAAACCAAGCTAACTCGCGAACCTGTACCTGCACTATAGAAGACGAACGCTCCATCGCCAACCGGCTCGCGACCGCAGAGCCGCAGAATGACTCCGCCTCACGCAAAACCCTCGACGCGGAGACCAAAGCTGGCCAAACCGACGCGACGGCCCCGGCGAGGATGCACGGCAACGAACCCTCACGCGGCGCCCAGATCGACAAGGAACTGCAAGACGAGGAGGCCGCGTTGCTTGCCAAGAAGGATGCCGCGAAGGGGAGCAAGAAGCCCGGCGGGACGGGGGACGTGAGCGGAAAGAAGAACTGAGCGCGTTGCGTTTTATGCCGTTTTCCGCATTGCCGGCCACGGACGGGAAAGGGGGGCAATATGATCTACAGGAATTATGATCCCTGATCAGTCACAAGAGGTGCGTCGGCCGCGTATCAGGCAAGCTGGACGGGTCAATTGGGACGGCTGCTGGAAAGGCTAGAGTACAGGCCAAGGCTATCAATCAATCAATCAGTCAAAACAATCGCAAGTTATTGTGACGGATCCGTACCCGAAATGCCGACAGCATTGCATTAAACCAAGCGTTATGTAGTAACTTGAACGTAAGTTCGACGTCCAGACCTGGACAGCACAAGTCCGGTGGTGATTCTTGCCTGGTCCTCGTCTTCGTCTACACATCCTCTTATGTATCAAGTTGTGGCGAGGCATTTGGTAGGCCATTACTCCATGTATTCAAATAACTAAGGCAGGCGAGATGTACGCAACGTATCATGGAAGTTGCACTGACACTGCGCTCATGTATACATATTGCTTGGAAACGTCATGATCTCTTTTGCCGCTCGCTTGCCTGCCGTTCCATTTCCCGTCTCACAAGTCTGATACACTCGTCGCTGACATCACCGCCGACCCTCCACGTCCGGAGCACCACCTTCCTCGGCCGCATGATTTCCTCGGCCCGTGCCCAGCGTCGGCGCCAGATCTCGATCTTCTTATCGTACGGTGCGCCGTCCGCAGCTGCGCTGGCAGCGCCAAGCTGGCCCGTCCCGCCTCCTGGCAAGGAGTAGGTGTCGGCGCCGGTGGCCCAGCGTGCCGCAGCCGCGGGGTAGGAGGAGATGTTTCGGCGAACTGGGAGGGGTGGATTGGGTCGATCGGAGGACAAGGAGCCCGAGTCAGAGGAGCTGGTGAAGGTGCGGGAAGGTGATTGCGAGCGGATTGTAGGCAGAGCGTTGTATGCGGAGGAGACTTGGCGGCGCGCTGCTGCCACGTAACCTTCTTCATTGTGTGAAGATGTACTCGCAGCCGTGGCTGTGCGGGAAAGAGGTTGAAGGTGTGCCTGATTCTGACGAACAGAGGACTTTGACAGCGGCTGAGGCGCAGACTCTGAATTGTCGGGACCCATGCTTTCGGGAGGTGTTCGTCCGCTCCGACGAGGTGCAGGGGGAGGAGGCGGAGATTTCTTTTTCACAGCCTCTTGGGTCTCGGTGTCTGACGATGCTGATGATCTCTGATGATTTGTAGGAGGTGTTGGTGATTGAGTTGAGAAGTTCCGCAGACTTGACGGTTTCTTGGGTTTGGCTGGCGGCCCGTTCGATTTGACATTTGTTCCAAGCTTCTGCATGTCATCAGAGTGCGTCGAGGTCTTTGGGGGATCCGGTTTCGCCACTGGATCATCAGCAAAGTCGATGAGGTCTCCCTCTACAGCCGCAGGATCCGCTATCGATTTCGGCCTCGCAGGCAGAGCGGGTCTGTTCTCCGGATCATTGGCATGGATATCGCCAGGCGACCGACTAAACCGTCCTTCCCGAGTGATCATGGAGTCTGGAGGCGTATTAGATATCGATTGGTCGAAGAAACCTTTCTTCATAGGGGTGGTCACGTCTCGGATGAACACACCCAATATCCGCCCCGGGTGCTCAAGGACGACGTCGGTGTAAACTTCTAGATCAGCCTCTCCACTGTCGCCGACAAGGATGAACTTCCTTTCTGGAAAGTCGTTCATGATTCTATCCAATGAGCCACGTTTCCTTTCGGCTGCCGGCTCGAATATCCCCTGCAGCATCCCGGAATACTGTTTGAGATGAAAGGAGCCTGGGGGCAGTCCGGCAAGGGAGAAGTAACTCCGCAGTAAGGGATACAGTTGCCACGGCGAGTTGGAGACATAGTGCATCTGGACGCCCATGTTAGCCAGTTTGCTATACCACTCCTTGACTCCCTTGATGGTCAGGTCTGACAATTCGCGGATAAAAGTGTTCTTAAAGATTTCCCTAGCACCACTCCCAATAGCCGAGTGCTTGATGGTGTCGTCAATGTCACTGATCAGGCTCACGCCATCATGGTCTATGATGATCACGTCCTCGACCGCTGACAACTTCTCCGAAGCAAGAACCTTGACTTGTTCGGGAACAAAATCAAGAGCAGCTCGCAGGTTGAAGTGACCGGAATCATCAGTAGTCACTGACTTGGAGGTGGACTTCTCCTTGTTGAAGAAGAAGACAGTAATCGGCACATGAGCTGTGGGCATAGACATGAACGGTGCCAGTCGAGTCAACAGTAGTTCATTTGCGGCTGCCAGCTGCTCTCGGCTCATGTTCGCAGGCTCGTTCCAGGATTGACGCTTAACCACGGATTGGTGGCCCGGGTCTTCGTAATCGCTGTCTGCAGACATGGGGCCTAGCCGCGTAGGCGAATTCGATCTACTCCCGGCTGGAGTGCCGCCCCTCGAGACGCTCGAACTGTAGGTCCCCCTGATCGCTGCATCCGCCTCTCTCTGTCCGTGGCGAGCGATGTTCTCGGCTTCTCGGGCAGCAAGCTCATCCTCACGGCGGGATGGGCTGTCATCAGACCCTGCCCGGTCGTTGGGCGCCAAACTCGACGGTCTCGACGTCGTTGGACTGGGTGTGGGAGCATAGATGCCGCTGAGTCTTCTGGCCACGGCTACGAGAAGGCGATTCTTCCTGTTCAGAGGTCCTGATTGAGGGGAATAGATCCAGCCTCTTACATCCACATCAACAATAGCATTGGTGTCCTCGTACTTTTCCCATTCTCGTTTCCAATAGTCGGCGTCCCCACTGCTGTGTGGTGCCTCCAGCGACTCGCGTGTTCCAGGCTGATATCGAGCCTCGTCGTCAGGCGGAGTCCTCCTTCTCACATGTTTTCTAGCATAGCTAGGGAACAGGAGCATTTCTTCATGCCCACTCCTCACGATCTCAGCATTAGGCCAGTCCCCGGGCATACCTTCATCGCCCATATTCTCCTGCAGCTTCTGCTGGATCTGTGCCTGGTATGTCTGTCTCAATTCGTTTGCCGCTCGCAGGTAGCCCCTCACCCTCTCCCTCCTCGTGCCAGGCACCCGTCCGCCGCCATAGCTTGTCATCTCGCCGGCTGAGGCCTTTGTTGTAGATCTCTTTGTTCCTCGGAGTTGGCGGCCACCACCATATTGTGACTGGACATACAAGGTCCGCAGAATACGACTCTTTCCAACTTCCCGGCGCAAGAGCGAGGCGATGCGAGTCCGCCTGAGCCTTCTGGCAATAAACGTGACAATATCTCTGCGTGCTTCTCTCCGCTCTTGCTTTCGTTGTTGTCTGCGGACGAGGGCTCGATAGATGCCGGACTGCGCTCGCAGGCGCAGTTGTGGGACAGTCTCGTGACGAAAGCCCAGGTAGCGTTCACGGGCGCGGCGGTGGGTATTCGGGAACAGGTAGCGGAGGAGGGAAAAGGCGTTGCGGGATCCCGACAATCCGCGGAATGGAGGAGCCACGGTGATTGACCAAACTGCGGCTCAGGTGGATCTTCGAATGCGTGGGCGGGTTAGAGAATCTCAACAGGCACGAGGTCTAACAGTTACACCGAGAGAAATACGAGTGGGAGGCAGGGCCAATTCGTGCGGTGCGATCAAGCGGCGTCTACAAAAGTGCGTCATAGTCCGCCAGCCTCGCGCTTGGAGATCCGTCCATTAAATCTACAGCAAAGCTTCGCTTCTACTTCACCTCGTCCGACATGGGACTCGTATGATCCTAGACCCTCACATGAATCCATTATCACTGCTACCTGGCGACATCAGGGACGGGTATTTGGCAACGACGTCTGCTCCATACAGCTCCAGACTTCGCACCGCAAGGGGTAAAGCGCAGGATGACTTTGCTGCATCGTCAGCAGTTTGTATCCACGTGCGTGGTATACTACCGGGTGTGATCATCGACGCCAATTGAGGCTGAACGGCTTCTCGAATAGTTGGGATATTGTCTGTCACCGCAGGCACCATGAATCGACTTCTTGAGTTTCAGGTGTACTGGATGGGAAACACACATGTCACTGACTCCAATTAGTCGAGTCACGAAACCCTCAACTTGTATGAGGACCGCAAGGGAGAGGCACAAGTCACTCGTTGATTGACTCAGTTCACCCGGTTGCACAAGCACCTTGAACTGAAGGTGACATCGAAGGTTCCGCCGACGACTTCATCGCTCCCTACAATCTACTCCACCTCCCTCTGACAAGTCTTCCACTGTGGCGATAGCAAACGCAAGGCCCAATGCGCTCGCACTGATCGCCAGCAGTCTTACTGTGACAGCCACAGGTCAAACCACTGAACAATTGCCCTCAAGCTCTCCTCCTTTGCATAGCCTGCCAACCAGTCAGTACGGACAATGACTTAGACTCTACCCAGAAGCTGGAGAAGACATACGCTCATATGGGTTATCCAAATTGCAGCGAAGGGCGAACCCGTGCTCGACGCCCGAAAACAGTTGCAGATTGTACGCCTTCTTGTCATTGCGGAGGATATCCACCGCCGCGTTGCGGGCTTCCGTCCCAAAGGTATGGTCGGTCTCGGCGCAAGACAAGAACAAAGGCTCTGGATACGTGCGTCAATTGATCTGTCAATCAACCAGGCCACTTGATACTTACTCTTTAACTGCTGAAAATGGTGCTCCTTCAGAAACGCCGGATGGGCAAAAGCGCCGGCGGCACAGATATCTCGGGCCAGCTCGTCGCACACATACGGCGCCCCGAAACAGTAGCTGGTTGCGTGGTTAGAAACGCGCTCATATGGAAATGAACATGGACGCGAACATACCCTACGCACGCGAACTTGGTCGTCGAGCCGCCGAACTGAGCCTTCACAGCCTCGACCCATTTAGGGGTGACTTCGTTCGCGAACGCAGTATGTTTCTTCTTCCAGGCTTCGTAATCAAAGCCCGGTGCTGGATCGTCTCGACCTTTGCGGTGCTTCCACACGGGGTCCTACAGTATCTCGGCATATCAGCCGCTTCAGCGTTCCAGTACAAGCGTGACCACGGCCACCGAGGGACTGAGACTGAGATTGAGACTGACTCCTTGAAAGTAATCCAGCCCAAGGGTCAAGTAGCCTGCATCGGCGAACGCGTCCATGACCAGAAATCCATTGTTGAAGAACCCCCACACATCAGGAAAGTAAAGGACGATATTGCCGTTGTTCTTCCCCTGCGGCGTCGAGATGTATGTATCAACGCCAGCGACGGTCTCGGTCCGACCACGTGGCTCCCCTTCGTGCAGCGAGCCCTTCAGACAACAGTCGGCCGACGGCTTTGCGAGATATCCCTCCTTGTCTGCCATGGCGTGGGGAAAGGAGACAGGGACGTCGACCGGAAAAGTAACAGCAGGTGCGTATGTACAAGACCTTGAACTCTATCTCTGTCTTTCGACTTTCGGTCGTGGTCGTAATATCTCACCCACGGTTTCATCTTCGTCCAGCACGATGGCGCCATACGTGGGCACTGGACGCTGTACGAGTAGCCGGTAGCCGGCCACCCCCCGCGGCTAACTTACACAATCCTCTAGAGCGAAAGACGATCCTCTCACCAGCACACAGTGAATTGGAGTTCGCCTCGAGCGGGGGAACATGGCCGCCATCGGCGTCAGCAACCTACCGGCAAAACGGAGCAAGCCGGTGGGTCGGCCATCCAGTCATCCAGTCGGCGCGTCTTGGGTCCTCCATATCAAAAGTACATTTTTCAGTGGCACTTGCAAGTGACAGTGTCGGCTACAGGCTAGTCTATGTATAGTACAGCGTACAGTGTCACCACTTTCCCGCACTGGCATCCATCTGGATGGTGACATCTTGCCATGGGCCCCCCTTGTGCCCACAAACGGATCCCACCGCCACCCGGACCGCGTATAATTCCTCATGCCGCGTACTCGGTCCCTCACCCTCGCACCCACGCCCGCGGCGGGCCTCTGGTCTTGTGACAACATCTTTATTCCGACGACGCTGTAATGAACGTCTACCGAGAAGGTGGGTAGGTATTTGTATTCAAACCTTTTGGACGTGAACAGCAAGCCAGCTTGTGACGCGAAAGGTCTATTGATCAGAATCACTCTAGAAAGACCATTACAGTACCTCCTACCTAGTCCTATCGCTTTCTGTTCTATTACCCGAACCAAGGGAAGCCACACAGGACGGGTGTATCCATCTGTCCAACCACCCATCTTTCACGTGGAAGCACACGATTATCTAGGTATAGTATTATCTTATCAAATTTCATTCATCGATGGCTCCATTCGACTTCACCGGCGAGGTGGCCATCGTTGCGGGCGCCGGCTCTCGTCTACCTGGTATGTTACGGTCTTTGAGCCTTCATTGTTATTGTCCCACAGCCTCCTGTCCATCTCCGTGCCTCTACACGGCACACACACGGTGAGCGAAAGAGAGAGACGCGTACTCGTGTAATCAGACCACTCAATAACGCGTTCATCGCATCCCGCGCAGGCGAAATCGGCAACGGCCGCGCCACAGCCATCCTCCTCGCGCGGCAGGGCGCCAAAGTGGCGCTCCTCGACATCAACGCCGAGTGGGCCAACGAGACGAAACGCATGATCGACTCCGAGGGCGGCACGTCGGTGGTGATCCGCACGGACGTGACGGACGAGGAATCATGCAAAGCGGCCGTCGCGGCGACGGTCGCCCACTTCGGCCAGGACGCTGGCGTGCACATCCTCGTCAACGTCGTGGGCGTGGGCGGGGCCATGGGCGACGCCACGACCCTCGACCTCGCCGCCTGGGACCGCGACATGCGCATCAACGTCACGAGCATGGTGCTCATGGCGCGGCACGTCATTCCCGAGATGCGGCGCAGCGGGCGCGGCGGCGTCATCGTCAACATGGCGTCCGTGTCCGGCCTGTTGGGCGGGAATCCGAGCCTGTTGTACCCGACGTCCAAGGGCGCCATCATCCAGATGACGCGCGCCATGGCCGCGCAGCATGGCGAGGAGGGGATCCGAGTGAATTGCGTGTGTCCGGGCATGGTCTACACGCCGATGGTGCGCAGGGGGGGTATGAGCGAGGAGATGAGAAAGGCTAGGATCAACCAGAACCTCCTGAAGACGGAGGGCACGGCTTGGGACGTGGGCTATGGTGAGTGGAGTTGCTCCCTCTCTCCCTGACTCTCTCCTCGTGCAGGTGACCGTGTATTCCTCGTCCGTTGCTTTGGCAGGGCGCTGATGCTGATGCTGATGTTAATACTCATGCTCATACTCATGCTGACCTTACATCCTCGGTAGCCGTGCTGTTCTTGTGCAGTAAGGAGGCGAAGTGGATTACCGGGCTCATCATGCCGGTCGACGGGGGAACCACGGCAGGGAAATCTGTGGGCGATAGGCCGGCGCTGAAGGCGGATGTATTGGCCGAGCAGATGACGGGGATACCTAACCATGGATAACACGACCCTGGCAAGTCACACACCCCACGAGTGGTCTGGGGCCTAGAGTCAAGGGGTAGTAAGGCAGGCGACCATGCTGGAAGTCAGGGGTACGAGTAGGTATAGAGTGAAGGATGATCATTCTGCATGGCGCTGAGCGGAACAGGGCCTACACGATGGTCGTATTGCCTTTTTGCTTATCGTACCAATCCATATCCATTCGCACATTCGGTTGGTTTGTTTATTTTTCTCCCATGAGAATTCCAATCTCTCCCCCTCTCACTCACTCACTCAGGCATACTTGCCGACAAACGCAATCAGGGCGTTATCCACCTCCTTCGGATGCGAGGCGGACAAGAAGTGCGCGCCGCCTGGAACGGTGACCAGTTCGGCGGACGGCGAGTTGACGAACAGCTTGATTTCCTGCTGCGCGTTCGCCACGCTGTACACCACGTCGTCTGTGCCCTGGACGTCGCCCCTCACATTAGCATCTGTCCATAACTTCCAACCACGCACCTCACTCTCACCCCTCACCTCTCACCTCTCACCTCACCCACCCCACCAACCAACCACGGTACGCTTGGGGGAGGGGAGGGGAACTTACGTGCAACCACATGACCGGGCAGGTGATGTCGAACAAACGGCCATGCAGCCCGTCTCGGTCTCTCAGATTGATGGCCGCCATTCGGGCTCTCCTCCGGCCGTCATCGCCCTGGTAGTTCGCCTGAATGGTCTTCCGCCAATAATCGCGCGTCTCCTGAGGGCAGGCCTTCCCGAAGCCGATGTCGATGAGGAAGTCGCAGTACGAAAGGTCGGGTTGGAAATCCGGCGTCGGGGTCTTGGACGTCCACGCGTCGATAGGCACGCTCACGTCGCGCACGCCGTCCCAGCAGCCGAGATCGCGAGTGCGCTGCGATTCGTAGTCCAGCGAGGTCCCCAGCGGGATGATACCTACAATCTGCAGAAAGGGAAGGAAATCAGCACCGAAGATAGGGCGAAACCCACAAAGGGGTGGGGCCAAGAAGGAACGTAAACTAGGTACCTTGTCGGGGGCCAAAAGCGCCATTCGCACCGTGATCCACCCGCCTTGGCTCGTGCCTAGGACGAAGGCCTTCTTGATGCCCAGCGCGTCCATGACCTGGATGTTCATGATGGCCGTGTCCCAGTACGTAAAGGTCTCCGACTTGGTGCGCGTCTGGCCGTGGCCCAGCAGCTCGATGGCCACGAGGTTCATCTTGTCCGTCAGCGCCTTGTTGGCATACTGTTTCTGGTAGAGCTCGGACGAGGTCGTGAAGCTGTTGACCAGGATCAATGTCGGCTTCGACGGGTCGTACGGATGGGGCGACTGGTACGCCGCGTCAATGCCGCCCAGGTGAGGGACGTGGACTGTCTTGGTATTAGGCATCTCGAGATTCTACTGCTGCTGCTGCTGCTGCTGGTGGGTTGTCCTGGATCGCACGCGTCAAGCGGAAATGAAATGATGTCAACCAGAAATGGATGCTCAATCAACTCGAGATAACTTAGATCTGGTCACCTTCACTTGGTGGGGAAGGGGGAGATGTTTGAGACGCTCCAAGGCCATCTTTATGTACCCAGTACATATCGAACCTGGCATGGGGTCGCCCGCTTCTCCATGTCATTCTCCAATGTGGAATCCGATTCCGTCGTCTCCCAAGACGCGCCGTCTACACAGAACACAACGGGATGACCGCGAGTCCCCCGCATCCTGCGATGATCCTGAGCCGAGCGATAGTTTAGGTCAATGCGGATCCGCTTCGGATGCCACAACATCTGCTCCGTGGAGCCAGTTGCTGACGACACTGCGAGTGCGCGTGGTGGGAATGACGCAGCAGATTTGGCTCAAGAACCGTTCGCGCGGAGAGGGGGTCGTGTAGTGTAGTTCGGGAGTTCAGTCAATCCGGGATTTGTCCGGCGGCTGGCCAAGATGATAGGAGGACTTCTCTGCCAATGCCAGGTTAGCTCTCACTCCCGAAGCTGGATGACAGAACTCTATAACTGAAAGTTGGAGAATATCAATGCAATGGAAGTCAGTAGTTCTTGGGAGACGATACGAACTGTTTACAAGGAAGATTGATGTGGCTTACGCCGACACCTCGCAGCGGATAGAGTTCGACGCGCTATAATTGGAGGCGAGCTCGCTTTTCGCTTACCTCGCTTGCTGTTGTCACTTGGCACCCGGGTGGAGACAAAATGAGGACACGACATCGCTATTCCTTTGGAATGCATACAGCCGGAAGACTAAGGCTCAGGTAGACCAGAAAACATTGGCGACAGCTTTGACAGGTGTAATGAATGGCGAGCAGGATCTAGGAAAGTTTTATCCTATTGTGTATATGAAAACTAACTTGTTCTGTCGTGTCACCTTCACCTCCTGGTAAGGCAAGAAAGTGAAGGCTCCCGCACAAAACAGAAGTCCCTTACCAACACTGACAAAACGAGAAACAACAAAAACTCTACCACACACTCTACTCGAACAGTAGAAGTGTGATATCATTTTGTTTCTGATTGGGCTATATCCGGTGGTGGCGAGCCAGCCGATCTACTCCCATCTCGCGGTCATCTGTTTGATGCACCGCCGATTTGACTTGTCAAGTATGCAAACATTATGTTATTTCTGGCCTGTTCCTTAATCATCCGCCACTTATTTCTGCTGTTATTCGAGGAGGGAGGGAAGGATCGAGGAGGATCAGATCGGGTTTTTGTTGGCGACAGCGGGAGTTGAACGGAGGTGTTGTCGCACAATTCGTCTCTGGCTCGCCTTCTAGCCCGGTGCTAGTTTGACCTGAGCCCGAGAGGATATTGCACTAGAATATGAGAATCTTTAAATTATCAAGGAGGAAAAACTGACTAGGAGATATGATTGGTCTGTCAGTGAAATGAAGGTCACATTATTGCCAAAAGTCACGTTCGCCGCCATCGAGGCAACATGCAATGATGGCTCCGGGGTACGCCAGCCTGACGGACTAAGGGGGCCAAGAAGGGAGCCAATGCATGCTGACAACGAAAGAGAGTGCGGACTATAGATCAGGCGATTATTGTCAAGTTGAATGGGGAGAAAGTGAGTGGCTTTGGATTTCTTCTTTTCATTCATTCTTACTCCGTATCTTCGTGCTATTTCGGCATGTTCTTCATCTACATCCGTCTTCCTGCTCTGCTTTGCCATCGTTCCTCTTTTCATCTCCCATAGACGAATTAGTCGTATGTTCGATCGTATGCTTGAGTACATCGTAGTAAAACATCAAGTGCCATGCCGTCATCCAAGGCATCAAATCAATACATCCGAAATAATAATCGAAGAAAGGTATTAGTATGTTTAATGACAGGTATCCAATCCCGATAATAAAAGTGCCGTTGTACCTTTTTATACCCGTCCAACTCCAGTAATCCGTACAGCTTTCCAATCGACCTCTCAGAAGAGAACGAAACCAGCACACACCGCCGCCAGCATCATGCCAGCAGATGACCCAAGCTTGCTTGCCGCACCGGTGAAACTCGATGCGGCTGGAGCGGCTGGGGTGGTCAGGGTAGTGCTGGGACTGGCCGACGAGCTGGGCTGTTCGATTGGCCAAGTTTTGGTGCTGGAAGGGGTGACTGTGCTTGAGTGGCTCTCAGAGCTGCTGGAAGGAGCAACTGTGGTAGAGGAGGAAATTGTCACTGTGCTGATCGTACTGGTCCAATCCGCCCAGCTTGATGAGGCGGGAAGCGTCGAGGAAGAAGTTGTGCTGGAAGAGATACTGGTGGAACTCCAGTCAAGCCAGCTGCTTTCCGGAGTCGGTGTCGCCGGCGCAACAGGAGTGACTGGGATCGGGGTTGTAGATGAGGTCCAATCTGCCCAAGTAGAAGTTTCAGGGGTGGTGGAAGGAGTTGTGCTGGAAGAGGTCGTCGACGAGGTCCAGTCAAGCCAACTGCTCTCTTCGGTGGTGGTTACGGGGGCGGCAGGTGTAACGGGAGTCGGGGTAACAGAAGACGTCCAGTCAAGCCAGCTGCTCTCTTCAGTTGTTGTTGTTGTTGTTGTTGTCACGGGAGTAACTGGGGTAGAGGTTGTCCAATCCGCCCAGCTTGATGAAGCCGGGGTTGTCGTGCTGCTCGTGGTTGTACTGCTGCTCGAGCTCCAGTCGAGCCACTGAGACTCAGTGCTTGAACTTGTTGTGACCGGGGCGACGGGTGTGGGAGATGTAGTTTGTGACCAATCTGCCCAGGTTTCCGAGGTGGAAGAGGAGGAAGTGGTGGTGGTGGTGGTGGTGGTGGTCGTCGTCGTCGTCGTCGTCGAAGAGATCCAGTCAGACCAACTCTCCGCAGAGCTGGTAGTTGTAACTGGAGCAACCGGTGTTTCAGAGGTCGACACGCTCCAGTCCGACCAGGTCTCCGGGCTGGTCGTTGAGCTGGTTGTTGTCGTACTGGAAGTCGTACTTGTCCAGTCGCTCCAAATGGGGCTCGAACTGGTCGTTGAGCTGCTAGTTGTCGTACTCGTCCAGTCATTCCAAATGGGGCTTGAGGAGGTAATGATCGACGTTGTGGTAACTGCGCTGGGAGATGTGGTCGAGCTTGTACTTTGGCTCCAGTCACTCCATACCGGGGTTGAACTTGTCGTCGTCGAGGTTGTGGTCGTTGAGCTGGACCAATCCGACCAGATTGGGCTAGGAGCTGGGCCATGCTGCTCTGCACAGTGAGTCACAACAAGACCAATGGCAGTAGCGACGGATTCAGGTGCGCAATCGGCCACGACGCATGCTTGAATGGTCGCAACAGAATCGGGGCTGCAGACATCAGTGAAGCTGGCCGCTGCTGACTCTGTGCAGTTAAGCAAGCAGGCTGGGGGAGGAGCAGAAGTGGTTTGGGGTCTAGGAAGCGCTGATGAGAAAGGCACGGTCGAGAGAGTGGCGGCGGCAACAATCGCAGATCGGGAACGAGAATGCATGTCGAATGAATGTATCTAGTATAACAATGCACAATGCAGATATCCAGGAAGGTAGGGTGCTCTGTACGCTCTTTGGAACGTGCGAGTGTCAAAGCTGCTCTGCTGGAGTGTCTTGGATGGATGAAGGAGACAGTGCACAAACCTCTATGCGACCCGCGATATATAGACGTGGTAATCGACCTCGAGGGCTCCTACCAGCCTCCATTGTGCAGAAAGACAACGTCGCGCGGCCGAGATGGACTAGCATTGTGGTATATTGCGTGGCTAGGAGGCGAATATGGCCGGGTTAAGCGAGATGTGGGTGGCTAACGGAAAGAAATGCAGCGGCAGGGAGCCGGTGGAGCAGAGACGCCAGTGTTGCCAAGCCATTACGCATCGCCTCCGCGGACCACGATTGGCTGAACTGCATTGTGTGGGTGCCAGCCTCCCAGCGCTAAACCCCATCCACGCCGGTAAACAAAGGCGACAATGAACAATGGCGATTGACATAATAGAGGGCTGGAAAGCCTTAATTACGCAAGATTGACATGATGCCTTGTGTTCTAGGCCATGATGCAATCACTTACATGGTAAACTGCCTGCGCGGGTGCAACTTCTACGGCACCACATCGTTGAAGGATCTCTAGAGTACAAGGAAACCCCTACAGTGACAGGCGCTCAATCTGTTGTTGGGCAGCTAGATTCACCTGCCATTGCCTTGACTCTGAACGACTCGTTCAGCATGTCTATGCACAGTACTTGGTAGGGAGTGTGCTGTACAACCCCCCGCCACCGGGTAACGACCCGGCTGGACTCGATTAGCGAGACACTAAGGAACACTAGGTTGGCGAGGCTGGGTTTCAGCCTCATAATCGCTCCCGAGGTACATAGTGCTGTGCTATGGCTTGTTCAAACGAATGGAGCATCGATGACAATACGGAGTAGATGACAATAGATGGACAAGAGGTGGACACGGGGATAAGGACTACAGTACTCTATACGGAGTACGGCGATACAGTACAGCAACAGGGCCCTTGGGACTAACGCAGTGTGGCACGCTTAGAGTGAAAGCGTCCGCTGCTGCTCGAATGCAAAAGTCGGTCTTCTGATAATTTCGCATGTTTGAATGCACTAGCGAATCAGGAAATATTTGAAGCGCTAAAGGAGCAGTGGTTGGATAGAGGCCAGCTCATCGAATTCATCTCTCATAACGGTTCCGTGTGGAGGAGTTTGAGGGTCCGTACTTGGTCAAGCTCTTGCATGCTTTAGACAACCATGGGTCTCATTGCCATCTTGCCTTTTCAATCCCCTGGGTAACCTCCATGCGTCCAACTGTTTCCCGCACTAATGCAATGCGCCTGGCTTCTGAAAATATCAAATCATTCGGAACGCGCGCCACTCGGGGATCCTAACAAGCCCCGTTGCTGTGCTCGGATCTGCAAGTGATATGGACAAACAAACAGTACGAGGGAGTAAGCCATGAGTTCTGGGTTGTTGATGGGCCCTTGAGACAATCCTCCATTACCCATGTGCTTAGCGGAGGATAGCAGAGGCAGCTGGGTGATCTAGCGTCGTATGGTCGAGTCCCTGCATGGAGAGATGGCGCCCGGCATATGTAGCCCATTAGTAATTGAAGCTGCTTTGACGTGGTATTACATTAAACGCCTGGGACGTAACTGAACATCGGCTTTGCGCGTTTCTAACGGTCCATCCGACCAAGCGACGGCGTCCACGTCAGTTCACCGATTGGTAAAGTAGCAGAGGTTCTCCAACGTTCTCGATCTCGGGAATCGTGCATTTTAGGTCGAATGCTTTCGAAAGAACGATCTTGAAGATCTTCTGGACGTTGATGCTGTGACTGGTGCTGCTAAAGATGAGGCTTGCTCGCATTGCTTTGGCGAATCTCCGAGCCTGTCCAACGCCGGTAATCAGTCAGCATGACTTTGGAAGGGCTGCTACAGCTAAAGCACTTCCTGTGCTTACCTGATTGCTGATCTCCTCTTGATCTTCTCGGGGAAAGTTGACGAAATGATCATATTTTGTCCCAATCAGGAACGGAATGGCGGTTTTGTTGAAGCCTCGGCCTTGTCTATACCACTCTTTGATGCTGTTCAGCGTCGACTTCCGAGTCAGGTCGAACATGAATAGGATTGCGACGGCGTCGTTGCAGACCAGGGGAAGCATGTTGACAAACTCTCGCTGGCCGCCGAGATCCCAAATCGAGAAGGTAATCTCGGTGTTGCGTATTGAGATTGTCTTCTCCATGAAATTGACGCCTAGCAACAAGTTAGACACTCAAGCTGGGAACACAACGGCACGAACGCACCCAATGTCTGTATGTAGTCTTCGTCCCAGCTGCCCTCGACATATTTGACCATCAAACTCGTCTTCCCTATCTGAGCATCCCCGACCATGCCGACCTTGATGACGACGCTTGATTTGCTGGCTGGCTGTGACTGACGATTCTCCTGATACTGTGTCTGTTGATGGCCGCCCATGCCAGAACCTGGTCTTGAACTCGGCTGCTGGTATAGACTGGGTGAGTTGTACTTCTGGCTGGAGTCATTGTCTATGGGCGGCGTTGAGGTGGCCGTCGACGGCTGAATTTGCTGGCTATTTTGGATCGCAGTGGCCTCCTCTTGTGACTGATCCTGATCGTTGACGATGTGCGGACTGTAGGCCGAATCGGCGGGGTAGTCAACAGGGGTGGAGGGATCCATGCTTGGAGGGCAACGAGCGGAGCGTAGTGCAAGGAGAGGTTGACAAGAGCTCTACAAGCCTGTGGGCGAGCGTCTGGGACGACTCATGCGGTGCGAATATATCGGTTCGGGCTGATGAGGATGGATGTGGTCGAGATTGAGGCCGCAGGTCGCAGCCGAAGGGCGGTTTAAAGTGTGAGGAATTGACAGTTGCCCATGAGCGAATCAACATCGAATGCACGAGACGCGTCTACGCAGTCCAATCAACGCCCGTTATTATCGTTCATGGAGGCATCATTTTTGTCTCAAAGATACTGAAGCCCATGATGATTCCTGGCTTGCCACTACAGCATGAATATCGCTTCAGACGCTGCGGCCTCCCTCTCTCTAGACGCCTGCACCTCCGCTGCTAGGAACAAGGCGCATGCGGTAATGATGGCCGCTGAGACCACCAGGAAAACAGCTTGGGTCTTCATCCCTGTCTGAACCAATGCCCGCCGTTTTGCATACTTGGTGACCGTACGCATGTAGATCGCCAGTCCCGTCACGAGGCAAGCCAGCGAGAGGACCCAGAAGATGATTCCCATTGGATGGCTCAGCTTTTGTTCCAGGGCAGTTGGTTGATGTTTGAGATGGAAGTTGACTAGGATGGCTACCGCGACTATAGCCATATAGATCGACAGCCGGAGCCACGACAAGAATGTGCGCTCGTTGGCACAGTGGTCGCGCGCGTCTGATGTTGTGTTAGGGAAGAGGAGCGGGGCGTACAGCGGCTGCAGAAGAAACATCTTGAGCGGGTTTTCAGGGTGGAACCTAATATCGTTCAGCAAAGACCGGTCGCCGTCCATGGCTGGGGGAATCCTACTCGTTGACATTGATAGTGGCGCCGAAAGGATTGTAAAGGAGGTGCCACTTGTCTTCCTCAACAGGAGGTCGTCCAAGTGGACTGCTCTCTTCTTGTTGAGCCATCTTGTTTCCGAGACTCGCTCAGCTGCTGGCGATAAAACGGAGAGAATCGCTTTCTACGATAGCGAACAAGCCATATGCCAATGATAAAGAATGCGGTAGCAGGAGGAGTTTGAGGATACTATCAGCTATGTATCGTCGACCTTCAGATGCTGGATGGTGTTGTTGAGGCTCAAGATGACGCAAGTGAGCCGCCGAGGCCCAAAGCTGGGGATGGATGCCACAGCGCCCAGGGTACCAGGGAGCTCATGCCGAATCCACTCGCAGCCTGCTTTCGCAACGAGCAATCCGGCTGAAGCTTCCCTGTGTGCTTCTAAGCATCTTTCCTCCCTAATAGTGGCATTGAGTCTATCAGCAACTGACGAATTTGCCTCTCGTGCTTAACTTGGTATCTTCAAGCGGGTAAGGACTGGCAATGGGAGGCGACGCATATCACCGGCGGTGCCCCGCCCTCTGGTAGGGGCCAATGACGCCTGATCAAACAGCCTGGGACACACGCGAATGGTTCAGCATTGGCGAAGCTGTGCCCGATCCGGCCACTGCAGCCGACAACATCTGGAGATTATCGACGCAGATGTGAGCTTTATCAGTCACCGGTTCCCAGCATATTCCAGAGTTCTTGGAGTAGCTCCCTTCACTCTCCAGAAAGCTCCAGGTTTGACCAACTATTTGCAACCGGGAGACACACGTCTCAACTGAAAGTCACGGCTGAGCATGCGAACTCTGGAGTCGAAATCGTAACGGATCAACCCCTCTAACTCCCGCTGGAAGCATAGCTTCTAGCCAGGGCCTGCCCCCCATGGCCACGCCCCCAAAGAACTATAGTACGCTTGAGCGTGTCACGAGCATCACGAGCCGGGCGTTTTCTCATTCTCTCCCGGATTTCTCACCCATCGCACAGGCGTCTCTAGCTCGGGATATCGAAGAAGACCCAGAAGATGCCGTGGAGTCAGAATCTGAGCCCGACTCCGAGACCTCAACCCTACGACCTTCCACATCTGCGCCTGGAAGAGGACAGTCTTATGCGGGATTGTATCGTCGACCGAGCTTTGTGGGCGCAGGCAACAGAGCGACTGTTCTCCCACATCTCCTATCAACAGAGCATGAGCGGCTCTCGAAACAAGAGAGGAAGCAGGCAATGGAGGAGGAAAGGAGTCTGTTGAGAGACAATAACATTATCCCTCCCAAACATCCGCAGGCTGCCGGCGATGATGCTAGCCGACGAAGAAGCATTTTCCAGATCCCCGGCGGAGATCGCAAAGTGTCCCGCGATGAAGCAGCCACACCGGCATTGGATGGGGGCTTTGGTGTTGCGTCCGAAGCGACTCCTCTGCTGGGCGATCCTAATCTGCCTTATGGTGGCCAAGATGATCCCCAGATCATCAACCAGAAATGGGAGGAGGCGGTGGCTGCTGGCATGATCCATACCACATGGCAGCGAGAGGCCAAGGTCCTTGCCCGATATTCAGCGCCCTTAATGGTCACCTTTATCCTACAGTATTCCCTGACCGTCGCAAGTATTTTCACGGTCGGACATATCGGAACAGTAGAGCTGGGAGCAGTCAGCCTAGCTTCTATGTCTGCGAACATTACTGGCTATGCGATTTACCAAGGCCTGGCAACCTCACTCGACACTCTCTGTGCACAAGCCTATGGCTCCGGCCGCAGAAAACTGGTGGGTTTGCAGATGCAACGCATGGTATTCTTCTTATGGACCATCACTCTTCCCATCGCCATCATCTGGATCTTCGCAGAGAACATCCTCCTCGCGCTTGTCCCGGAACCAGAAGTCGCCAAACTGGCTGGCCTCTACCTGAAGGTCGTCTTAGCGGGTGCACCGGGCTACGCTGCATTCGAGGCTGGGAAACGCTACGTCCAAGCCCAAGGGCTTTTCTCGGCCTCCTTATACGTTCTTCTCTTCTGCGCCCCTTTCAACGCTTTCATGAACTGGCTCTTTGTATGGAGACTCCAGATGGGCTTTATCGGCGCACCCATCGCTGTCGCCGTCACAGACAATCTCCTGCCGATGGGTCTGTTCATCTACGTCCGCTTCTTTTCCAAATCCGGCATGTCTTGCTGGAATGGCTTCACGAAAAAGGCGCTCCAGAATTGGGGTCCGATGGTGAAATTGGCATTGCCCGGAGTGGTGATGATTGAAGCCGAAGTACTGGCGTTCGAGATCCTCACCTTCGCTGCGTCGTATTTCGGCACGACCACTCTCGCCGCACAATCTGTCCTCGCAACTCTCACCTCGTTGACGTTCCAAATCCCCTTCCCACTGAGCATAGCCGGCTCCACGCGCGTGGCCAACTTGATTGGAGCAACCCTCGCCGATGCCGCCAAAGTCAGTACCAAAGTGACCTTTTCCGCCGCTGTGGTCGTCGGCATCCTGAACGTGACGCTCCTCTCCGCGCTGAAAGACTACATCCCCCGCCTCTTCACCTCGGACGCCGAAGTCATCCGCATCGTGTCCGAAATTCTCCCCCTCTGTGCCGCGTTTCAGCTCTTCGATGCTCTCGCTGCAGCGTGTAACGGTATTCTACGTGGCCTGGGGAGGCAAGAGTTTGGCGGCTATGTGCAGCTGTTTTGTTACTACGTGTTTGCCATGCCGATCAGTTTTGGCACGGCGTTTGGAGCGGGCTGGGGTCTCTGGGGGTTGTGGACCGGAGTTGCGCTCGCGCTCGGGTTGGTCGCCGCCGTAGAGTTTGTGTATCTCGCCAGGACGGACTGGAACCGCAGCGTGGAAGAGGCGACGGCTCGGAATATGGAGGGTGGCGTATGAGAGATGGAGAGTGTTGGTGGTCCGTCCCACAGCTGAATATTGTTCGGAAATTATGTAAATAGCGTACAAGAGATACAGCGACATGAATTGAATCTGAACGCGGCTATAGTAATTCCCTTCGAAGTATCATGCAAATGAGCACGGACTCCATCATTGCATGCCCGCATGATTTGGCAGAAAACACGTTCTTGAGAGGGTCTGTACAGTTCTCTCCTTGCGCCTGAACGCCCCCTATCCGCTCTTGGATACCAGTGCTATGCGCTCTCATCTCACATCCGTGTAACCCAGTTTGCGCCATGGAAGCCAAACTTACAGCAAGACTCGGCTCCTTCTCGAGGCCCAGTCCTCACATTCGTCGAATCCGAGACTCGTTCGTGACTTCGCTTAGCTTCCCCTGCGCGAGCTTCTCCCACCAATCAAACAGCATGCCCTCGCAGATGAGGCGGAACCAGGGTGTGTATTTCAGGCCCTGGTCCTTCCCGCTCTGGCTCTCTACGTCCTTGAACATCTGCTTCAGTTCCTCGGGACTCACCCATCGCGTATCCTTCACTTCATTGGTGTTGATGTCCAGCGTGACGTTGGCTTCAATGAACAGGATATAGTCGATCTCATGCTCGCCCCACTTCCCGTCCGACGGTGCCAGATAATGAATCCTCGTCAAGAAGTTGAAATCCGAGACCGGCACCTGCGAGGCTGGGATCCCTAGCTCGTGGCCTAACTTCCGCTGCGCCGCGCGCTTCGCCCCCTCCACATTACTCAACAAGTCCCCGTTGCCCGTCTCGGCAGGATGCGCCAGCGGGTGTGAGCAGCATGTATTCGTCCACATGTCCGGGAATGTGATCTTCTCGCTCGCCCGCTGCTGCAGGAGCAGTTTCTTACTCGTCGGGTCGAACAGGAAGGCCGAGAACGCGCGGTGCAGTAATCCTTGGTTGATGTTGGACATCAGGTGGCAGGCCTTCTTGGAGGCAGAGCCGATGGGCGCATCGTCGCGGTCCAGCACGATGCACATTTCGTCCATGAGCCGGATCTGCTCTTCGTCGTAGCCGGCCAGGAGATCATCGGACGTGGAGTCGGAGGTGCCGTTGGTCGAGAGCGTGTGCGTGGGTGCCATGTCCGCGCCGATCAGGCGGGTATGCACTTCGGGGAAGAGGCTCGTGACGTTTTCGCGGGTTATGGTTGTGGAAGACGCCATGGTGCCGTGTTGTTCGATGAGAAGTGGCCAGCGGCGTGTGAGGGGGACAGACAAAGGGAGGGTCGAGATACAACGGCGATTGTGGTGAGCGTCTGTCAATGGATGGTGGGGAGGAAACTGCAACGGCGGTGAAAAGTGATGGACTGCCGATGAAAAAGTTCGGTCACGTGCCAGGGGTAAACATGCCTCTCGGGCAGGATCCTCCGAAGTGACCTGACACGCCTGACCAGCGCCAACCCCGCCTGGGCAGACCCCGCACCGCACCACCTTCCAGGCCTAGAAGTGTCGTAACACCCCAATTTAGGTTGCTCCACGAATACCGTTGCGCCTGTACGAGGTACTGTGAGTAAAATCAGCAGGGCCCAAAGCATGCAGTCATAGCTTCACCTTAACTGACACCTGCGTCACCTTATCACCGAGACCATCAGACTACAACTGCGCCAAAAATGTCCTCTGAATCCCAGCCTATTTCGGCTGAGCGTTTCGCCCTCGCCATCAAAGATCTTCCTGCCGAGAACCTGTATGCTAAGGCTCAAGAACTCCAAAACTCAATAGCTCATCTCGAGCGCTCAAACAAGACACTGCAGGAATATGTCGACAGCATTCGGTCGGATACAAGCCTTCCCGAGAGCACGAGGCAAGAGGGCGACAAAGACTGCTCGGATGCGATCCAGGAAAACCACGTCGTCATCGAGCGACAAAAGGAGAGGATCGAGTTACTGAAGCGCGAGGTCGAGCGCAGAGGAGCAAAATGGCACGAAGCAGACACGAATGGCACGGTCAATGGCAATTCAGGCGAGGTCGCTACAAGCGACAGTACCGCAGAGACGGAACGGAATGCAGGGGGCCGATTAACTGACGACGAGCTGAGGCGGCAGATGATGGACCGGCTCGGACATGACGACGATGGCGACGAGGAGGATGGAATGCATCTGTGAAGGCGCGGATACACGGATCAGTCCATCCTAACAACTCTGCGTCGGCAGTCGAGCAATGTCTTTCCAGTATCCAAATCCCTCCGGCGGGCTCTTCCCTTGGCCGACGTATTCCAGAATCGGCCATGGGAGGTAGCACTCGGGCCTCTACAGATCGTCTCATCGTTTGGGTCCTCGATCTGCCGAGTCTATTCCCAGTAGAATCGCGCTTTCAGTCGAGCGGATGTCGGGATAAGCCCAGGGTGTGCCAAGTTCGCGTATTTAAGGCAAGAACTATCTCTAAAGAGCTGGCGGACGAGGTGAGGTTCCGAAGCCGGGTACGAGCTACGAATCAAACATCGTATGGAGTTTCATCGTCTACCTGGAAAACATGGCTGACGTTCCAACAGAATGTCCACACGGCCAAAGCCTCTCATGCGATTTGAGTCATCTGGGCTAAATTCACGCACGTAAGGCAACCCGCACTGGCATGGTCGAAGGACTGCTGGTCGCGATCAGACAGACTCGGGATGAAAAGAGCCCGAGTGGCTGACAAACCCATCCGCAAGCACGTGCGAGGCTACGAGTCAAGAGTCGAGGCCCGGGGTTGGCCGTCTCCATTGGCCCTTCCACTGCGTCATAGACTCCCAGATCGCCGAGACGAACGATGCCAGATCCCATCGTTCACCATTTCCGACTCGGATCTCATTGCACCCGGATCAATTACATCTGTCTGTCCAGCGACTGTCGGACCGTTGCCTAATGATCCCTTCAGTCTGCCCGGCATTGCCGATCCAACCATTCCTTATCATGACGCCTCGAGGCTTCGAAATGTGCAGCGACGCCCCTTTAATGCCGATTGTCTTCTCCTCGCGGCCACATTGAGCAGTGGCGTGCACAGTAGGTGCTGTTTATATTTCCAATACACATCCTGGTTCCTGATGGCCTTTGATCTTCCGTTATTCCTTTGGTTCAAAGTCAAGACGTGCTAGATTGAACGGAAAACATGGCCGAATTATTCCGCGATACAGTGGTTGGGCAATTTCTACGGCTCGTTACCGGGAGAAGGATCCTCCAGTACCCCGAAGAACGCGACCCCTCAATATGGCAGCGGTATCTGAACGTCGAAAAGTCGGCGAACATGGCTCTTCATGGCAGCACCTCTCGACCTGACCAGCCCGAGAAGGAGCTGCCTAGTGCAGCTTCAAGCGACCCGCCGACGCCGGCGGCGGAAGAAAAGCAAGAGCCAGAGGGAGCACCATATTACGACCAGGCGGCGCCACCGCCGGAAGCCAAGGAGCAACTGAATACCCAGCCTGTATTTACTAGACAGCAACCACGCTCCCGCTCCCGTCGATCGTCCATTTCCGCGTCAACTGCAGACGAACACGAAAATGTCCTCGTCAACACGCTTAGCAACACCAGAGTCGACCCGGAGAAAGGGCGGGACGCCGATATCGTGGATTGGTATGGCCCGGACGACCCCGAGAATCCGATGAACTGGGGCACCTTCAAGAAGGTCTGGGTTACCTTTGAAATTTGTCTCTTGACGTTCTCGGTCTACATTGGGTCGGCAATCTATTCAGCGGGCATTCTGGATGTAAGCGAAGTCTTCGGAGTAAGTCGTGTCGCAGCCACACTTGGTCTCACGCTATTCGTCCTCGGATATGGCGTCGGCCCTATGTTCCTGGCACCGTTGTCCGAGCTACCACAGACAGGAAGAGCACCCATCTACATTGCGACTCTAGCACTCTTTGTCATTCTACAGGTCCCCACGGCGTTGGCCACCAATTTTGGCATGCTGCTTGCATTTCGGTTTATTACAGGATTCGTTGGATCGCCGCCCCTCGCGACTGGAGGAGCCACGATTGGCGATATTTACAGCCCGAAGAAGCGAACGTACGGTATCGCCGTCTGGGGCGTTGGTGCTGTCTGTGGACCAGTTATGGGTCCACTGATTGGCGGGTTCGCAGCCGAATCGAAAGGATGGACGTGGACGATATGGGAGTTGATGTGGCTATCCGGGTTTACCCTTGTGCTCCTGGCGTTCCTCATGCCCGAAACGTCGTCAGCTAACATCCTGTATCGACGCACGATGCGTCTACGAAGACTGACCGGCAACGACAAACTCATCTGCGAGCCTCAACTTGTGGGCGAACAGATGACGGGCAAAGATGTCGTCATGATGACTCTGATCCGACCGTTCACTCTCTGCTTCACCGAGCCTATGGTGTTTCTACTGAACATGTACATCGCGCTCATCTACGGGCTGCTGTACATCTGGTTCGAGAGTTTCCCCATCGTCTTCAGCGGCATCTACGGCTTTAGTCTGGGACTCGAGGGCACGGCATTCATGGGCATCCTGGTGGGTGTCTTCGTGGTTCTGCCGCCCTTTATCTGGTACCAGCGGAAGTACATCGAGCCGAAATTCAACGACAAGGGCGAACTGCAACCGGAGTGGCGACTCCCGCCGTCCTTCTTCGGCGCGTTCTGCATCCCCATCTGTCTGTTCTGGTTCGGATGGTCATCCCGCCCGGACGTCCACTGGATCATGCCCATCATCGGCACGGCCTGGTTCTCCGTCGGGGCGTTCCTGCTGTTCAACTCGGTGCTCAACTACCTCGCCGATGCGTATCCTCAGCACGCGGCCAGTGTGCTGGCGGGCAACGACTTCTTCCGCTCCAGCTTTGGCGCCGGATTCCCCCTGTTCGCGACGGCCATGTACGACAACCTCGGCGTCGGATGGGCCAGCTCGACCCTGGGATTCCTCGCAATAGGCTTCATCCCCATTCCGTTCTTCTTGTTCAAGGTCCGTTCCACCCCATCCCGTCCCCAATCTCATTGCCGTGTGGTTCGTCGAAGAAAAGCTGACTCTTTGTCGTTCGCACAGTATGGTGAACGGCTGCGAATGCGCAGCAAATATGCCCAGAAGGACTACTAGGCGAGAGAGTTGCTCGTTGGTGCCCTATACGCCGCGCGCTCACACACTCTCACACTCCCACACACTCTGCTCAATTCCACTTGTCACTTCTTCAACGGCGCGGTATTAGTCAGATGCGAGGTCAGATAGATAGATAGATAGATGGAGGGAGGGAGGGAGGGACAGATAGACCTTGTACACTAGCGAGTGTGAAGCGCAGCAAAGCGAGATCCTGTACTGTAGTCTACTGGAGTCCCTCTGCATGAGCGGACCGTAGATATGATTTGAATTCAATCCACTCAACACCGAGTTCCAAGTCGCAGATCGTGTCATTAGACCCAGTGATTCCATGCCTTGCCTTGCCTTGTGAAGAATCTGAATCGAATTCTCCCCAAGTTGGGAATCCCATCCAGTCAATCTCTAGCCTGTCGGCCGAGCGGAGATCCTACAAAGGAGGATGATGATGATAACCATGACGATGACGATGATAGTAATAATGATGGTGAAGATATATATCTCCAAAACTGTCCAGGCCTTTTTATATCTACATCTCGATTTATGACACTTGGTTCATTGGCAGCGGCACTCTCCACGCCTCCTTATCATACGAGCGCGGCCAGATGCCGTTCTTGCCGGGGGCCAAGATACCCTTTGGATCGAGGGCGTTCTTGATCGTCTCGTTCAGCTTCATCTGCGCGTGGTCGTTGAAGCTGTACGTCCCGGCAATCTGATCCATCAGGGCCAGATGCGTGCGGTACTCGCCCCAGCCCAGCGCGGCGGCGTCGTCGACCAGGGTGCTGATCAGGGCGTGGGCGCGGCGGCGCGCGTCCGGGTCCTTGCGATCGTACACGATGCACACGATGTGGTGCATCTCGCGCATGCCGACGACGAAGGTGCCGATGAAGTCGAAGCCGAAGTCCTCGCTGCGGCGGCGCGTGAGGCGGTACTGCGCAACGGCGTCGTCGCCGGCCACCTTGGCGATCGGGGAGAAGAACAGGTGCCCGCCGTTGGGGAGCCAGTCGACCCATTTGAGCTCGTCGACCGACGGGATCCCCTGCAGGGTACCGTCGCGGATCTGCAGCACCTTGTTGTCCGGCATGTCCTCGGGGAAGTAGAACTTGGCGCCGGGGATCTGGCCAAAGGCTGCCTGCACGACCTGCCACATGGCGTGGCGCACGGGTTCGGGCCCGTACAGGGCGCCGTAGAAGTTCCAGCGTCCGAGGTTCAGCTTATGGGCGATGGCGTCGATCTCGGCGTCGGTCAGCGGGGTTTTGGAGGCGCTGTACGCGGCCTTGTCGCCCATGACGGCCGCGTCGAGGAGGATGTGTCGAAGCGTGGGCACGTTCTGCAGCACCATGCCCACGCGGAGGGGTCGGATGATCTCAATGGCCTGGTGAAGGTCTTCGTCCCGGGGGATCGTGATGAGATAGCTCTGGTATCCTCCCGGGTTGGTCATGAGCCATATGCCCATCTTGGTGATGACGCCTAGGGACGATTGGGTAAAGATCCCGTCGTTGTACGGCCTGCCAAATATACACGGTCAATACCAGACGTGTCTCTGGTCCTGGAAACCCAGGGGACTCTCATGTCCTTACCCGAACCCGTAGTTGAAGAGCTGCCAGCATTTGTTGGGTTTCTGTTCGTGCGGTGGAAGGTTGGGATCAGCGTCGGGATCAGGCAAGGCACCCATTCCCGTCCGTACGAGACTGCCATCTGGGAGGACCACCTCCATCCCGCAATGCATCACTGGGCAGAAGGGTGTTAGCAACGCGACAGGTGTGCTCTCTCTCCGTTCGGGCGGCTCTCATACTGAAATGGTCTCCGTACGGAGTATACCCGACTCCACGCTCACAGGTGTTCCCTAGGACAGAGCCGCCGCCCAGGTCAGGCACATCAATCCACAATCTGTCGCGCAGGTTGTTCTGGACCAGGTAATCGTGCAGGTCGAAGTAGGTGACGCCGGGTTCTACCAAAGCATACGCACCCTCGGCGTCGACGTTCAGGATCCTGTTCATGTGCCTTCCCATGTCCATTCCGAGACTCCCTGGCACCCTGGGCCCGGTGCCACCATAGCCGACATTCCGACCGATGGAGAACGGCCAGACTGGGATTTCAAACTCGTTGCAAAGGCGCATGACGGCTTGGACGTCTGCCACGTCCCTCGGAGCGACGACGGCGGAGCTGACAAAGTATTGTTTCTCGAGGATGTGGAACATGTCGTATGCTTTGCTGGGATCGAGATAGCTCTCTTGGTGTAGCTCCTCGTCCGTGGAGATGATGGTGACATTGCTCTGACCGACAATGTCGGCCAGTCTCTGGGCAAAAGCCTGGAAAGCCTGTGAATCAATGCCCGGGGGTAAGATGAGAGGGTCGCCAGCATTTGAAGGTGCTTCTCCGTTTGGCTTCCTATACGCCGTTGCACCGCCAGTGGCGGCCTCTGGGGCGAAGGACTGTGGTTCTTTCATGGCGACTTTTGCTTCTGCAAGTTGCCTTCAATCTGCTTGACATGGCCAGAGACAGAAGCAGAGCTTGAACTCAGTTTTGTATGGCATGGGTGCGACATCCCAGACGCATGAGCGGCCTTGCCTCCAGCGGACATGTGTGGGGGGGAGTTCTCCCGAGCATGCGGAGCCAGTTTGACGTCCGGGTCTCCTGCTGGGAGGCTGCACTGGCATCCTACAGTGCAATTCCCGAGGCTGAGACAGCTGACAACGGCAGGACTCCATAGGAGCGCAAGATGGGAACATCTCAAGGGCCATTGAACTGGATACGAGGTAGAAAACCTTCCTGGATGTCACGAACCCCCTTGCGGCCATGTGGGGGAGGGTGGCTTGTGGTTCTTTACGTGGAGGTGCGGAGCCCCGCGTCCGCGTACGTTGGATGGGGTGACGAGTATAGAGACTCTATGGACGTGATGGATGACCACCTTGCTCAGAGAACGCTCCGTGCTTGCGATGTACTCTGCGGCGGCTGGCCAGCTGTCCCATAGCCATGTCGTCTTCTGAGCGATCCATTACCTGTCCCGTGTGCCTCAAGACGTACAGCCGCTCCGACCACTTGCAAAGACATCTGAAAGCTCGTAGGTTTGCCGCGTGGTCGATGCCTTCTCGGAGGGAACCACCATGGTGAGCCATGTGCTGACGGCGGGAACTCTTCAGACGCTCCATCGTCCCCTTATCGCTGTCCAATATGCATGAAGGGTTTCAAGCGGAGGTGAATATGCCGTGTGCTTCTGCCCTCGCAGAGTTGAAGCTGAGGTCGTGGCAGTGACGTGCTGAAGCGGCACCGACAAGACTGTTTCAGTCCCCGGACTAGGGGCCCCCCGACGGCGAGGAACCGAGCTTGCCGTCGATGCGTCGCCCAGAAACGGCGGTGCAACTCCGAAAAGCCATGCCAGACGTGTGTGAAACACGGAGCAATCTGTGTCTATCCATCCAGTGGTCCGCACAATGTGTGCAGTGCAGAACAGAAGGCCACCACCACAAGCTACGAACAGCAACATCCCCCAGTGCTAGAGCTCAGCGCCTGCACCGTCCTTCCTGTGTTCGACTTGGATTCAGAGCCCGCACGCTTCCTTCCCTTCTTGGTGGAGTTTACGAGAGATCTCTCTCTGCCGTACTCGTTTGAGAACGCGATTGCCCTGGCACGCCCGGGGGTCGTTGCCGACGCGGCCCCTTTGCAAACACAATTTGATTTTCACTTCGATCATGGATTTCTTTTCGACCTGGATGATTGGCCCTGGGGCGCGGAACACCTAGGCGAGCCGTCGTCGACGGTTTCTATAGAGAATGACCCTCTGGGTGCAAAGACCTTGGAGATAGTGCTGGCCATCGGACAGCAAGCAAATTCTGGGCAGTCGGATGCTGGAGCTTTCCTGGCCTCCACCGAGTCATCGTGCCTCGAATTCTTCTCGCCTCGCCGCATCCGCACATATTTGGATTTATACTGGAAGACGTGGTATCCAAACTGGCCTACCATCCACAGGCCGCTGTTCGACCCGCTGCGTGCTTCGAGCTTGCTTCTTGCGGCGATGGCTATCATGGGAGCATGCCATTCAATCGACCCGGACGAGAGAGGTGCTTCGGACTTCTGGGCGGATGCGGTGGAGAAGTGGGCTTCCAGGGAACTGGAAAAGGTCCGCGTGGTGAGTCCAGTCGTTGACCGGAGGACGAGTCTCCAGACAATCCAAGCTGCTTGTATCATCTGCATCTATCAGAACTGGAACGGGACGAAGGAGAGCAAATGCCGCATGAGGCGACAATTCTTTGCCGCCGTGGCCGGAGTAAGCCGGTCGCTGTCCCTTGTCCACAGCAGAAACCAGCGCTGACACAGTGAGCAGGCCTGTCATGATATGGACATGTCTCGGGCCGTCCATGTAGACTACCGGTTCGTCTCGCAGGCCGACTTCGACTGGAAAGAGTTCGTCGAGGCAGAGGAGATGATCCGGTGAGTGGTCTCCCCAGTTGTTGTTGTTGACTGCAGACTGAACCGCGCATAGGACGTTCATTTGGGTCTTCTTCATCGATACTGCTTTTGTCATTTTCAACAGCTCTCCCCCCCGGATCGCGTTGCGACAACTGAGAATGGCCTTGGCTTGTCCCGAAAGGTGTTTCCAGGCGCAGTCGGCCGAAGAATGCTTCATGAACATCCAATGGTGGATATGCAAGACGAGAATCAATCGGGAGTTGAGCCCGGCAACGCTCTTTGATTTCATCAGGACGTTCTGCAAGGACGAGATTGACCCGGTGGCCAGAGATGTCTATGCTCATGAAGCATACATCAACCATTTTGCGATTCCATCCGGTATGTACATATCTGTCCTCACTCGCCCCTTGGAGAACGCCACAGTCGAGTGCTGATATGGTCCGGTGGCAGCATTGCACGTCCTCCTATTCAACTTGAGTCTAGGTCTCGATGGACCTACCGATCAGCAGCTGCAACACGTAAGGAGAGCTCTCGCGAATTGGAAAGCAGTTTGGAATCGCCGCCTCAGCATCGATCGTCTGGAGAGAAGCCCTATCGCTAATTTTGACATCCCAATCGAACCAGAGGGCGAAAACCAAGCCAACACAGGCCGATATGGTCACCGATGGACCTCCAATACCCTTCTAGGCAGTGGCAACTTCAGCCACCACAACAATAATGACGACTGGCGACGCCCAGGCTTCTGGCGGCACGCATCCGAGTACTGGCTCCTCGCTCGGCTCTTTGTAGAGCAATTGGAGTCAGCCGAACGCGGCATCCAGGCTGTTGAAAATATTTCTGTGCGTGGCGGTTCAGCTTTTCAGAATGCGACGAGGGTCTTGAGCCGATATGATGAGACAGATATGACTGCGCTTCACAGGTTCCTGTCCTCTTGCATGCAAGTCGTGTGATGGCTGCTTGATCGAAACAACTCCGTCCGACCCGTCAATGTGCTGGAGACTCTGCGGAATTTCCACTTGGCAGTCATGCGGTGGAGTCTCAAGCAAGATCACGAACCCGAGAGTTCGAGGACATTGACAAGGACGCACATGTCGAGGACTGTTATTGGCGAAATCTCAACAAGCGTGGCATCACCCGCACATCTGTCAGGGAAACAACCCTTTCGTCTGCCGCGGATGGGGCCCTGAGCTTCATGCTTGGATTTTCTTAGGCTCATTCGGTGTGAGAATGTGAAGACACGAGCAACAAGAGGACCTTACACACCTGCCGTGAGTGCTTAGCTTTGGGTCATGCCGCTGTTCTCGATCACCGGGAGGCATAACAGGAATTGCGAGCGGCATTATGCATTAAGGTTCTCATGCTTGTCTAGCCTCCTATACATATTGTGCTAGGCTGATGTTCGAATCGAGGGCGCAATGGGCGTTCATGGTCTTGCTTGCAAATCGAAGTCTTGACTTCCCTGGATCTTCTCTGCCCAGTTTCGTTCCCACAAGAGTCCTACCAACCTCAGAAACTCAACTCTTATCGGCCTGGAAGCTCTGCAACGTCTGATTTCCGACCTGGAAGCTCTGTGTGCGCACTGTCGGCTCCGAGCTCGTTGTATTCGTGACCGGCTGAACTGAGTTCGCTGGCGTTATGAGATGTGGGAAGTGGCTCTTTCGGAATGTGATCTGCTTGGTGACTCGGTAGAGTGGGGTCGTCTGATCGTGCCGAAGAACTGAAAGCTGCCTTGTCCGTGTATGTTCCCGTATTCTTTCTGGCTCTGACCCGTCGGCGGAACAGGAAGAACGCCCCCACGCCCAAGAGCAGCACGCCAGTGCCCACACCGACACCAACGCCCGCACCAATCGCCACGGCACTGGACCCGCTACCACTGGACGTCGTAGCCACACTGGGGTCCGACGAGGCAGTGGCTGGATCGGCGGAGTGTGATGTCAGAGAACTTGCCAATGAAGCCGCAACGTTGGATGTCGACTGGGCGGTGGAGGAACTTTGGGTTGAAGAGGATGCAGGTGAAGGGGAAGGTGACGGGGATGAGGACGAAGAGCCTGGAACACCGCTAAATGACGACGAGGCAATCGCGCTGGGATTCGCATAGGTGCTGGTGACTCCGATGACGCTGATAGTGTAGGGAGTTCCTGTGAAGCTTATGACCTCCGCTCCCGCATTTGCATCACATGAGCAGCCTTCGTTGCAACAATACTCATCCGCTCCTGTTACGTTGCAGCTGTACATGACGTTCCCGAGTGCCTGTTGATCAAGGCAAAAATCTGGACATGCGTCCGATAGCCAACTCTGGTCTGTGCAGGTCCCCCTGGCATACTGATCAACCCCATTGACAGTCCCAGTAAGACAGATCTTGTTGGACAGGCATGCTTGTCTGCTGTAGCAGCAGAATGAATCGCTTGCTTCTGCCTCGCAGGGAACGTCTGCAGGAGAAATATTGCCATCTGGGAAGTAGCAGGTTGCTGCGGCTTGGCCGATGAGGAAACTTGCCGAAAATACGGCGAGGAGGACCATTGTGTACAGGGTCGTAGATGAGATGTCGCTGCCGGGCAAGTAGCAGGAAATGAATTGCGAAGGTGCTCTCGCTGGCTGTGCGGTTGGGAACAATAGCAGGGAGAGAGGCGCAAAATCGAGGCCTTTGAACCTGTGATGACTTTAGGAGCCTTTTCGCGTTGTGTAACATCCGCCGCCTTTGGTGCTGGGTCTGTGGATCAGAGAGCAGAAATGCCAATAGCTGATCGTGGCGTCGACAATGCACTGATTGAGTGGACAACCAAAGCGAACCCGGGCAGGATTGCCGTCTCTCATTTGCAACAGCCGACCGTGGCGTCGAAGATGACGCCATGACTCAGGCGCGTCTTGCCCGGTTTCCTTTGTAGCTTTAACTCAAGGTGCACAGTGTCTTAGACTTGATGACATCCCTGCTCGTGACGAAGCCTCCGAAGTTCTTCCATCTCATCACGTGGAAGACTCATCTCTCCTGAACTGAATAGCCTCGCCAGGTGCGACGGCGATGGAGTAGGTGATTGTATGGGCGAGGGCGCGGTGGCAGTCGGGGATGTGACAGTCTCTTGAGACGTCCCTCGTTGCCAAAGGACGCAAAGACCGACCAGGTCACCGTGCTATACGAGCAAAGTGTTTGCCCCAGATACACGCTGTTTTCATCTTGGGGTCACCTTCGTTGATGGCCAGCCAGCATTCCCCGTTTTGGGCGATGACATAGAAGATCTCGCCTGTGGCATAGCTGTGCCATGGCCACCCATCTCTTTGTCGTTGGCGGCCTTGATAGAAATCGTAGACAGCGACAGCCCGGAACATCCACATTGGTGGCTCGGTGTTGACGGTGCCTCTCTCCAGCTTGCGGTTGTCCATGGTGCCTGTTTGTAGTCAGCGATGCCCTTGAACGGGTGCGCACAAGACCTTACAGTTGTGCGCAAGTCGTAGTATCGTGGTAGGTTGACAATGAAATCAGACGTCTTCCTCAATCCTCTTGGTTGTCGTTGTGAGCAGAGTTGAAGTTGGGAGACTGGCTGAGGACAAAGCAAAGGTCCAAAGCCGTCATCGTGTGTCGTGTCGACGTCTTGAGGGCGGCGGCTTGTGCCTGATTCAAGCCGCTCTCCTGCCGCATGCGCAGGTTGAGGCTGATGTGGTGGTGATGTCGTGGCACCCACGATAGTTAAATTCTGCAATCCAGTCTCTTCCTGACGTGTTCCTTTCACTCTTAGATCCATCATGACTTCAAGCTCAACGCCAGAAACCATCAAGGAGCATCCTGACTTCCCTCAGTCTGCAGAAAGGCGCACAAACTCCCCCTTACCACCCAGAAGAAACCGTATTCTCGAATGGTATGAGGAAGAGCCCCGTAGCCACTTGCTCCGAGAGCAGACGATTGTTCTATCTCAGAACCACCTCTTCTCTTAACCAAAACTGACTTCCTTCGGCAGGACCGGGCTCACACCCTTGAGGACTCCAATTCGTGCACAAGGCTGTTACTCGCTTCACGCCTCCCCTATTCATCTCGTTGGACTCCTCAACGATGACGACGCAGCTAAACCAGTCGCCCAGCCACTCTCGCAGCAAGCCACCGCCTGAATGCTGGCCCAATAACCTTCAAATATCATCGCCATCGTTAACACCAAGAGGTGTCACCAGTGAACAAGCCAAAGAGCAGACTTGGCTTGGAGGGCGAGCTGTTCAGAAGCGTCCAGGTCCTCTCGGTCTCCTGCATACATGAAAACTATGGTTGTACTTCTCTGACGAAGCAGCCTACACTCTTGTCTCTTTCACTTTGGTCGTCCGCGGCAGTGCTGAGTTCCACATGCTTGTGGACTTGATGACTTGAGCGGTAGTGTGCTGATGAGGATTCTGGCTTCGCATGCTTTGCATTCCTGATCTAAGACACGTTCTGTCGCTGACTTCGATCTGCATCATAGCGAGTCCGGCGAGACGATCGAGTGACAGATTTGACAATTGCACGCCTAGCTTCCCAACGAGCGCCAGACCAGCCGTTTCCAGGGAATGAGGTGATGAGCGAGTATTCATACTCTACATATTGGCTGAGGGAATGCTTGTCGCGAACAAATGTCCTCAGAGACCACGCAGGCTTGAAGCGATAGATGGCATGTTTTGTTGATGAAGCGCTTGGTGGGGTGGCAGGGTGGATCATTGACATCGAGCGATGAAGCCGGAGCATTTGCTTTTCCGAGGTGCCGAGTCAAATGTTCATTCAACGACCTTCCTCTGCTCACTTTCCATTTCTCCTCTAACTCCCGTCCCGTCCTTCCTAATTCTTGAGAGTCGGTAGGAACGCTCAGTGTCAAGCTAGAATACCCCATTACTGTTCCGTGTAAACGTGCAGAGCTTTTCGCGACGAGTTGAGAATCCGGTCACTGCTCCCCTCCTGAATGTTCCCTTCCATGGTGAATTTCAAAGCTGAAGGGCTAAGCCGCAGCTATAGCATTTCTCCAGTTGCCATGGCGAGTTCTAGTAAAGAATACGGCTCGGGGTTGGTGGTGGACGGTTAATGCCATCTACAGCGACTTCACTGTCTGCTCCAAATTCAGCCTTGTTGCCGAAAGGGTTCGAATCCAGCAGCACGCAAAAAAAAAAGGGGTACCACCAGACTTTTTGCAGCTTCCCATCGAACCAAAAGGCAAAAACTTTGCCCTTAAGCCATCATCTTTATCGCTTTTTGATAATGAAACTCGGTTATGGGTTGAAGGTAAGTGAAACCTTGCTCTTCTGAGTGGTTTTTTCCGGGGTTCAGAACCGCGCCCTTATCCTGTCCCCACGGTAGTTGTCGGCTAACAGTTAGAGACAGCAACTAGATGTTGTTCATCTTGATTGCAGCCCTAAACTGTCCCTAACGAGAGGTGTGAGTCAACAGGGTTGAGCCAGCGGCCAGATGTTGTTCATCTTGATTGTTGGGAGATATTTGACAGACACCACTTATTAACACTAATTTTTTTTTTCCATCTTCACTTTTTGTGATGTGGGGCTAGTATAACCGAAGTATGCAGTGAATCTGAGAGCTGACGGTCAAATAGTAAACGGAATCATGTACAGCCGCATGTTTCTACTTGGTTGCAATGAGCTCGATCGTCGTTGCTTTCCGGAATTGAGCTTGACCAAGATCAAAGTCTTACGCTACATGTGGTAAAGGGCGGGAACAAGCCTCATGGTCTAGAGCGACTGCAGCAAAGTACCTGCAGGGAGTCGCTCTCGGCATCTAAAGCCACAGAGATTTAACTACCAATGCAGCAATTTTGCCTCAGGAGGAGATCAAGAGCTACGAGGGGATTGCAGGGATGCCAATGAATCCGTTCGGTGACGGCGACGAGGTCGTGATTTGGAGGACATCTTGATGCTCAAAGGCACAATGTGAACTATCAAATTCTTCTTTTGTCTGCAATACTGGGGGATCCGGACGTCGACGATGATTGACGAAGCCCCAAATATCCAGACTCCATCTGCATCACCTTTTCGGCCCTCGCTTTAATCATCTCGCTCACTGCGCTTCTCCAGAGCTCTTTACTCAGAGCACACCGTCGGCCAGCACGTGATTCCTCTCTTCACTGCAACGAAGACGGCTTCACTGGCGCACAATAAAATCGACCTTCAACTGCGTCCACAGAACCCAGACTTCATCTTGTCACACATCACTCATTTTCCTCAACCAACGCCATTTCTAGAATCCAGATTTCCTGCGATTGTTCTTTCGCGCCCTCATCAAAATGGCGACCTCTACAGTCATCAAACGCGAGGAGGACGCCGAGTCGGAAAACGAAATGACAGAAGTTCCCCTACACACTCCACAAGCACCCAGCTTGCCAGCGATGGCCTCAAATACCGCAACTCGCTTGCCAACAAGTGATTTAGACTTCGGCAGTAGCAGACTCGCTACTGGATACACTATTCACAGCACCAAGAGCAAGCTCGAGAAGGCTCAAGCTCAATTGTCTCGAACTCTTCAAGAAGTTGAAAAACTTCAAGAGCTCCAGAACAAAACAAAAGAGAAGGCTAGTGGTGCCGAACAGTCGCTCAAGGACATAGACAAGCAGATAACAAATTTGCGAGAAACCGAACGCCAGCAACAACGCCTCTTGTCCCAGTACAACGCAGAAACAGAGCACAGAGCCAAACAGATCGATGATTACGAAGCGTCCATCGTCAGCACTAGGTCAGAGGTCGCGCAGCTCGAAGAAAGACAAAAGAGACAGGGAAGGAGCTTCGGCTATCTGGCCAAGCCACAAGACAGCGCGCTGGACCTGAGGGTAGTCCAGTCAGAGGCGGTGTTCAATGCAATGATCCGTGTCAGCGACGGCGAGTTCCAGAACTGGCTGCAACGGATCACCTCGGCAAGGTCATCCAAGCTCTCCAGCGCCACGTTTGACGCCAACGCCAACGCCAACGCCGCTGCCAGTTCTATCGACAACAGCGTCGAGTCAGTTGCTAACCTGGCAACTGGAGTGCTGCCGAGGGGGATCTTCGTTCACGATGAGCCACGAGACTCCACTAACGACGGGTCCAACGTACGCACAAGCCCAGCCGGCGAAAGTGCCGTTGTCGCTAGGTCGGAGCCCGCCACCGCTGACGGCCCCAGAGAGAAGCGCAAAGCCGATCATACGGCAGCCACTACATTATCGACGACGGAGACCTCGGCCAGCGTTAGGCATGCCAGCAAGAAGCAAAAGAACTCTCATCTACCTGAGAAGTACCGCGACCTACCTCGTCTTTCGCATGAAATGCGCCTGCAATTCATGGCTGAGGGTAGATGCTGGAGATGTCATGAAGTTGGGCATCGTAAGACCGACCGCAACTGCCCACTCTTCAAATATTCGACTTTCGGCCCGAGCACACGCGAAGTCGACAGGAGCAAGGAGCATGAGATACCACCGATATTCAGCTCGGTCACAGGGGAGAGGCTGACCTGACAGAAGGATCAACGAGACAGGATCATACCATCAACAACACAAGAATGTTGGCAGAGAAGTCGAAGAAAAGGAAGCAGCGGAACTAGATGTTTCATCAACTCATAAATGCCACACTTCTCCATTACCCTTGCCATTTCCTCCTATTTTCTCCTCTCAGAAGCCCATGGTCCGGTCCTGCGCGGTCACCAAGTGCTAATTACGACCTCCCACCTCAAAGCAGTCTGCTGATGGTACGTATAACTAACCACTTTCGCTCCTACAGCTTCTATCTCACCTTGACTTCATCATAATTCAGTCTCTCTCTCTCATTTCAACTACCTCAAACTTGGACTGCAACATCGGCCGCCTCTTCCTCACAACTCTCAATATGGCGTTTTCTCCTTCTGCGAAAGTTAAGGACACGTCGGGGACGAAACACCATCACGAAAGCTTCATGCCGAACCAGAGCGTCTCCGCTACGTCTACGACTGGCCCTAATGCTATGACCCCAGCCGACACTGTTGTCAACACCATGGAGACAGCTCCGTCGACCGCCACAGCCCCGAACCAGCAGATACCGTATCTTCCACCCCGTCTCGAGCAACATATGCAAAAACAGGACGTTGTCAGCAGAGCTCTGGAGCAGGTGCGACAACAGACTCGCGAGAGCACCTGCGAGCTTGAACAACTGCGAGCGGCCGTTCACAGCAACAAGGAAAAGACCGAGCAAGGTGAAATGGACCTCAAAGCGCTGGAGGCAGATATGGCGAGATTGAGAGACGCATATGCCCAGAAGCAGAGGGAAGTGTCCGCCGAGAGCAACATAGCTCGAGGTCTCCGAGGCGACATCGCAAAGCTGGAACAGTCCCACCGGAAGAACGAGGCTGAAATAAGCCGTCTCCAGACGGAGCAGAAGACTCTCGAAGATACAAAGGTCAAAGTCGCCCGACAGGCCGAGCTTCTCGATCCAAAGTCGGTCGAGTTCGGGACACTAGTCGGCCATACCCTTAACAACTACGAGTTCGTGGAGAAGCTGGAGCGGATCGAGCAGGGCACCGGGACGGCCCATATGAAACGATATGTCAAGGCGGAGATTTTCGACAAAGTGACGGACCTCGCGGACAGCGATTTGGCGCTTTTGGCCAAGAACATCCTGGCTGCAAGGAAGAAGGAACCACGCAAAATCACCGCAAAGCCTACCCCGAAGCGCCTGAAAAACGCCGCCCATTGTCTCTCCGTTGGCGGTGAAGGGTCTCCTCAGCGCAACGGATCCGCTGACAAAGGGTCTACCTGCAAGAAGCCCTTCGTTGCTCCACCCGAGTTTCCCGAATTTCTTCGCAAAATGGAAGGCTCCCTTGTCGAGAACACCAAACAGGCCTGACGTTCTCATGCCTGCCGACGAGTCCGTAGATTTTATGGCTTCAAAAGCTTCAGGAGGCACATTCGTACGGGCTGACAAGAGGCGATGAAATCTGCGCGAAATGGTCCGCCTGCAGAGATATTCCTTCGGAAAATCAACGTTATTAGTGGATAATTATGAGGAAAGCAACGCGTGAGCGTGAGTGGGCACGGGAGATCTGCGCGACAAAACGCCGGATAGTATTTCTGCGTGGGCGTGAGGTCCTGAAATTGCTGCTAAAGTGCAAATCCCATTGCTGCAATGACTTCAGACACGGTCGGCCAGGCCAGCTCGGTCGTTCATCAGACATCGGACTCTCTCTCCTTGTAGATCTAGCCATAGTCCCTTTCCTAACAACAGATACGCAAATACGCATACATGCCGCAGCTAGTTATCGAAAACGTCGTGGAATCCAACACTCACTGCTCCGTCGTCATGACCACATCACCTCTCGACAACTGGGACCCAGCAGGTGGTGACGCTCCCGGCGCGGTAAAGGAAGTGTTGAGTGCACCAGTACCACGACCATTCTGACTCCCGTTCCCGTCCAGACTGCCTCCCTCCGCCCTCACCGCCGGGTCTTCAATCGTATCCGCATCACTTGCCTGTCCATTCCTGCCGGCATCACCATCGCCATCAGCATCGACATCTACATCCACTTCACCCTTTGTCTCGTCCCCATCCTCATCCTCATCCTCCTCTTCGCTGCTCCCCACCGTCTCCCTCCTCTCGTTGATCCGCGCGGTCATCCACCTCACGACCTCCTCCCGATGTAATAGCATCATCCCGTTCAACACCTCCCCGGGACTCTTGACCAGCCGTCCGTACCGTTTCGAGACCTTGCCTCCCTCCTTCTCCTTCTTCCACAGACTGTGCTTCTCGCTCACATATACAAGACTGTTTTCCCTATACCAGCTGCTCACCCAGTGATTCGTTCCGGAATTAACTGGCCGGATCGGCTGCGTCGAAATGAACCCCACAACGCCCAGCAGCGAGGAGTACACGTTCTCGTTCTCGGAGATGAGCTTTGCGATGGCGTGGAACGCGTGGCCCACGCCCACGAAGAACACGCCGTGCGGAAACGCGTACGGCTCGATGTAATTCTCCCAGAGGTAGAATGCGAGTTTTTCGCCTTCGCGCCGCGCGAGGTCGGTGGTCATGGACGCGTATTCGATGGACATGCTGTATTGTTGCTGGGCGGTGGTTGTGGCGTCCGAGGGGTCCAGTGGTGCAGCGCCATGCTCGGTTTTTATCTCCGATTGATCAAAGGACGAGGATACCGTGGGGCCGGCTGGGACGGGCGCGGGCGTGGTGATGGTGATGAATTCGGGGATGTTGACGTCGATGACGCCGTGATTTTGCGATGTGGCCCAGTGGATGTACGACTGTGTGCCGTCAACCTTGGGTAGTTGTGTGAGCTTGATAGGCAGGCAGGGAAGCAAGAAAGCGCCGAGTGAAGATTGAGGGGAAGGGGATAGAAGGAGTTAAGTGGGAACAGATTGAGTGAGGGCCCGGGGTACTGATTTCAGTGGCGCGGTCACTCGGGCAAAAGCGACGGAGCGAAGTAATGAGAGACTTACCAGCCATGTATCGTGTGGTTTCTGTTGCGTAGAAATCCCAGTGTTGGGGGTAAGAAGATCAGGTCTGCGTAGAACCTTGTCAGCGCATCCCAGGGAATGGTGCCGACTGTCCTGTCCGGAACTTACGAGTCGTGGAAGATGACTATTAGAGCTTTCTTGCCTTCATAATTTGGCCTGATATCCGGTTAGCAACATACGGTCGACATACTCCCCAGTCCCCATCGCCAGTCATGGAAGTGACGAAATGGAACAGTGTGCGACAAGGTCTTACGTGGCTAGAACCTGCTGATCAAATGACTTCGATATCGAGTCCCGGAAAATATGCAACTGTGTCAACTTGAACTTGTCATAGAGGTGCATCGCCTGGTAACGTCGGATGATATCTTCACGGCTTATCAGTCTTAGTCTTTCGGCCAAGCCTTTTTCTTCAGGCTTGAGCTTTTGTTTCTTTCTTACCGTGCAACCTCTCTCCTCCGAAGATGCCTCCGACGGGTTCTTTGGGGTAGATGCTTCGCCAGTACTTGGACTGGACGTTGCGAACTTTGGCTATTGTGTCGATTGCGCTCGCTGTCGCTGCCGTGGCTTGCAAGCGATCGGGTGGTTCACCCATCAAGGTCCTCGTGACTGCGAGGGCGGACTTTGAAATGGCGCTGAAGTTGTATCCTCCTTCAAGACAGACTGCGAGTTTCCCTCCCGCGAGGGACATGAGCATGTGTGTCATGTGAGCGTAGCAAGGAGGCGTGACGAAACAACCCCCCAGTTCATCTCCGGCGGCGGCATCGAAGCCAGCTGCAACGATTACAAAGTCTGGATCGAACTCCACTGCGATGGGCATGACGACGGACTGAAAGGCGTAGATGTAGTCTCCATCTCCCATGCCTTTTGAGGGCCAGGGTATGTTGACGTTTCTGGGAGGAACGATCAGTATTTGTGACGAGGAAGAGGTTGATCTACTGCTCAAAAGATGACTTACTTGCCCAAGCCTGGACCCTCCCCGCAATGGTACATGTCGCCTTCGGGGCCAGATGGGTAGAAATGTCCATTCATATGGACGTGGAGGGAGATGTAGAGGATGTTTGGGTCTTTGTAGAAGGCTCGTTGGCAGCCATTTCCTACGGTATGTCAGTCTGAGGGACCTCATTTACGACGCGCATCCGACCGACCATGGTGTACGTCCCTGGATACACACAATTAGCCATGCGTATCTAACTCTGATTTGATAGCGACCTACCAGTCCACAATCAGGATCTTCCTGCAACCTTGGCCGAGTCTCGCATCTCCTTGGCAGACTTTCGAAGCGATGCACACGTTGTTGAAGAGGCAGAACCCCATGGGTTTCAAAGGTTCTGCATGATGACCAGGCGGTCTTATCACAGCGATGGCGTTCTTGACCTTCCGGTCCAGGACAGCCTTGCAAGTTTCGATAGCTGCGCCTGCAGATAATTTCCCAGAGAAGAACGAGAGCTGATTGAAATAGATTGAATCTTGCTCGGGGCTTTCCGAGAGGTCGATAAGTTCAGCATTGGACATATCTGTCGCAGCCGCCGCGAGTGGTCAGTACATCGGGTATTAGCGGCATAATCATTAGCGTGAGGAGGACCTACCTTCTGTTGACTTGACGAAGTCATAATGCTCCTGTTCACTGTGGATTAGAAGAATTTCGTCCTTACTGGCCTCACGGGCATCGATCCGCTTCAGAGGTTGCTCCACCATAGGCGGATGGTCCTTGTCATCAACCAGACCGGCCTCGCAGAGTTCCTTGAAGATGTAGTAGATTCGCCGAGGGTCTTCCGGATGTACATTCTCAGCACTAGTAGCTGCGACTTCAGCGTGATACCGCATACGGTCATCATAGCACAGCCCGGTGGGAAGCCGAGAAATCGGCAATCCACGGGGAGACTTAGTGAAGGTCTCATCGGGCTCCGAGTCTGAATCCGACATGAGACTATCCTCTGACGTATCGTCCGACGGAGACTCTATCCTCAATCGACTGTTGATGTCGCTTGACATATCCGGTGTTTCTCGCATCGAGACGTCGTCGGAGAGCAGTGCCGGCCCACGTAGCTGAGAAATAGGGTTTGCAAAACGTGGTCCATTAGTACCTTGAGAAAATCTCCCCGGAGGCGACGGAGGATTTTGAGCCATCGTGGGAGAGGTTGTATAACGGAGTTTAAGAAGCAACGATGAGGTAGGTCAAGACAGACACATGGTGAAGACAACCCCCCGGCGACGCCTGCAAATTTTGAAGCGTGTGTGGTCGTATGAGACGATAATGTGTTCCTTGACGCCCTATCTTTCAATGTTAGCAAAAGTTAACATACTGGCGCACAGGTGAATCGGATTAAAGCTTGTCATTCGTGGATATAGTTGCGTGTAGTAGCTACCACTCACCGTTGATCGGCACCAATGTCAAGGACGGCTTTTCAAGGCGCGAGCTCTGGCAGGCTTCACAATTGGCCACACAGGATTTTTCTGTCTTCACTGGTCGTCGTCAGGTAAATTCTAGTCGATGGGGGTGGCGAATCGCTGGTTGCTGAATCTCATGTAGCAGTAAATACATGAACATGAAGCGTTTGGCAAGCGCCCGCCATAGGAGGCGCCAAGAAGGCAGAACCACGTCAGGTGACATCGCGATAAGGCTGGCGACCACGTGCGCAATGTCTACTTGGAAGCAACAGTGAGCTAGGTCTTCTCGAAAGTCGATCACTAGGTTGTGTTTTCTGGCATGGACTAGCTCATAAAGGAGGATACAAATGAGTTACTTCAAAGCTAAGCAACCCCCAACGGAGGCTTATTCTATGTTCCACTTTGGACTCTTTTTCCCCAGTGGCCCTCTTCTTTCAGTTGACCTGAACCTCGAATTCGGAGACCTCGATCGGCAAGAAGCTATCGGAGGCTTGAGGAGCCCCAGGATCTTCGGAACCGGTATTCTACGCGCTTCCGGCATCGACCTTTGCGATGTAGGCTAGATTCCAATGTCAGTCTTTTTGCTCATCCCGGAATCTCCCGATCGGGCGAAGGCACTCACCCAAGAGGTCGATGACACGTCGGGAATAACCCCACTCGTTGTCATACCAGGAAACAAGCTTGACGAAGTGGTCGTTGAGGGCGATACCGGCCTTGGCATCAAAGATGGAGGAGTGAGTGTCACCGTTCAAGTCGCTGGAGACAAGGTCGTCCTCGGAGTATGCCAAAATACCTGCGTCTTGTCAGTTTCCGTGTGGTCGAAGTAAGCACCGGGGTCGTTTAACGTACCCTTCAGGGGACCTGCGGCAGCGTCCTTGATTGCTTGCTTGATTTCGTCGTAGGTGGCAGGCTTCTCGAGCACGCAAGTGAGATCGACGACTGAGACGTTGGAGGTGGGCACCCGCATGGACATGCCAGTGAGCTTGCCGTTGAGAGTTGGGATGACCTTGCCAACAGCCTTGGCCGCACCAGTGCTGCTGGGGATGATGTTCTGAGCAGCAGCACGACCGCCTCGCCAGTCCTTGCCCGAGGGTCCATCGACGGTCTTCTGGGTAGCGGTGTATGAGTGAATGGTGGTCATGAGACCCTCCTTCATGCCGAACTTGTCGTTGATGACCTTGGCCAGTGGTGCCAGGCAGTTGGTTGTGCAAGAGGCATTGGAGATGACGGGGATGTCGGACTTGTAAGATTCGTTGTTGACACCCATGACGAACATGGGCGCATCTGCTGAGGGAGCAGAGATGACGACCTTCTTCGCACCACCTTTCAAGTGGGCAGAAGCCTTCTCTGTGGTTGTGAAGACACCAGTCGACTCAACAATATAGTATGCGCCGGTGTCAGACCAGGGGATCTCCGCAGGATCTCTCTTCATGTAGAACTTGACCTCCTTGCCGTTAACGACAAGGGCGTCTTCCTTGACCTCGATTGTGCCTTTAAATATGCCGTGCGTGCTGTCATACTTGAGCATGTAGGCCTATTCGCTGTCAATATCGACTTCGAGCTCGGCAGAGGACGACGAGGGTGACGTACCGCGTACTTGGGCTCAATGAAAGGATCGTTGACGGCAACAACGTGGACGTCATCGTGCTCGATGCTGGAGAGCTGCGTTAGCGAGGAGGAGCTTTCGGAGTCCAGTCCGAGTATCACGGAACGCAGGCACTTACGCATTTCTGAAGACCTGGAGATCAGTTAGCTACAAGCCACGGCGACAATGCTGCCTGCCACTTACGATTCTGCCAATACGGCCAAAACCGTTGATACCGACGAGAGTAGGCATGTTGTATCGAGCTATTGACTGCGTGAGAGAGAGAGTTTCAGGTCAGTTGCTGAAATGTCTTCACTGAAAGCTCTTATAGACCCGCCATATGCAGGTGAGTGCATTGGAGAAGGAAGACAGCAACTTACATGAGACTCAAGTAAGTGTCCGGATGGCCGGATTAGGATTTTTCAGGAAGAGTAAAGCTGTACTCGAATGACGGGCAAGAATGTGGTGTGACGAGGAGGATCAGAGCTTTTTGAGATTCCTGTGAAGCAACTGGTGAGTGAGTGACAGGTGAATAATGGTGGGGCGTGTTGACGTTGAGGGGCAGCGGTCCTCAAATGACGGACCCTGCTTGGCCTTCGACAGCTGTCGGTCGGTCTCCAGTCGAGGCCCCGGAATACGAAAATGGCTGCGATAACCTACCTCAATCTAATGCAATTGTCGCCCGAACGAGAATTGAACGGCGGGTTTGCTTTTCGGGGGCGAATTCTGGCGATAGCTTTTGGTGAATGGTTTTCTGAATCGACCATTGCGACTTCCGACTCTTATACTTCACTTTGCCCCCGGTTCAGGCCGCTGCCCAACACCCCCGAGCTCGACAGCCGGGGTCGCAGACGTGCAGACATGACTCAACAATGGCTTGATTATCACACGCCATGTAGCATGGTCTTGTTGAGAAAAAGCAGCGAGACACCACCTAAACGATGCCATCCAATCGCCTGTGTTCGCTTCTCTGGCACGTCTCGCATACGCGGCACATCAGGCGGATCATCTATTTTTCCGCGCCGTTTTTGGTACAGTTGCTCCGTCACACGAGCAGCCCAGGTCCAATTGTGGAGGGAAAGGGCTTGTGGAGGGTAACAAAACAGCGCATAAAAGCTAGCTGATCAGTGGGCAAAATTTGCTTTTGTGTCTATTATCTTCCGGGGAGATTGGAAATGTATCTGTTCGTCCAAAGTCCAGGTCCGGTGCAGCATTCCGTCCTGCGCCACCTATTCCTCCTTCGCTCCTCCACGACCAGCCCGCTCAGCAGCCTCGATGCTCGCCTTGTCGCTCTTTGTCTCGCCTTGACCCATGCCCATCATGCCGCCAGAAGCCTTCCAGGGTCGCTTGAGCTCACCCACTGCGGGCTTGCCAAAGATGTGGACCTTGACCAGGTTGCTCTCGAAAGCACCCTTAACAGGGATGATGGACTGGATCAAGAGCGGGTTGGTGTATTTGAGGTAGATGTGCATGAAAGCCATCATTCCAATACCCATCAGCTGGCCCTTGTATGCTGCCGAGAGTTGGTTCTGGTCGTACTCTTGGATCGTGGTGGTGACGAGCTTGGGTTCTTCGCCGGAACCCATCGGCGCAGGTTCGACGTATTTCAGCGTGGTAAGATCTATATGGTACGATCAGTCCAGCGCTTCACATGTGATCGCCCATCATAATGCATACCTCTCTTCGCTTTGATCTTTATGCCGATATAGTAGTAAAGCCCGAAGATGATCAGGTTCGACACAACATAGAGAATGCGCACGCCGGTGAGAACTTGAGGGTCGTCAAAGGGTATGCGCTTCGAGACCTGCATCATCCCAAGGATGATCACCAAGTTGGTGCTGCAAATGGTCAGTCACGAGCCCAAGTCTGAGCCGGAACGGCAATACATACATTTGAGGATTCATGATATTCATGATTACGGTTAAGCGTGAAATGGATGGTGCAAAAAGAGAGGGAAGAGGCTGTTCGGCCAGGAAAGGAGAGAAGCTCTATGAGAATGCCCGTGTTTCTGGTGGAGGGTTCAACTCAACTGGACAGGACAGATTGCGAATCCCGACGAGGTAAATTTCGCCTGCCAAGGGTCTGGAGGTTGGAGAAAGAAGTTGATGGCGGGCACTGGAAGTGAACGATGCAACTCCGGCTAAACTCTGCCTGCCACTCTTGCTGCCACTCTGCATGAGTCAAGGATAAATGAACGTGGTCGATGACTGACTCGCAGGTTTTCTTATCGAAGCGTATAGTCCAAGCTCCTGTCGCGTTAACATCTCGATATTCTACAAATCCGTCAACAGCCTCGGGGTGCTCAAACCCTACCTAATCGCAAGATGGAACTAATGCATCGACTATATCCAAACTCCCGAAATGCTTAGAATATATCTGCAATAAAATAAGCCCTCAGGCGCCATGGCAGCCAGCCCGGCTCTACGCAGTTCGAACACACCTCACCGACCAGCAGGCTAAGACAAAGATATCTAGTGACCAGATCCCGACGTCTAAAAGAACTGCTACTACTTGTTGTACCGGGAAAACTGGCGCACGACAGGTTTGAAGGCACTTTCTTGAAATCCTGGGAAATACGGCGTTGAACCCTCGCACTAGCTGTTGGGGCAGAAGGTATGATTGCGATCTCAGAGGTGTAGAAGGATGAATGTACCGAGCTCTGAGACATCGCATATTGGTGATTTTTGTCCAGTAACCCGGAATCTCAAGACAGGAAAGGAGAAAGGATGAGCACTGTGAACACGGAATCTGTTGGCAGGTCTGAATTATCTGTCCGCACAAACGGGAGTAACCACTGATTCAACGTTGAGCCTCACGCAGGCTAGTCATCGTCCTCTCTCCCTCATGTTTCTTCTAAGCCGCGGTATGTAGAGTCTGTGTCCGTCTCACTTCCTCGATTGTCCTTGAACGGCAATCTGAAGAGCAGCTGCAGCTTGTCTCGATCATGACCTTCGAACCAATTGCCACCCAACGTGCGAGTTCTTCAAGCAACAGCTCTGCTGGTCGATCAGGTCTGGGACGGTTCTTCCCAGACTTCGCACAGCGCGGCGTCCGCAATTCATTCTGCGGGCTTGACGCAACACATGTCTCAGCCGCTTGTGGTTGAGAAACCGAGTCCGCCTGAGCGGCGCCGCAACGCCGCCAGGCGGGACGTCCAATCTCTCGCTTCAATGACCATTTGTGACCTCCGTCTTCACTTTTGCATCGCCGTCCCCATCCGCCAACACCTTAACACTCACGGGAGCTGTCCCATCGGGCCCTGGCAGGGGCCCCGCTCCAGGCATGACACTCGCGACCTTTCCCTCTTCATCGACGTACTCAAACCGATACCTCGAGAGGTAATGTGGAATGGCACTGAGCTGTGGCCCATAGCGTGCGGTATTATCGTACAGCTCAAACAAGGGCACGGCCAACAGTTTCATATTCTTGGGCACAGAAAGCACTTTGTTGGGCGGAAGGTGGATGAGGTACAGCTTCTTGAGTTCCTTGGGGCGGGAGACGTGGGCGGGAAGGAAAGGGTAGAGGAAGGTTTCATGGTTGGGACGCCACCTGGCTGAGTGTTAGCGATGTGTGGTTTAGATAGACATCGAACAAGACCTGCGCACCATTGGGCGAGACAATCCCCTACTTCCCACTCGGTGTCTCCTTCCTTGGGGTTTGTGGGTGCCAGCCTTTCGTTCAGACGCTGTTTGAATCCTTCGATCTCGTCCGCGTCATGGGGAAGATAGTCGCCCGGCCTGTCCAAGTCCCATCGCATCAGTTTCGACTGGGCTTGATGTCGAAGGGACGGAGTGGCAGAAAAACATACAGTTTGAAGAAGGCATTGGCGATTTGCAGCATGAGAACGTGCGGGTGATTATGTTCGTGACAAACTAAAATGCCCTCGCACGTCCGTCTCATGCCATACTTGTCATAATGTTCCTCGAGTCTCTTCAACCTCGCCACAACCGAGGGGTCTTCTTCTGGCTGTGTCTCTTTGGTACCAAAGGTGTAGTTTGAGAGCGGGTACAGTCGAATGGTTGGCGGTTGGTTGGCTGTGAATGGAGCTGGGAGTATGGGCCTTTCATGTTGTTAGATGGCAGCATTGCAGGATAGAGTCAGTCGTACGGGAAAGACGAGTTTAGGGTGGTTGTTGTGAGCGTCGACATTATCAAGACGTCCGGCCGGCCGCTCTGCTGGTGAAGGAGTAAAATGCCAGGATATCACCTTCGCGGAATGTTGGTGGCAGACCTACAATAGCCTGCGAGCTTTGATCGCTGGTGGTGTTTGCCGGATATGACCTTAAACGCGTTCGACGTCTCCCGCGATATTCGCATCGCGCTCGAGCGCGGAGCCAAATCAGACGAAGGGCCGGCTTGGAAAATGCATGAGAACTCCAACACATTTGGCGCGAGAACTTAATATCCTATTCGCTGAGCCCTCTTAAAACATCTATGGTCTACTGTACAGACGCACATTTATGACTTTTGCTACCAACAACGCCGTCGCTGCGATGCACGGCCAGAGCCTTGACCTCTTTCTAATCTATGGCAACCCCCAGCCCTGCCACATCTTCCCATGACATAGTCCAGCTCACAGCTTGGACTCGAGATCCTCAAAGTCTTGCACGTCTTCTACAGGGACAGGGCCCCTCGTTACCTCCAGTCCAGCTTTCCATTTAGCGGCGTCTTTGATGATCACGGGAGTTGGTAACTTGGCCGCCACCTCGTTGGGATCTTTTGACGACTCAGCAGTCTTGATCTTCAGCGCCATTTGGATCTGAGGGACCGCTTCCTTCAGCTGGTCCAAGACCTCTTCGGTCTTGGAGGCTGGAACCGATGTACCGATGTATTGCTTGGTCGCCTCCAAGAGCTGTTCCTCGTTGGTCAATTCGATGTTTTCCAACAGGCCTTTCAGCCTTGCTTCGTCCACATCGATACCCAAAGAACCAAGAACTTGTCCGAAGAGGCCTACAAACTGTGCCTTCTGTTCTGCTGGTGAGGCGTCAGGCACCTCGCTCGACGCCTGGGCCTCAAGATGAATCGACACTTTTCTTCGCCTAGGCGACTCTGGGTCAATGTATTGTTCATAAAACTGTTTCATGTCGTCCTTGGTTAGCTGGCGAATGATGCCAACGTCCCGATCAACTTGGTAGAAGTTGAGGTACTCGCCGCTGATGTAGGCCCACAGACGGTTGGTCTCAAAGTCAAGGTTCTTGAGCTTCTCTAATCTCTTGTTGATGAGACTGCGCTTATGCCCCTCAAAATCTTCATCCGACATCAGCTCAAGATCCGACTTGAACTTGAGCAAAAAGGAATTGATGCGTGATTCCAGGTAGTCGGGGTCCCGTTCGCTCTGAATGAGGACCCGATAGCCCATCGTGACGGCCGAGGGCCGCACTCCACTCCACACAACATAACCAAGCTGCTCCTTGGTTCGGAGTTGGTCGAAAGCGGGTTCGTCGGTCATTTGGCCGAAGAGCTGCACCCTTGCCCGGAGATCGAGGTCCATAACATGTCCAACGTCCAAATAGTACTCGATGGCATGGTTGACATTGGCTGGGTCGCCCAGGTTGTGCTTGTAGATGAAATTGCTTCCTTCTGGTACGATCACGTTTCTCCGCAAGAGCCACTCGGATGGAGGCAGCGCTCGCGGCTTAAGTGTCGATTCGATCAGGTGGCCGATCTTCTTCACATCTTCTTTGTACAAGTTGCCATGTGCCAGCACCTCGATATGAGCCTGTTGCAGTAACTCGGAAACAAACACTCGAAGATCTTCGACAGTGATGTGTGGGAGCTCCTTGGCGTAGGTATCATTCATCCATGACCGTTCATTCAATAACCACCGGGTGTAATCCCCGATTTGGTAGTATGGTTGCTGGTATGCCCAGTTCTTGTACTTCCTCGCCGTCCGCTCCTTGATAATGTCGAAACGGTCCGATCTGATCTCGAGAGACCTTACCGTGGTCAAGATCTTCTCCAACAAAACTGCCATTTTGTCATTATATCCGTGCACGCTTATATCAAAACCGAGCATGTTTGCCCCGATTCCGTAAGCCAAGCCCGATATTTCAGCGTCGTAGGAATAGCTTGAAAGCGCATCCTTGACGAGACTGATAAACAGGTTCGTCTTGACATAGTTTGCAGGGCTCGCATATGTGACTGCGTTTCGGATTTTGATGTTGAGGTTCGCCTTTGGAACCCAGAAGGTATCGTCCTTCTTCCACCACAGGCGGAGCTTGTCATCATTCCGAAGCAGCTTGGGTGCTTTTGCAGGTTCCTTGATTTCGATCTTTTCCACGTCCAAGTTGGTGGGGATGAATTCATTTTTGTGCGGAAGATGCAAGTCTGGAATCCTGTCTGTCTCCTGGTCGGACAAGGCTTTTCGTATCTCAGACAGGACGTCGGCAGGCACTCTCTCAACCTTGTACTCTGTGCCGTACCATCGCTCTTTCTGGTCCCAATTTCCAGGATAATCCTGTGAGACAACCATGAGCCTGAAGTTGTCCTCCCGAAGATATTGCATGGCTTGAACGATGGCCTGGGCGTCGAATTTCCTGAGCTTGCTGGTGCTGCTCAACAGCCAACTGCGGGGCAACCCGTTCTTCTGCATTACACTGCTGGTGGCACTCGTGAATCGACTGGCAGGCGATTTCTGGCGGAATTTAAAGTCGACCTCGGCCATATTCTTCATCTCCTGGTGCATCCATTCGACCGGAGGATTCGCCTTCATCATTCCGATGTACTTGAAGATGATTTTGACAATCTCATGGTAATTTTTGAGCCCGTCAGGCGTTAGACCGACCTCGATCTCAAAGAAGGCCGATCCCGGGCAGACAGGATGGTAACCGGCTGATAGAGTCTGAGCTAGACCTCGTTCTTTCAGATATGCGAGAATACTTCCGGGACCCTCGTGGCCAATCAAGTGACTGATGTATCTCGCCGGCTGAGTCTCAAACATCTCCTCTTCGTCCTGCCAGGGGAAGCTGATCTCCAGAGAACGAGACTCCATGACGGGTTTTGCGTAGACTTCTGTCGAAAGCTGGTCTCGAGTCAACATCTCAATGCCATCCCATCGGTTCTGAGACAAGTTTTTGTTCTTGACCTCAGAGAAAAGTTCTACCACCCAGCTCTCAAGTTCGTCAAGAGACTCACGGCCCAGGACGACGAGTTTCATTCTGTTCGCAGAGTAATGTCGCTCATAGAACCGAATGAACTCATCCCGGATCTTGACACCTCGCTTCTCAGGCTCGTCTCTCAGAGTCTGCAGATTCCCTGTGGAGAAGTGGTGATATGGGTGACGAGGATTTGAAAGCGATTTTGCCAGCTGAGACAATCTCCATCCATCACTCTGTAGGTTCTTCTTGTTTTCCGAGTCCACTGCTCTTAGCTCTCTGTCGAGAGTATTCTCAAGGAAGAGGGGCTTGACGAAGAACTGCGCAAACCGATCCAGAGCCCCATACAAAGGCCCTGTCGATGTACCGTTCACCGTGGTCGCACTGGTCCCATTGGTGAGCTTCTCATTCGATTCGTGCTGGGCGGCGCATTCGAAGAAGTAATTCGTCTGAGTAGCAGCTGTGTAGGCATTGGAGTGGCCAGCATTTGAGGAAAGGTACGAGCTGTATTCGTTTTCTACCGGATACTACATCACTGTCAGCATAAGGTCAGACCACCACGAGAGGGCCGGTAGCGCACCTTCTCCGTGCCCATGAAGAGGAGGTGCTCGACTGCGTGAGCCATGCCGGGCATGTCCTCTTCGTCTGAGAAATTGCCAACATTGACATTGAGACTCGCACTGGCTTTGTCCGTCTGAGCATCGTGCACGAGCAGCGCCTCGAGCTTGTTTGACAGCTCGATGACTCGGTATGATCTGTCGTCAAGATCGGGCTTCTCCAAGTCATCTGTTATCCGTCTCACCGAATTCATGACTGTAGCGTATGATCGAAAGGGGATGAATGTCGGAATTCGAGCGGTGGCCACCAGCGATTTTGATAACGGCCGAGGACGGGATGCGAGAGGGACGATGGACCGAAGAGGGAGAAGCGAGCAATATGCCAGGCGTACGGAAAGTCTCATATAGAAGATCTATCCTGTTAGAAGCCACCAGACAGGCACCAAGAATGCGTCACGGTCCAACAGAAACCTCAGGTAATCATGGCAATTTCTTCAAAGCAAACATACCGCCTGGTTATGCGACTTTCCGCCTCCCGATGATGGCATCTAAACCAGCCGTTGCCAAGCAAAATCGAGGACAACCCGCGCGTTAGCTTCGCCGTTTCACTGTGCTCTCACACCGACCTCATTCTCCTCCGTATATTATTTACATTCAAGTCCGTGCTCCCTCCTGCGCTGTATTTGGCTTTCTGGGGTGGGCGGGCAACGCGGTGAAGGAGGCTCCTCCAGATACATGCGAGGTGGTGCCTAGTCACGCGCCTTTCGGACAGCGTGCAGATGAAGCACAACGCCCCGATTGTTACTCAACATGCTGCACTCTCCTCTTCTGAGAATCTACGATTGGCACTTTGCCGGTGTAGCCTTGCATAAACCAGCAAGACCATGCGTTTGACAGTGCCGTGGCAACACAACTCTGGGAGAAATCTTCCTCGAGCAGCCGACCACGACGTCATCAAGTCGTTGCACAAGCCCTCGAAAGTACACACAAGCGGGATAATTCTTGGTTGAGGTATGCCTCACGTCTCGTGCATCTGATCATCGCCGCTTTTGTGACGAGGAAGAGCAAGGGATCTATCTCGTTTTACTCTGCGGTCGGCCTGTCTATCGGTCGCATCGGAATACCCATACAACCTCTGTGCATCGTGTATCTCTCAACCCGCAATCCTAGAATTGGAACTTCTCGCCCACAAGGCGTTCACTCAATTCCCACACCTCGTCGACAAATGCTCCATGGCCAGCGAGGACAGCCGGCTTCGTGACTTGGCAATCATCGAGGTACGCTCCGGAGTCAGGGTCAAGACTTGGATCCAAAGCAGCACGAAGCTGAGTGGAGGCTCCCTGCTGCAGCGTTTTCAGTTCAGGCATCTCGAATTCTGGATTCTCCCTCTTTGCTGTTTCGATCGCTGCATTCCTTAACTCCTCGGTCATATATCCTTGGAGGTTCGTAATAATGCTTCCAGGGTTCAGACTGAAGACAACGATGCCCTTGGGTTTCAGCACCCTTGCGAGACGGCGGGCAAACAGGTTGTTGCATGACTTGGAGAAGGTGTAGGCCTGGAAGGGCTCATACGCCTTGCCATTGTCGTATGAGATGTCTTTCAGCGGAGCAAAAGCATAATCTGCATTTCGTTCGGATGCCGAGCTGCCGACCACCACGATTCGTGAACGCACCAGGTCTTCTCTCAACAGCAGATTTCCGAACAAGAAATGGCCCAGGTGATTTGTCCCGAACTGACTCTCATAGCCATCCACAGTGAGGGCATACGGACAAGCCATGATCGCAGCATTAAAGATCAGCACATCGATCTTATCACCAGCCAGGACAGCCTTGATCACGTCGACTGACTTGCGCACCGAGGTGAGATTCCCCAAATCAAGCTGAACAAAGCTGACCTCGACATTTGGTTTATCCTTGTGGATTTGGTCGACGAGTGGCTGGATCTTCTGCTGCGACCGACCCGCTAGTATCAGGCGCTTGGGGTCCGCTTTTGCAAGAGCGAGTGCCGTTTCAGAACCGATGCCTCCCGGCGTCGGACCCGTAACCAAGACTAAGGCAAAGTCGTCAGTTTCCGGATCACAATATAGATTCCTCAGTCGTAAAGCATACATGTCTTGCCATTGACTCGGTCCTTGAAAGCCTCCACGACCTCATCGGCGGTCGTTCCAAAACCGAAAGTCATGATCTCGTCGTCTAAGAAGTATGGCTCGGTGGAAGTATAGCGCTCAGTCGAAGTATAGCCCTCAGTTGAAGTATAGCCCTCGGTAGAAATAATGCTCAGTCCCGGCCATTAAGAGCTTCAACGCCGTGGGTGAAAGGGCAGCCATATATCTCATTAAATCTAAGGGGCAAATAAACCACCCCATACAGTCAGTATACACGCTACGTCATGTCATAGTATCCTGTGTACGGAGTAACATAGCATAGCAATGCAGTATCATGGGTATTTCGTTAGCGCCGAGCGAAGTCCTCCACCCGGGTGCGGAGCCTGTCAGCAAGCCACAGTCATTGCTAAAATGGTTTATGTCCAACGGTTGAGAAATCATCTTCTCTCCAACGAATAGGAGCCCTCTGAAATTCAGATCCGGCCAATGGCGCGCGTATTTCGGTATCCTCTCGTGTCATTCTTTGGTACTCGGTACACTACTCGTACTCGATGCGGAGTGCGCTGTATGCAGGTCAGGAGAGGCCAGCTTAACGCCGATGCTTCGTGCATATGGCTGGGCGAGCAGGACTAACGTGGCCGCAACATGGCGTCCTGTGGGACAATGTTGACATATCCCCCAGCCTCATTCGTGTCATACTCGTGAATTTGATCGTGTTCGTGTTCGTCAAGAGCGGAACTGTGGTTAGTTTGAGGAATTTGTCCTCCGTACAGAGTAGCGGTAGTAGTAACCTCGAGTTTTCGGACACGGAAGAACGATAATCCCCGTTTTTGGAAATGCATGCAATCGACGAATTGACGATCAGGAACACACACCTCGCAATTGATTCTGCTTCTCGTAGTACGCCGGACTATTCGAGATTTCTTGGGGAAAGGAGGACCCTTTTGCGACCGGGCCATCATTTTCGATCTACGTCAAGCGAAGATGCATCGATCCATAGTGCGATGTACATCATGTCGCATTTCAGTGCTTGAAGCGTTTGCCTCGCTCGCGGCAGTCTCGATAATCCCAGCGCAAACATCTAGATCACGACTCTCGACACCAAGACTCCAGTCCGTGAGAAAGGTCAGCCACTTCGCACCCTTGCGTCAGTCTCTCCAAACATCTGAATCACCCTCAACCTCATCGTCCGACGCCCTGCCTGCTCCACCTCCTTCCTCGGCGGAATCAGTGCCATGGTACCTCCAAATCGAAGATCCATTACCTCCCTCCCCCATCAGCCCCCTGCTGGCACTGCAAGAGATCCCGCCCCTCCCACCGAACCCGCCCGCCATCCTCTCGACGGTCTTGGCCCACCTATCTACACAAATCGGCCTGGATAACCTCGTTCTCCTCGATCTACGACACCTCGACCCGCCTCCCGCACTGGGCTCCAACCTCCTGATGATCATCGGCACGGCACGGTCGGTGAAGCATCTCAACGTCTCGGCGGACCGCTTCTGCCGGTGGGCGCGCAAGGAATTCAAATTAAGACCCTACGCGGACGGGCTGCTGGGTCGGAACGAGTTAAAGTTGAAATTGCGACGGAAGGCGCGGCGGATGAAGTTGGCCCAGAGTGTGGGAAATACCGTGAGTGGGCACGGGGCGGACGACGGGATCACCACGGGGTGGATCTGCGTTAATTTGGGCAGTGTGGATGAAGCTGTGCTCTCAGATGACGTGACAGCGGGGAAGCCGGTGGAAGAGATCCTACAAGTGCAAGCGGAAGCCGGTGAGGCGTCAGAGAAGGCGAGAAGGAAAGCGCAAGAATCTCCTATGGAGGGCGAGGAAGAGTATCACAATCCGAGTGAAGACGAGTATGTTGGTTTTGGGTCACGGACCAATTCACCGCGGATTGTGGTGCAGATGTTCACGGAGGAGAAGCGTGTCGAGATGGACCTTGAAGGACTGTGGGATGTGCGCAACACGAGACGAGCGCGGAGGGATGAGAAAGCGACAGCGGCAGCCGAAGCCGCGATTCAGATGTTGCAACTAGGTCAGGAGCACGGGGAACAGACAGAGACGAACCCGGAGCAGGACAAGTACCTGTAGAAGGACGACTCGGGGGGGAAGGATGATGACAATGCGGGCGAGAGCAAGAAGCGTAGCGGAGAGACGAGAGTAGAAGGGGTGGACGACCCAGTGGCTCGTGAAGAAGAGGGCGCAGAGAACCCACGGGAGGGATTGGTGCCAGTTGAACGAAAGTAGCCTTCAATACACTGCACCTTCATCCACTCCGTCTCCGTCGTATTCGTTCGTTCCGTCATGCCGTTCCGTTGCTGCATTGCCCGAGCAGCTATGGGCTATTCCAACGCAGCGCCTGCAATGCAATGCAAGTCAGGTTCCCCATAAGACCAAATTCCCAGCCGGACTTGCCCCAAAGTCATCAGGAGCATGTTAACGTTCAGTCAAAGCTCGGCCCGAGCATGACAACGCTGAACCGTAGCTCACCTCCCCCGGCAGCTTCCTCTCTCCTCAAAAATGACTTCACGCCCAATTCCTGACCCTTCTCACTCAAGACGTCATCCTCCGGACCTAGGAAGCCTCTCTTTAATGGCCCTTTCCGTGAGCCATCCATCTCCCATAAGTAGCCATCCTTGTCTTTGACGAATGCGACAAAGTGCAGATCGATAGCCGCGTCCGCTTCTGGTGCTTCCGTGTCGCCTTTGGAGGCGGCGCCGGCGTGTGCTGCTTCGAGCGTAGGGCTGTTGTAGAGTAGCTCGGCGCGTTCCATCGGTTTGAGAGGCAAGGCTTGCTTGAGTAAGTTATCCAGATCACTTCCTTCAACGATATTTGATCTCGCCGCGCCGTTTGTAATGGCATGTAATAGACCGATGAGACCACATGCATTGCCTATCGTCTGTTTGAACCAGATCACAGGCTCTTGATCGCCTGACGCGGAATATTCCTCCGCCGAGGAGTCTTCTTCGGCTCGGAATTTCTCGTATGTGGAGGTGACGGGGAAGACTAAAAGCAGGGCAATGGCAGGTCGAGGTAGGAACTCAAGAAGACTGGGTTCGTCAAGGGAGTAGACTTCGTGGAATTGCAGGGATGAGGAGAGGCCAAGTTCCCGGGAGAGGTTGGTCATGACCTCTGGATTGTTCTCTAAACATGAGGATCGATCAGTTAAGGGAAGCAACTTTCAGATGAAGGGGTGGGCGGATACGAGGAGGACCACTCACCCAGTGGGACAAACATCTTCTTCTTCGCGGCTTCCGCCATTATGTCTCAGCTTGCAGGTGGCTGTCTCGATGAAGCAAGAATGCAGAGCAAGTGAGGCCTCAGCGAAGGGAAACCAATAAAGAGGCATGCGGCAGGCATATGCCTATTGCGTCAACGGCGGGACAACCAGGCACCAAAGCGGTCTTAGTGGCCGAGGTGCCAGCCTTGCATGCGGGGGTCACTCGAGCCTCATTTGTCTGAGTCAATTACCCCTCCCCCCTTGATCAAACTGAACGGTTGTCACTGAGCTGTGTGAGTGAGTCTACCCATTGGCTTTCGTGCTGAAACTTCAATACTTCATCGCCCCAGGACCACCAGCCAGCGGTAAGACTCCTCGCAAACAGCTCCAGGGCATGGTAGTCCGGGGGGAGCAGCTCTTCCAGCAACATTTTCAGACAGGGTTTCCGTGAATGCACATCTGGCACGGCTGCGATAATCCTTCGTTTCGTGTCCTTAGATGATGCCCCCCTCTGGAATAGAAGAAGGATCTCATATGGTCGCCGCCATAGTCCATCAAGCTGTGTGACAGGTTCACCTTGAATTGTCGTTTTGATCCAGATCCATTCCTCCTGTAAGCAGAGGTCCATGGCTTGCAAAGTCTCCAGAACCATAGCGCGGATAGAGGACTTGTTAGTGATCCAGACGGCAACCCAACCTTGTGGAGCACACGAACTTTTGATAATCCGCAAAGCTTCATCGAATGGATCTTGGACTTGATTCTCTTGCGTTCTGTAAGCACCCGAATGCCGGACAGAGCGGTTGGACCAGGGTGGGTCCATCAGAATAAGTTCAAATTCAGGGCTCTCCAGGAAGAAATCTTCTCGAGCGGACATAAAAGCAGGCGACCCTTGTTTGAGACTCGCCAGGATAAATGTAGATCTTTGTGGGATGACGAAGTCTCCTTGGTTCGTGACTGCAACAACGGCAGTGGCCGAGCTGAGATTGCGGACCACACAACCTCTCAGATCACGAAGCGAGGAGAAATGAGTGCGAAGCTCGGTAGTTGACAAGATAACAGGCGCTGCTGATGAGAAGTCACTATTGCTCAACGCTGGTGCAGCATGCGTGATCAAAGCACGACGGGGATAGCACCAGAAACCTCCTTGCTCAGTTGCATTCAAGTGACTCCGGATTTCGGCTAGAGCCATAGAAATCCTCTCCTGCACAGATTCATGGTGCAAGCGTTCGCTCAGAGAAATCGTAGCGGTTGCAGCGTCTCGACTCGCACCTTTTGGTTCGGTGCTGGGGTATGGAGACTCCAGCGGTCCCAAGGATTTCAAAGTGCAGTGACCATTTTGACCATTTTGGATTGATGTAGGTAGATCGACCAAGTAGACCGTGCCTGCTTCGTTCTGAAAGAGGATAGTCGGTTGCATCGAGGACTTTTAAGAGGCGCGAGTGATTCTCGACGCTCACTACAGCAACGAGGGGCTGGGCGTAGGAAATGCAAGTGGCACTTCCGCTTGACAAGCGAGTGGAGGAAGAGGAGCGTTGACATATTCTTACTCCGTACAGACCACTCCACCTGCTCCCCAGACCAAGCAAATCGTTCCAACGTCAACACTGGCCGCCGTGGCGTATTTTGCACTGATCGTCTAAGCGACAATGCCCCCTGCGTCGACGGCAAGCCCTTTCATGCACGTCAGTTTGGGCTGATCACCCGTCCTGCCACCGGATGTGGAAATTCATCCCTCCAGAATAGCGGGCGAGCGGGCACAGACGGGAGTGTCAAAATCATCCCTTACATACCTGTAAGTGGGTAACATCAATTGCGCATCGATGTGCTCGTATAATGCGATTTTGCCGACCCTTGAGGTTCTCATTCCTGTGCCTGCTGGAAACACCACTTTGATGCTACTTTCTGGCGGTCAATGGGATAGATTGCTATCATCAATGAACACCGTCATTATCGATCTTCCCTTTCCCTCTGCCAGCGTCAGAGTTGGTCATACAATTGTTGGCAGTGGCGCGCGTGGTAATTTCGACGGACGACCTCATGATCCCACATTACACAAGCTCATCACAGTCTACGACAACGAGTTCTTTACACACGTGGGTATGGCGAAACATCGTCACAGACCCTACCGGCGGCGGAAAGGCTACCCCAGATCCATTAAGCAGTTCTCAAAATCGAGCAACTTTGATCACGGCGCTCTCATGCGCCTGCGTCAGCTTGGTTCTGGTTTTGCTTACGTTGAGATGGTTTCTCATGATGCACAGGTGCTTTCGACATAGTCTGGTCCTCCATCTGGTTGCCAGCGACACCTTAAAAGCGGTCTGGTATTTTATCTTCCCAATCGTGGTCCTTGTGGGAGGCCCGGTTGGCAGCACGTCGACCTTCTGCCAGGCAAGCGGCTTCCTGCTCGCCTTCGCTATCGAGGCCAGCGACATGGCTATTCTTCTCATCGCGCTACACTCAACTCTCAGCATCCTACGATCGGACCACGCCATCGGGCAAGGCGGACTGTACCGCTGCCGCAATTGGATCTACCCCTTGTGGCTTGGGCCGCCGCTTCTAGCTGCTTCGCTGGCATTCATCAACAAGGAGGGAGGCTATACCCTGGCTGGTACATTTTGCTATCTCCCTAAACGTCCGTTCTGGTATCGACTGGCTCTCTCCTGGGTCCCTCGATATCTCATTATCAGCTTGATCCTGATCATGTACATCTGGATCTACATCTATGGTGAGTCCTCTCTAGGGGGAGACTGTGCCGTGTCAGACACTCGCCTCCGAACATTCTCTTGTGAAAGACTGCGATGTTGATGCGATTATTGAGATTAGTCCACGTCAAGTTTCGCGGGTTCGAAAATCTCGGCGCAACAGACTCGACCGACGAAACTGAGATGGAACGACGATCAGGCCCATCTTCGAAGTCAAATGATGTCGAACAAAAAGGAACCGACCCAATCGGCTGGTCAATACAATCGCCATTTCAAAGCCCATCGCACTGGCAACCCCAGTATCAGGTTGCAGGGGTAGGGACCAACTTGCCATCCAAACCACTTCAGCCCTGGGACCACGTAAACTTCATTACATCAAGACCGCTACAAGTACCGATAGCTGGGATCCTCGAGGAAAATCAAGTTCAAAACATGATGGCACGCGGGCGTGGATGGTCCGGTGACACTCAAGTGGCCGCTACTGACTGGGCCGGACACCCGGCCCCTATCCAAGAAAGAGATTCGAAACGCGAGGGTGACCCGAATGAACCGCCCGGAGGACCTGCTCTGTACGGGGAGACGGATGCGACACCAGATGACGAGAGGACGAAATCATCGAAAGCTCCTGACAGACCCATCGATCCCCTCCGGAAGACTCGACTGGCCATTCGCAGGCAACTGCGGTACCTATTCATCTACCCTCTTGTATATACCATCATGTGGAGTTTTCCCTTCGCCTCACACGCTCTGAACTACAACGACTATTACGTTCAGCATCCTGTCTTCTGGCTCTCACTGGTCCAGACTGTTATGCTTAGTCTGCAAGCTGGGGTTGACAGCATCATGTTCTCGTGCTCCGAAAAGCCATGGAGAAGGGTCGACGCATCGTCCAAGTTTTCCATGCCGTTCCTCCGGCGCCAAAGCAAAGCCTTTCTCCGTGGGCGCAGTTTCAAGAAACTCTCCGCCTCGACGTCGGACCATCCCGCTCGGCAGCAACCCGTGGCAAACCAAAATCCAACGTGGTGGGAAGCTGAAGGCCGTCGTCGCAATGACAGCGTATGGCTTGGAACCAACACACACTCACACACATTATCTTCACTTACCACTCGAACACGATCGAGAAGTCCACACCATCAAAGACGAAACCTCCACAGTCGAACAGGAAGTTCCGAGCAGGGGACTGCATTTGTTCCCCAGCTTGCACCCACAGCCAGCCTTTCGTGTAATTGTGTCCCTGAAGAAACCGGTACTGGCACCCTTCCGTTGCAGGACCTGCAGGACCAGAGTTAGAATTAGCTGTCCAGCTTGCGCCCAAGTAATTGTGGGCGAGTTGAATAAATTAGAATCCCGTGAATAAGCGCTTTCTGCACCAGAGGAGAAAACTTTTTAATAACTGGCTAGTGATTGGTCTCGTGCCCATTGACGCTGATCCGAAGTCCTTGTAGTTTTAACCTAGGCAGTGGCCGTGCGGGATCCGAGAAGCGAAAAGGCCGAAATTCCAGCGGTGCGGAATCGGAAGCGATACTCGTCCTTACTGTGCACTGGGTGACTGATGCTTCGCGGACCTCCACCTTCCTCCCCGAATGTCTCCCTCCTCCATTACATGCGCCAGGAGCATTCGACGTCACGAAGCACAGCGTCCCCCGCGATAACTCATTCACCCGTCGCTTGCCCCGTACAACAGAACAGCACCGGCGTCGATATGTCATAGCGTCTCTTTGAATGCCTATAGCGAGTCCAGGCCATGCAGCCACAACACTTCAATCCTCACAGTCATCCGAGATGGAGAGCCGAGGCGCTGCCTCGAGGTTGCTCGAGGAACCACCCCGAGGACCCGACCAGAGACTATTCAATACTCCTGATGCGTCGGTGACAACCCAAAGAAATACTGGTCATGACTCCAAGGAGCTGGACAAGCGGAGCCTCGAATATGTTCTGCGCTCCGGGTTCGCGGGTGGACTGGCCGGATGCGCGGTACGTGGACGACAGCCGTTATTCTGTCACGAAGCTTACTGACTTGTGGCATAGGCCAAAACAGTCGTTGGTCCCCTCGACCGAGTCAAGATCCTTTTCCAGGCCTCGAATCCCCAGTTTGCAAAGTATACCGGCAGCTGGTTTGGCGTTGTGACGGCGATGCGGGACATACATAAGCAAGATGGGGTTCGAGGTCTGTTTCGAGGGCACTCGGCGACACTACTCAGAGTCTTTCCTTACGCCGGTATCAAATTTCTCGCCTATGAGCAGATAAGAGCCGTGGTCATACCCGACAAGGCTCACGAAACTCCCTCTCGTCGCTTCGTGTCTGGGTCGTTGGCGGGCATCACCTCAGTCTTCTTCACCTACCCTCTCGAGGTCATCCGAGTGCGGTTAGCTTTCGAAACCAAACGCGACTCGCGTTCTTCTTTCCGACGGATTTGCCGGCAGATATACCACGAACAGCCTCCGGAGTTAGAAACCCTGGCGAGCCGTGGTCCTGCCGCAGCGGTATCCAATGTCGCACATCACGCTGTTCCCAAGTCCGGGTTAGCCAACTTCTACAGAGGATTTTCGCCGACAATATTGGGAATGTTGCCTTATGCCGGAATGTCATTCTTGACCCACGATACGATAGGCGATCTCTTCAGACACCCAACCCTCGCACCCTATACAATCCTCCGGTCGACCGCGACTGCCGCCGCTCCGCCAGCTGAATCTAATACAAAGGTCTACAAACGGAGTCAATTGAATGCACCGGCGGAGTTAACGTCAGGCGCCCTGGCTGGGTTGGTGTCCCAGACAGCCTCTTACCCCCTTGAGGTCATCCGACGTCGAATGCAAGTCGGCGGTGCCATTGGTGATGGTCATAGGTTGACTATTGCCGAAACAGCGCGGCGAATATGGTTTGAACGTGGCTGGAGGGGCTTTTTTGTAGGCCTCACAATTGGCTACGTCAAGGTTGTTCCCATGGTTGCGACGAGCTTCTACGTTTATGAGCGCAGCAAGTGGTTGCTGGGAATCGGCTGAACACTGGCAATGCCACACTTGCTACCTCGTTATAATTCCAGAATGACAGTTGAGTCTGCCCTTACCGTTCAGCTCATCAAACGGCGCAGGAATAAGATTTAATGCCCTATTGGCATCGCGGTGGAATGAATCCTCCGGGGTACAGAGACACTGCCTCGACTAAGGAATTAGGTCGCATTTCAACACAACATCATCAGCAAGATCAGCGGAGCCAAATACCAGAGAAGTCGAGACTTGAGCATTGTATCGTAGCAAGGATAAAAGTCGTGTCCCTGCTCTAGGCCATTCGGCCCGAGTTGTTGACCAAATTGAAACCCGGCCACGGATTCCAACGGACTGAGGAAACTTGTTGCAACGACTCAGTGTTTATGCACCATGAAAGAAAAAGACAGCCAGAGACGGACAGCTTCAAAGGATCATATTGAGATGGGCACATTTGCAGATATTTACTTTGTAGGACCTCGTCAGGGAGAGCTATCCTGGTGGAGAGTATGGGAGTTGTGGGCGGGCGCCTGAGGCTTCGCCATTGCCAGTGTTCAAACCCCAGGAGAGCAATCTGCTTTGTTGCAGAGTACATACAGTATCATCACCCTGCGTATATTGGTAGCGACTCTTGTTGCCACGTTTGAAATAAAGTTACAGTATATCGATTGATTGGACTCATCACACACCTCCCTGCTGAGGTCGAGGCCTAGGCCTCACAATACATAGCCAGCCTCCTTCCTCGACTCAAGCAAGCAGCCTGCCGCCTCTAACTCAAATTCCCCGAGCAGTGTTTTCCGCGCCGGCCACTTCCTTACGCGAGGTGACATATGATAACTACTTTATATTTACACTGGAGATGGTGGGGGGATTTGGTGCCATCGTCTGACTGAGCGAGTATACTCGGACAGTATTCCGTACCTCGTTTGGAGTACTATGTGACTGATGGGATCACAATGTGAGATAGGTACGGTAATACATCGCCACGCTCGGCCAGCGGGGGCATCGCTATGCAAATACAGATCTCGCTACGGTATGCATATGATTCGTGAGATTTCTGCTCCAGAGACGGAGCACCCGTCTATCACTGTCCTCTCCTGATTGTATATCTGTATATCTAGATATTGTATCATGCACGGGCGTGCGGCGGCAGAAGTTTGCCGCGTCTGAAAGAGCGACGAACGGCCGTTCATCTCTTTCCCTCCACACAGCAGCGAAAGCGAGGTTGAGAGGAATCGTCTGGAGCGAGCAAGCAGGGATATGCTCGTCCTCGCTCCCCCCCGGGCCTTCCTGCTCCCGCTTCTTCCACCTCAAAGTAACTAACTTGTGGTTACTTGCGTGGTACACCGCTGCACTGCAGCTACGCTACCACACCTCCCCTTCTCAAGACGCGAGATGGACCGTGACTGCCCATGCAAGCCGCGTGGATTTCCCCAGTCATTCAGCCCTCTGCTTGCTTACTCGCTTGCTCACTCATTCATTCACTTGCCCACTCACTCCCGGCCTAGCCTCTCGCCTTCGTCCCACGTCATCTCGTACGCGGGCTTATACCTCTCCCGTCCGTCGCTGTCGATGTACCGTAGCTTCGGGTTTCTGACCGTGTCATTCACGCCGCCCAGGCTAGTGTACCCTTCGTCGTACATGTGGCAGTACCTGAGCGGGGCTGAGCGGGCGTGCACGTCGCCCACATCCGTCAGGTAGGGAGACCGCAGGAAACACCAGATCTCACTAAGATGCCAGTCGATAACCGGGTGAATGCGCATGAACTCGGGCCAGTTATGGTCTGTGGGGTCGAAGTGCGTGAGATGGCTCCCGTGCGGGTCCGTCCTTCGCGTGCCCACGAAGATCGCTTTCACTTGCGGGTGCGACGACAAGTACAGGGCGAAGGCGTCGCGGAAGGATACGATCGGTCTGTCCAACGTGCTTGGTTCAGAGGAGATGGGCAGGGCGGAAGGAGGGGACGAGGAGAGAGGCGGATTCGAATGACTTTTCTCTTTCTTCCTCGGCCCCGGGTTCGTCGATATATGCGTCAGGTCCAGGTGGTACAGTTTGCTCGAGTACTCGACGAACTCGGACACCGCGGGGAACGGGTCCGGCGGCTTCGCGTAGATGGAGGGAATAGATGTAGGGAATTCTGGTCTGGGAGTTCCGTTCTTGGGGGGTTTGGAGAAGTACGTGTGCAGGACAGCGAGGTATAGGACCAACAGGACGAGACAGTCTTTCCCGCCGTTGTAGGAGAGGGAGAGGGTCGGGAAGCTGTTTTACGCACTGTCAGAATTTCGAGGGGTCGTGCGTCGCGGAATATGGCTCACTCACTCGTAGTCGTTCAGCGCCTTCTCTATCACTTGCATGGATATCCTTGTCTGCTCTTGTGTTCGTCTCGTCACATCGTTTTCGGGCGCCGCCGACAGAAAGGCGCCCACCTGCTCGTGGAGGACAGCACAGACATCCTCCAACGAATGTGTTGCGGGGTGCGAGGAAGACGATACATCAGCTTCTCCATTGACCATCTTGTGAACGCCGTTGGTCATGGGGGCTTGAGGCGGCAGCGATGCAGAAGTCATGGTCACGACGACATGAGTGACAAGGCACGAGTGAGGAGCAGGAGAAGTGAAAGGAGGCATGTAGAATCTCGTCGCCTCGGAGAAAGATGACATCGGGCTTGGGCGGACGATGTGGGGAATCCTGGACACGAAAGGCTTACTTTATCCCGAGGTGCCGGGAGAAGAGCGAGGCACAAGGCTGCTTGCTAGCTGGCCAGTCACCTATCGTTGACCGAAGATTTGAAGAGACTGCTGTGATTGACTGCGTCAACTGAACAGAGACCAGAAAGACCCGCCACCAGAGCGACTATCTGCGGAGACTTCTATGGTCCAGCTGAAATGTTTAGGCAATACTTCCCGCCAGCACCAACAGAGATCGACGCCAGGTGTGGTATTCACAACTTCAGATTTTGCAATGCGCTGCCAGCATCGTCTACCCCGTCATCCATATCCTGGCCCAATCCAGTCTCCGTCTGTTCTGCCGTTGGACATGCTTGAGCGGTGAAAGCAATCCTCATCAGCTTTTCCCACTCCATGAGCTCTCTCATGGTAGATGCGATCTCGGTTCGTGGGTTTGCGAACAGATAGGGTGTCGTGATTTCTCCTAAGCCGACGTTAGACGTCCTGTTTACGCAACAAGGAGAGAACTTGGGGACCCACCATTGAGTTTGTGGCTGAATTCAGCTTGAACAAGTGCGTCCTGTTGTGGACGATCTCTGCATGCAAGAGCCCACATCATGATCACAGGGACCCAAGGACCACCGAAACATAATGACAGTCTTAGTGCTTTGTTTATATCTTGTGCGGTGACAGCCACCTCTTCAATATACCATGTCCGCCGAAACTGCTGAAGCCGATCGAAGAGCTGTTTGCTATGCCCTTCTTCGGTAAGATCGGGCATTATCTCAAATAGTCCTCCTTGTCTGACCAAAGCCTGGAATGAGACATGTTCGCTGGAGTTTTCGATGATTGCCAGTTCGTATTCAGCAAGATATTCCGCCTCATGGTACTCGTGACGCAGCAGATCGTTCGTGGTTCTGTCGAGGTTGTATTGCCTGAGGAGATCAATTGTCCAAGAAAATGTGCCCGGCGGATACTTCGAGGTGTCAATTATGCATATGTAACAATTCGACTCCGTAGTACAGCCGCGTAGAGATGAAGCAATTTTGCGCACACAATGTTGAAGTGCAAAAAGGAATGATGGTGTGAACGATATGAGGATATCATCGCACCGTGTCTTCCAGCTCTTCCAGGTAACATGATCTTGAAGCATGTCGCGTGCAACGTTTCGTGGCAGCCTGCTCAGTGATGTAGCTTTAGAGCCATTCCTGCATTTGGCCATCGACTAGAATCCCGTGAGACCATTCGATCCGTCGGAGCCTGGAGAATAAGCTCGGAAGAGATAACGGGGAACATCTGAAGTTTCCGAGATCGCTGTACCACTCGCCATAGGTTATAGGGGAGTCGAATGAGTTGAAGGGGATTTATGAGGGGTGCTGCAAAAGAGGGCGCTGTGAGAGCAGGCTGAGGAAAGGCGACGATCTCCCACATGCTGTGTAACATGCAACACCTCAAAAGCCAATCAGACTGCATCTTTGCCGTATTCAGGTGCACCATTTCGGACCCATGTTCTGGTCCGAATTCAATGAGAAGAAATCCAGCGTCGGACCCATAGCTCCGGATTCCTGACCACAATCCAGTGACCGCCACCTCAGATGGATATGCACTGCACTAACATCAAGCTATTCTTGCCTTCGGGACGAGCCTGCGGGGCGCTGTCCAGGGACTTGGGACGACAAGCAACACACGTTGCATCCGCTATCAGTAGATCAACAGCGAGTGATGATGTGTTTCGAAGCTGAGCAAAATGTGAGTTCGTTCTCTTCTTCCGAGAAAATCCGACGATGGACAAGCCGATTTCAACCCAACACTTTCATCTTCTTTTTCTTCTTTTGGTCCTCACCCTTCTTGACTCCTTTCTGGAAGTCTCGCCAACTCCCAATGCGCTGCTCTCTTGTATCCTCCCAGCTCTTCTCGTGGTCTCGTTTTCGTTTCCGCTCCTCAATCTCAGCGTCCTCTTTGGCCTTCTCACGGCCCTCCTCTTGCATCTTAGCCTTCATCTGTCGCCTCCTCCGTGCCTCGGCCTCCACCAGCACTTCAATAGTCTTCTTCCTCCATTCCACCCTGAACTCTTCCGTCTTCAGCTCCTCCGAGTCTACCGTGTACTTGTACTGACGAATCAGAAGTTGTCTGGCGTCTGCAATGCACTCGTCCAGGTGCTGCCGCTGTTTCTCATCCAGCAAAGCAGTCTGTGCTTTCTTCAGCCGGTCGAAAGCCTCGGGAGCTTGCGGGTTCTTGGTCTTGTCCGGATGGATTAGCAGCGACTTTTTGCGGTAGACGGCTTTGATGTCTGATTCAGGCACTCCAGGCTGGAGATCTAGCACGGCGTAGCTGCGATACATTAGTGGTTGAATGCCTATACAATGGGCTGAAATGACTTACGCATCAAGTCTAAATGCTTTCAAGATTCGGTCGATCTCAGCGTCCTAACAAGATTGTTGGCGACGTCAATAATGCAGTTCAAAGTTTGCACACCTTGTCATATTCCTTTGCTTCCTTTTCAAGCACATCAAGAGCATCGGACTCATCATTAGCCATGGCGGGCTGACAGCATGTACCTTACCGATGAATTGTAGCGCGCTCAACTCTGATGAACCCGCTGGCGTCTGAAACGATAGACAGAATTAGAGGTCGGAAAGATGTCTCTACAAATGAACAACTGTGATGACTGGATGGTAACCGCTGGTGCTGCGGTGGGAAGTCGGCCGCTCAGATCTGAGGCTGAAAGGGATGCGACAGACCTTATTGGGCCGAGGCAAGTATTCCGACGAGGCTTACCGATAATCCGCCACCTATCGATAAGGTAGCCCTGGGTAGCCTCGCATAATTTTTTGGAGTCGTCATGTTCAGAACTAACACCAACTCGCATGTAACTCGACATTGGTCTGCGATGGCGCCTCAAGGGCAGCGCAGAGGGCAGAAGGGCCCTCGCCCTGGCTTCCAGAACCCCAGAATATTGAAACGGAAGCGGGAGGAGGAAGACATCGATGCCCTTTCACAAAGAGTCGCAGACCTCAGCCCGAAGTCTTCCACACCACCAGAAAACTTTGTCGATGTCCCCTTGTCGCAAGCAACACAATCTGGCCTCGCCGCCTCGCATTTCAAGACCTTGACCACAATCCAGAGTCGAACGATTCCATTAGCACTACAGGGGGCAGATATCCTCGGCGCAGCGAAGACCGGGTCAGGCAAGACTTTGGCATTCCTCATTCCCGTGCTCGAAAACTTGTACCGCAAGAGATGGACTGACTACGACGGTGTGGGCGCTCTCATCCTCTCCCCAACTCGAGAACTTGCGATTCAGATCTTCGACGTTTTGCGTAAAGTTGGCCGCAACCACATGTTCTCCGCCGGTTTGGTGATCGGTGGAAAGAGTTTGCAGGAAGAGCGAGAACGCCTAGGGCGCATGAACATTTTGGTTGCCACGCCGGGCAGGATGTTGCAGCATATGGACCAGACGGCTGAATTGGACATTGGAAATCTGCAAATGCTGGTTCTGGACGAGGCTGATCGAATCATGGACATGGGTTTCAGCCAAACCATCGATGCTCTGATTGAGCATCTCCCCCGAGAGCGGCAAACTCTCATGTTTAGCGCGACTCAGACGAAGAAAGTCTCCGACCTCGCGAGACTAAGTCTCAAAGAGCCCGAATTCGTCTCCGTCCACGAAGCAGCCGACAGCGCCACGCCGTCCACTCTCCAGCAAAACTACGTGGTCACACCGCTCCTAGACAAACTTGATACACTGTGGTCGTTCATCCGCGCCAACGTCAAGAAAAAAATCCTGGTCTTTTTCAGTAGCGGCAAACAAGTTCGCTTCGTATTCGAATCATTCCGGCATCTGCAGCCCGGTATTCCCCTGCTGCATCTCCACGGCCGCCAGAAGCAAACCGCGCGTCTGGAAATCACGACTAAATTCTCAAATAGCAAATATGCATGTCTTTTTTCCACCGATGTTGCTGCCCGAGGTCTCGATTTCCCCGCCGTCGACTGGGTCGTGCAGGTCGACTGCCCCGAAGACGCAGACACATACATCCACAGGGTTGGCCGCACCGCTCGCTTCGAGCATGAGGGTCGAGCCATTCTGTTCCTCGACCCGTCCGAAGAAACCGGTATGCTCAACGCACTCGAGAAAAAGAAAGTTTCCCTCGAGAAAATCAACGTTCGACAGAAGAAGATGCAACAAACGATCCGCAACCAGCTGCAGAACATGTGTTTCAAGGATCCGGAGTTGAAGTATCTCGGACAGAAGGCCTTTGTCAGTTACGTACGGAGTGTGCATGTGCAGAAGGATAAAGAGACATTCAATGTCAAGAAGTTGGACCTTGAAGGCTTTGCCGCGAGTTTGGGGCTGCCTGGCACCCCGCGGGTAAAGTTCGTGAAGGGTGAGGATGCAAAAGCACGGAAGAACGCACCGAGACAACTGCTCGCCGCGTTGGAAGGAAGCGATTCCAACGGCGACGACTCTGAAAAAGGAGAGAAACAAAAGAGACGAAAAAGCGACGTCCGAACAAAGTATGATCGCATGTTCGAGCGACGTAATCAGGATGTCCTAGCCGAACACTACACGAAACTTATTGAAGACGACGAGGATGAGGATGAGGACGAGCACGAAGACACCGAAGCCAACCACCAAGCAAGCGCAGGCCTCAAACCAGGTAGGAACGGCACCTCTGACAACAGCGAGGAAGACGACTTCTTGTCCGTCAAACGCCGCTTCCAGGTCGGCGACTTGGCCCTCGACCGGGAAAGTGAGAATGATAGCGACAATGACGCCTCGATCGCTCGAGACTCCGCCTCCAAATCCAAAGCCAAATCGAAATCGAAATCCGAACTCAACGAAAAGCTACCCACCACCAAAGAAATCAAGACCCTCACCCTCTCGACCGCTCGTGACGCGCAACCCATCACGATCGACTCGCACCGCCGCGAAAAACTGCTAAAGTCCAAAAAGGCGCTCCTCAAATTCAAGGGCAAAGGCGCGCACCTCACGTTTGAATCCGACAGCGACACGCCGAAGGATAAGAAGGCGTACCGTGAAGAAGAAACCTTCACGGCAGGGGGCCGACAAGCCGCAGAAGCGGAGATCAAGCAATTCCGCCAGCGAGAGACCGAACGAGCAATGAAGGCCGACGAACTGGACAAGGAGGTGGCGAGGACGAAGAAGAGGGAGAAGAAGGAGAAGAGGAAGGAGAGGGAGCGGAGAAGACACATTGGGATTGAGGATGAAGATGAAGACGACGATCAGGGCGAGGCTGCCGGCGTGCAGCTTGTCCCGTACAATGATGCAGACGATGTGCGCGAAGGAGAAGAAGCACCGCCCCAAGCGAAGAGAGCGAAGAAATGGTTCGAAGACCCCTCGGACAATGAAGGTGAAGATGAGGCTGGGAAGATCCCGGAGATGCACAGGGGGAAGCCATCCAAGAACAAGAAGAAAAAGAATCGTGCCGACGACGAGCATCCCCGAACGCTGGACGAGCTGGAAGCTCTGGCCTCGGGGCTGCTCGCTGGTTCGTGAGTCCATCCGATGCTGGGGGCAGCGGATGGGTAGACTGCATACATACTGCATCCTGGCCACACCTGGAGGCTGACGCCGGGGGCAGGCTCAATACACAACATGCATATACACAGCTAGCACTGTTGGCTCAACCATCCGTTTCTCCAACTGGTTCAGCTGTCGATTACTCTAGCTGGCTACTCTCTCATAGGCTGGAGTTCACATTCTCATCCCGTCCATGTCGATGCTTCCCTCAGGTTTAAAGTTCTGTGCAGGACGTTCACGCCAGTCAGCTCAAGGACATGTGTACTAGGGATCCCTCAACTTGTTCGACAGCCCACCAGGGGCATTTCGTTGTATTGCTACAGAACACGGGGCTGCGTGCTGAATATGGGACGGATCCCACATCTACTCCCTTCCTTGCCGTCCTCCTCGCCATCCTCACCTCCCTCCTTCCGATGATGTCCGCTTCCTCGATCCGGACGTCTGAGGCCGTTGCAGGAATTCGAGCGTTGTGCCGCGGACTGGTCATAAAACTGCGCAATTCGGATCCATTTCCACTTCTCTCTCCCTCTCACAGCCGGACTCAATCCAAATTTGAATCCCAATTCCTGGTGATGATCCCAGATCATCGTGTTATTTGTTCCCGTCCCCCAAAATGCAACCGCGTCAGCGTAAAAGCCGACTCATATCAGTTCCCAGGGTATAGATGCAGATTGCGTCTCGTATGTAGTCCTGCCGTTTCCCTGCGTTGCTGGGTCATGTCTCTAAGTTATAACCCCCTCTCCCACCACGAAGACAAAGATGCGACCGAGTTCCCACCGATTGTAGTGCGCCGAAGCATATTCCAACATTCCGACCGCCAGCAGTAGGACGATCATCGGTTTAGAGATTAAGAGAATTTGAGTAAGCCAACTGTTTTATGTAAAGGGACATGTATGTATATGAAATTGATGAGATGGTCGAGACATTTTAGCGGCATAGTCTTTGCCAACGATCGTCAAGGCTGGTTTGAGGTCGATTTTGCTGGCATTCGTCGTCGCTGACTCCTCGGAAGCCGATTCGTCAAAAAATGTCGGACCTTCGAAGGAAGTCGTTGCCAGAGTCCGAATAGATAAACCGCAGAATGGATAGGAATCCGCTCTGCCGGTCGCAAAATCCTCTTCCTGTGCTCATACTCGTATTTGGTGCGTTCGAAGGGAACGGTGGTTGCCGACGATTGGTGTTGATTCTGTTTCCACCACTATCGCCGTTATTGCTGACTCGGATGTATCGTACAATGCTCAAAAGGGAATACGTATGGAAGGTCGTCCCGAAGCTTGATGCATGCAAATTGATTCAAAAATATGAAAAGCGGCCGTAAAACATGTGCGCATGAACTGCTGGGCGGGGACAGAAACGGATGTCAAAATCTGATGTGGCATGCCTGGCTCAGTCGTTACGAGGACCTAGGATTCCTTGAATATCCATCTTCGGCCGCTTTGAGTCAGGTTCTTGTGTGCCATCGTCCCTACTCTCTTGTCCGCCGCGGGGGGATGGTTGAGTCGACTGGGTGGGTTGTTGCACAATCGCTGGATCAATCAACCCGGATGGAGCTGGAAAATTAATAGGAGGTAGCTGTAAGGTAGGTGAGGTTTGTAGGGGTGCTAACTGTTCTGAAGGTAAAGTGGACGGTATATGTGGTGGAAAGATTGGATTTGAATAATAAGAGCGCTCCGGCTGCCCCTGTGATTGTGTGAAGTTGTAACCGGTGTAAGACGTCATTTGGGGCGTGGACTCTGCTCGAGAAGTGTAGGGTGAAGGCGACTGTCCTGGGTGTGTCGGAGGACGGCCACCATACTGACCAGCAGAGGAGGGTATGAAACTCCCTTCCGCCGTAGCGAGACTCGAGGATATCGATGTTTGCGCGGGTGTCGGGTAGTAAGACGGCCCCGGTTGCTGAGACCGAAACCATGGTGCAGGTGAAGGCAAAAGCGGTGTCAATCCGGGTCCCTGAGAAAAAGCTGGAAACCTCGTCGGAGGCCCCGATGGTGCTGCTCCAGCAGGTGAAGATGATGGATACTGAGCCGTTGAGGCTTGATAGCGAGCCACATTGGCTTGGTCCTCTGCTTTGAGTGGAGGGCGGCCTCTCTTCTTATGTTCGACATCGTGACAGGTTTCCTAACAACTACGTCAGCAATGTCCTCCCCGTGGTCATCTCCAAGACAGACACACCTCTTTGCCGCTCTGCACACACCTCCGGCATGGACGACTACTATCACACCTCAAGTGCTTCCTCTTGCAATTCACACAGGCTGAAGCAACGTGCGCCTTTGGTTTCCGGGTGGTGCGAGGCGATATGGGGCTGAGAGCGAACCGGGCCTCTTGTACACCGGTCGACGAGGATAGTAGAGTTGAAGCGCCTTGATATGTCGTCGGAGCTGGCGGATAGTTGAGCGCATAAGGGTCAGGCTGTGCAGCAAGCTCTCCGAGCGTTTCGCCACCTCTTAACAACGTAGCTGGTCGCGGAGCGCTGGTATCCGAGGGAGTGATAGGCGCGAGAGTTGTAGCGGTCGTCGTGACGGGGGGAGTGTGTGATCGCTTCCTTCTCCGACCGGCGATCTGTGGAGGTTCAGCAGGCCGTTCCGGTGGTGGAGAACCGGACATGGGAGGGGTGGGAAGAGATGCCCACGCGGGCACAGCAAGTGGTTTCGGCAGCGTGAGGTGTTCAATGGTGAACCTAGAGCCGCTTATGCTAGATCGGTGTTTCTTGAAGGAGGAGCAGCAGGGTGACTGAGGCGGCCGTGAATGCTGCATCAGGTTGACTTCAGGGGACGAAATTTAACCGCATAGACGAGGTTTCTGAACAGATATTTCCAACGAGTGGCGGCCCAGTGAAGTTCGAGTGAATTCTCCCTCAGACGCCCGTGCACAAATTCCCGCTTGGTACGCGCTCCCCTCCGTCAAGTCGCTCTGACCATGTACTCAAGTGTACCTCCGACCCTTATTTAGTGGTCCGCGCAAGTGCTTGGGCTCGAGTCAGTGATATGTGCTCAAGTCCAATGAATGGGTCTGCAGCATGGACACAGCATGGTGGCCAGAGTTGTGTCGCCTACCTGATCAGGTTTCCAAGGTTTCCTCTGGCCCCAATTCGGTACTCAACCAATATCGGCCAAACAGGAGGATGAATGAAGTAAAAATTCCCGTGCGGGGTTCTTGAACGACTGATTCGAAAATTGGAAGTTGTAGGCCTGTAAAACGAGGGCAAGAAGGCCTGCGAGGTGAGCGCGATGCTTCAGTTCTGCCAGCTTGAGAAAGAACGTCTGGACTTCGTGGTGGTGGTGGTCGATGAAAGCTGAATCAAAAGTATGGCCACTGCTCGATAGAAGACCCGGCGAATATGATCCGAGAGTCGTCGGTTCACAAGTGGTCAGAACTCACGGTAAGAGGTCAGGCCGGGGTAGGCGCAGCCTGCTGTTCATCTGCATGCAAGGGCGGCTCTTGGTCCCATACAGATGAGCGGGAACCTGAGCAGCAGACAAATTTCCTCATGTTCATGGACGTCCACGGCGATCTGCTCTATTGAAAGGCAGAATACGGAGTCCTAGCCCAATAGTTCCGGTGGACTGATCCACTTTGGTATGAACCGGAGAGCCCACTCATTGCGAGATCCAGGGATCTAGGAAGCTGAGGAGCTGCGAGGTATGCATTAGCCTTTGCATCGGAGCGGACACTTGGCCCTGCTTCCCGCTGTCAATTGCGACATGGTATGATCCGCAGCAAGCGACTGGCAGCCTGGTGTGGATGAGGTTTCGCCGCCCGCGAGCGTGGTCGGCATCTCTAGCAAGTAGTACCAGATAGTCGTGTCTCGGCAAGCCAGCGCCGCGATGGCACCAGCCACAATCCACTTCAGGCTGACAAGACATGGTGGTTCTGTAAGTCTACGAAATGGCTAGCGTGTGGACCTGCTGATTTGAGGGTCTTGGATAGGTTGCGAGTGGACGCCCCTGGCGAGCCGACGAGAGCAAGCAGTCAAGCATAAGCTTCATCAGGGCGAGGCCAATGGAATCATCGCCAGTTGTTGTCAACACGGGTCATAGTTTGCAGAGGTCCGTGACAAAATGCTCGGTATGCCAATGAGAGCGCCTTGCTTCGTCCTCGAGGCTCAAGTTTCTCACCATTGGCCGGACAGGTGATGTATTGGGCAAAGCGATTAGCGAGGCCGACCGTTGAGAACGGACCTCAATGGGGACGATCATTGGCGACAAGGTTGCGACATGGAGAAACACAGGAGAGACAGACCAGACGGGGCGCTGCCCAGATGGGCCGAATGATTGACGGATGTCCACCATCATCATCGGATTTGGCTTGCTTCTGGACCAGGCATGTCCTTGAACAGATGATTTAGCTATCTTGATGGATTCCTTGAGTTGGCCCCCCGAGCCGAGCCAGACCTTGCGCTTCTTGGAGAAGCAATTTACGTGCCATGTTTTGCGCGGTGTGCGGTGGACATGGAAAACAACAACCTTCCTCGCTGAGGTTCGGGGATCTGGTGTCGTTCTGTCAATTTCATAAATTGACTGCCGGGCTGCATGGGCCAGAAATAGATACACCTGTACCACCGATGACGAGTTACGAACCTCCGCGGTGGGCTTTCAGGCCCACAAATCCTACGCGATGCGGATGGCCCTGGGAACCATGGTTAGAATCAAGCCAAATCGGGCCATTTGGGTTCGGGCGTCGGCGGCCGGACTCAGCCCGTATGCAGTAGAATGCTAGTGATGGACGACGTTATTGTTCCTCAGTGAATATTCAGGCCCAGAGGCAAGGGTTCGGGAGACGCCTAAATTGAGCAGGTTGGGCTAGTGGAGGCTTGGATAGGCGCAATCGATAAGGGGACACCCGTTTCTTTGCCTCCCCGGGGTGCCCTGTGCAGTGCTGTACGAGCAAATGTTCCGTTTCCTCTTGGGTAAATTCTGGCGACGACGACACGCACCGCGACGACCGCACAGCTGTGCATGCGGATGCTGACTATGACACAGAGCGTAGAATTTGGTCGCCCCCTTTTCCTAGCGGCCATGCGAGCTCTCGTCGCTTGTGTTCACCATTTCGGTGGTTTGGCTATGTTAGCCTTGCGACGGGATTGAGATTATTGGTATTGAAGTGCCCATATCCAAGAATCTCAGCCAGGCCAGGGTTTCGGATTGATGCCCATGGGTCCGGAAAATTGGCCCTCGTCTCCTGTTGGTTGAGGCACACGACGCTGGTTTCTCGCTTGTTGATCGGTTGACAATCCTCCGGCTAGACTGGCCAAGGGCCTCCCTTTTGGGACTGCTCTTGGGCACAATCTGGTATATGCCACAGTCGATCTTTCTCTGCTCACCCCGACGGAATACTTTTCCATCCCGAGTACTGTAGAGACATTCCATAAATAAAGCATCTAGTGGCCGTAGTTGAGTGGCCGCTTCCCCCCTCTTGACCTCTCATGCCTCACAGCTTGGTTATTGTGTCTAGAGTAACACCAACTCTGGGCCTCTGGATCTCTCCTGCTCAAGGGCTGAGTCTATTTCTCTCTGGGCGGATGAACAATGATATGTCCTGAATATTGGCGAGGAGGATGCAGTCAACCGGCATAGTCATACTTGATATCCCAAGCTGAGTCCTCGGACCCTTTTCAGAGACTGTGATCTCGTTTGTGTTCGATAGTCAAGAAGTCGGGTAACTGCCGGTCCTGCATGCACTCTTGTGCCTACGGAGTAATGTGTGCGAAGATCAGCGGGACGTCCGAGAAGCAACTCTCAGAAGCAACTGCGACAGGGGCGCCCAGAGCCAGCCAGATCGCAGGCAAGCGAGAACGAGGCTCGATCCGCCACTGTGGCTGTTGCACGCATCGATAAATATTCTCCGCAACGATTCAGCCGCGACACGCGCAGAAGTATGCGAGCACGTACACAGCACGTTGGCATAGATCCTTGCGCGTACTCGTATGACCTGAGACTGTGCTCCAATACTCGGAAGTGGGTATAATCTACATTCCCCTCGAAGAGAACATTCTTGAGCCAAATGCGCGCTCTCCTCCAACATCATCCTAGGCCACTTTCGAGCCGCCTTCTGCTCGTGGTGGTGGACCATTTTTGTTATGAATTTTCTGGAAGCACACCCAGCATTACAACCTTGTACGATCCTTGACCCTGTCCTTCTTCCACGCGTGCTACAAAATTAGAGCATTCTCCATCTTTCTCCCTCGCATGGAATAGAAAGTCCCCAGTTCGGCGGCGAAGTGGCGCCGGGAAGGGCTGGCGCCAGAAGGCCATTATTCTCCCTAGCGTGGCGCCATCCAAGCCTCATTTCGGTAATTCTGGGGGAAGACGCACGTGGCAATCAAAACCCATGTCGAGCTGTGGTTAGTGTTTGTCGGTGAGTCGGCGCTTTCTTTTGAGACATCTCCAGTCGAGAAGGAAGCTCGGAAGTTACCTTCTTTGTTGCCTTGGACTTAGGAGAATTTACCTGAGCCACTCGGAGACTTTTCCCACACCGAGAATCCCCTAACTCGAGGGCTCGCATTTCCGTGTCTCAGCCATTACGTTTAGGATGAACCTCCCTCAAGCTTTTCAGCACGCAACTAAGAGAATGACGATATGACGCGGTGTGCCACGATGTCAACCATTGGTGTTTACTTCATACGTACGGAGTACGATAGTAGGAATTGAATTGGGTCCGGGATGTATTGACGCCACTATTCCCACGAGTACCGCTAGCTGAGCCGAAGGAGATGTCGATGACGCACGCGTATTGATGTCGGCGGGGTCTTCACTAGGTTGCAGGAGTCATAAGGGGACGGAGGCACGCGACCTCGAGTCGCATGTAGCATGGCTCGATTATGAGTAGATCCAAATTTGAACGCGGAATTTGTACACTTGGTGGATATTGTTGGCAATGCAACAGTTCCAGAGGAGGATAAACATGTGCATGGCAGGTACCTAGGAGAGTTCCTTCTGCTGTAAATGGAGCGCAGCGGGTGAGTGACAAACTGGAAGGGAGGTTCGATACTCGGTACTCTGGACGAGTGAGAGGAGTGTGAGAGATGGGGGAGATCTACTCCAAACATTCCCATTGTGATCAGGGCCTGCCAAGAAATCAAATGACCATCAAAACCTCCCAACTTCAATTGAACATCAGGCCAACGTCAACATCGACCTGGTTCACAACAACGAAGGTAGAGCTGAAATAGGCGTTTGTCCAAACATCGTCGTAATTGCTCCCTTCCTGTGTGACCGTCTCAGCTCTGAATCAGCATCACTGCGCCGCACTCATGTTCAGTGCCTCACCAGAACCTGTTCCACAGCTCCCCCTCACATAAGTTTGAAGAGCATCCGCAGCATTAGTTATGGCTTCTCAGGCCGGCGAAGATCCCCTTATCGCGACTTTGCCGCCAGTGACTGATTACATGACCTACCTGACATTGCTGGAATATCAGCTAACGCCCCAGAATCTCCCTACATTGAATCGCCTTCTTAGCGACGATGACGGTAAACTCGCAGAAGAAATCGGCTGGGACTTGCCGAAGCTTGTCCTACCCATGCTGGAAGAGGATCCTGCAGCAGCCACTCAATGCTTGGAGATAGTGGCTCGTAGGGGCAATCCCAGGGAAGTCGTTGTCCGAGTTGCGGAAGAGCTGGAGAAGTTGGGTGACCAAGACGACAACGTCGACTCCGAAGACGGCGACGAACAAAATGAACTTCCGACTTTTCCGGGAGAAGCGCCTCGTGTTCATCTTGGAGGCATGACCCTCGAGGGCATGCCGGATACAAAGACACCTGCTGAAGCCGGTGTTGAAGGCAGCGATCAGCTAGGGCCCTCACAGGGGTCCTCACTCAAGACCCTGAAATTGCAAGCACTTCTCAACATGTTAAGTCTCCTCCACCCTAGGATCAAAACGCAATACCCGACTCGCTTCCTTGCAACATCCCTTCCAGCGGCTCTGGGCGCGTACCGCCAGCTGCCCATCACACGGGCGACTACTTCCGCTTTTCTCAGCATGCTTGAGAACTTGGCCAGCAAAAAGCGCCCTCCACTACCTCCACGTCCCGGCGCTCAAGGTGATGCACCACCCGCGAGTACAGCCGCAGCACCCTTGCCGGATCCAGAGGCCAAGGCTGAAGAGGAAGATACCGGTGTCAATGTTCCCTCTGCTGCTGAAAAGGCCATTATCTTCAGACTGCTTAATGCTGTTCTGCTTGAGGTATTGGACGAATATCTGTCGTCACTCACCACTGATGAATACCCTTCGATGTCATGGACAGCCCGTCTCAGGGAGCATCTCGAGCCCAGGAGGGTCGTGCCCGGAAGATCAACAGAGACCGAGCAATGGAACCAGACACCGGCACTTGTCGCGAGAGACGCTCTCTTAGCTCGCTTCTACTCAATCAGCAAGGAGCTGCAACTCGACACAAGTCATGAAATCAGAAAACTTTTGGATGAGGATGAGGAAGATGAAATCGAGAATCCGTATCATGAAAAGGAACCATCAGAGTACCCAACATCTCCGTCACAGATACCGTTTCCTCGAGCGGGTGTCATATACCTACGGGCATACCATTGCTACCTAGATCCCTCGGATACCGCGACGCTCCTCACAACGACCGAGCTCACCAAGCTGGTCGCACGCTCCTTCCCCTTGAGCGCCACGCCGTCCATCCCTCTACCAGCTCTCCAGGACGCCCTTCTCTCTCTGCTATACAAGCAAACGTTGGCGGTGGCGGCTGCACCCACGACACCTCAGCCCTCACCGGCTAAGTTCCTTCTCCTCCTAAGTACCCTCACCCAGCTCTTCACCATAACCCCGTACCCTGCCCTCCGAGACTCTGCCCACCTCATCGCCAGTAAGCTACTGCATGCGTACCCGGACCCCTCCGTTCGCCTCAGAATCATCACACAAACATTGGAGGGGAATACACTAAGCACAAACTGGGCCGAAATCGAGGACGAGGAGATAGGTGCCCAGCAGCCGCCAGAGCCAGAGATCGTGGAGGAAACGGGACTCACCAGGAGTACTTCGGCGATGATTCCACACCCCATCCCTCTTGCGCCGCCACAGCAGTTGGGCCAGCTGAAGGCCATCGGGGTAGATTGGCTGAAGGGTGAAATCGCTGCATGGATCGCCATCAAACCCAACTCAAGCGGGGATGTCGCCGTACCCATCGTTGTCGGGGCGCTCGATCCCACTCAAGTGCTTCTCATGCCAGAATCCCTCGAATCGTCCGAGCGCGATCAAGCGAAGCACGACGGTACCCCCTCTCTGCTCGACCTTCTCTTTCCGCGCGATCTGCCTGAACTGCCTACTACCACCACAACATCTGCAAGACCCGGTGACGCCGAAGCCTCCGACGCTGATCCAGAAGAAACCCTCTCCGAGTTCCTCCTCTCTATCCCCTTCTACATTTCCACGTTGAACCTCATCTGCATTGTCGTCCCCTACCTCGCAACCGTGCCTAGTATGGGCGTGTCAGCTCTGAAGTCTCGAATGTTGAGACATGTGGAATCGCTGAGTAAATCTTCGAAATTTCTGGTCGAGGTGTTGCAGCACGTTCAAGCCGAGAGGCGTGGCCTTGCAGAAAGGGAAAGAGGAAGCGAGGACGAGGCCGGGATTTTCGAGGCCAGTCGCGCCGATATCTTCGCCTTGGAGGACGCGTGCAGCCGGGCGAAGGGAGTGTGGGAAAGGGCAAGCGAGGAGTGAATCTGCATCGTCTGCGGTGCTGTTGAAGGAACAGCCTCTTCCTTCCAGGGACAAAGTCAACATCATTGGAAGGAGAGGCCACGATCGTAGATGTAAAGCTTGGACGCCACGGATTCCAGCAGGACAAGGATAGGGACAGCGAAAGTGAAAGCGAAAGCAAAAGGGACAGAGAAAGCAAACACCTTCATATGAGAAGACCAACGGACCATGGCGTGATATGTGATATGTGACATGTCGGCGCGGCTGAAACGATTTCAAAAAGCCAACGAAAATGAACACAACGAAATCGGAACCAAAATCAAAGCCAAGACCAGAAATCGATTAGTTCAACTCGGTACTCGTAGCACAGAATGAATACAGCATGATACAATACTATGTAATGTAATGTGAGGTGAGGTGAGTACGGAGTAGAGTCAACCAATTTTAAAACTGGTCATGAACAGTGTCATCACGGCGATGTAGACCCTAGAGCACACAATCATGGTTCCTTAGTATACAGTAGAAGTAGATTAGCATCCATCCTACATTACCTTATGTAGCACTAATGTGCGCGCTCTCTCCCTTCCGGAACACCGGGCAGTAAGTAGTGCTGCATCCGCGTATGCATCCGCCTTCACAATTGCGCAGGCACATGCAATGCCATCAATTGGTGGCAGATATTGAGGGTTGAGACTGGATGTTATATAGGTTGCTTGGACGTGATCGTGAGGTTGGTCCTCTACAGTATTCCACGTGCCGCCGCCGCCGACGCCGCCGCTGCCGTCAAAAGGAGTTCAAACCGGGAGAGACTGTGGTCCCAACGGCTGTAAAAAACCCAAGAGAAGATTCGAGGAAAAGATACCAAACGGTTGCATGGTTGGAGGATACAATTTTGTATCTTTCATTGCTGCTGCATCTCTCCTGTCTACTTCCCCGCTCTACCACCTGAGCCTCTCTCTACTCTTTGCACCAGTTTTGCATGTGTAAACTAAGGTATAAACGCGTAAAGATCTCACCCGAGTATGGCATCATCCCGCAATCTGCCACCAACAGGTCTGCAAAAGGCCGTCTAGAACCATCTGAGGACTCCAAGCGCCCCGGATGAACATGAACGCTGAACACGCAAACAACAGCTGCCCCACGTGCAAAAATCGTCGTGAAAGAGTCGGAGGTTCGAGGGCTGGACAACCCCACGGAAGGTCGAGATCCGAGTGCACCATGGCCGGAAATTGACGTGGCAACCCCACACTGAGCTGGCTGGCATGTGACATGCCCAGGTCCTGCATTTGGTGGGGGGATGTTACAGGCTATCGGGTGTCGCGTTCCGGAAAAAATTCGCCTTGTCATCTGGTTTGCGGTCTTCTTGTGCTCTTCGACTCCACGCCTGTTTCCGATTGCCTTCCCCGATCTCCCCGTATATCTGTACCCGAAGATTCGGTAGCGGAAGGCAGGCTGAGAGTCACCCATCGGTCGTACTTGATCTTCCACAGTAGGTATTGCAGAACGTACGCCGTCCCCTCTTGTCGCCTCAGTGTGAATGCAATTTATGACCAGACATCTTCCTGGTAGACACCACTGCTGCGCATGCTCTTGACGATTTGCTCCGCCTTCTTCTCGTCGACTCCCCGTTCGGAGGCGATGATCTGGCCGAGGACTTCGTTGACTTCTCGGGCCATATGGGCTGCGTCACCGCAGACATAGAAGTTGGCCTTTTGTTGGAGGAGCTCATTGATGAACTTGCCGTTCTCTTTCAGCAGATGTTGCACGTAGACCTTCTTCGGTCCTTCTCGGGAGAATGCGTTGAAGATGGTCAATTTATCGCCCAGAGCCTTCTTGTACTCCTGTACCAACCAGTTAGCGCATTCTTGGGAAGTGCAAAACTTGTCAATTCAACTTACGTCCCACTCGTCCTTGTAGAGCCAGTCCTCGGTCTGCCTACGACAACCGTAGAAAAGCACGGTCGGACCTACGTCCTCACCCCTCTTTGCCTGCTCTGCACGCTCCTGTACAAACCCGCGGAAAGGAGCAACACCTGTACCAGGGCCGACCATGATAATCGGCTTGCTTGGGTTGGAGGGCAACTTGAAGTTCGAGTGACGGACATGAACCGGGACATGGATACCATCGTATTTGTTGCGGGGACCGTTGATGGCATAGGTCAGACCGTGTGGCGATGGGTCCGGGTCCCCATTTTGCTTTTGCTTCAGGGCCAGGAGATAGTTAGTAGTGACGCCTTTGACGATATAGCCCGCCCCAGGAACGCGGATGGATTCCACCACGGCCGTGATAGAGATCTTTTCTGGTTGAACAAGCGATGAGGATGAGATCGAGTAATAACGGGGTTGCAGCTTGTTGAGGCCTTCGACCAAACAAGAGAAGGGGACGGCAGACCAAGGACCCGGGTGGACAGCGGAAACTGCTTGGGCAACATTCAACATCTGGCTGCTAATCTTCTCCTTGAAGTAATCGGCGTCAGAGCCCAGCTTGGTCAACTCTTTCTTCGCCTCCTCGTTTGGCGCAAAGGCGGCCAAAGTGGCCATGAACTGACGTGAGACAGGGGCGCAGATTTCCATGTGATAGCGGATGGCAGCATCGTATGTCGTAGGGGTGGGAAAGGGGACTTTGGCGGTAGGGTCGATACCTTTCATGCTGATAACCCTGTGTCTCTTCTCTTCCAAGCCAAAAGTCTTGATCAATCGGTCAACCTCCATTCCAGCGTTCGTAGGCCAGATGGCAATATGGTCGCCCGTCGTGTACGAGATGCCAGAGCCAGAGACGTCGATCTCGCAGTGGAGGCAGTTCCGGTCTTTGACGGTGAACAATTCTCTCGATTCGGCGATAGGGGCAATAAAGGGATTGTGGGCGTTGTAAGGGCCTTTCTGAGTGCCCTCGAGGTGATTCTTGTTGGGCTCACCAAGGTAAACCGTGTCGGTCTCGGGGGAGAGGTCCTCGCGCTCCTCGACACTGAAGACTGGCTCGTAAACGGCCTCACGCTCCTCCAAGCCCATTTCCTGGGCCAAGGCGGCCCACATGGGCTCTTTCCAGGCCAAGAAGTCTTCTTCCATGGTGCCGGCGCCATCGTCACCTTCACCAGCAGCGCCGATCCTCTTTGCACCCAGTTTGGTCAAGATCTTGTCCAGGTTTCGAACCATGGAATTGTAATGCTCATATGTGTTATTGCCCAGGCCGAAAGCCACGTACTTGAGGTTGCCTAGTGGTTTTTCGTCGGAGTTCTCGGAGAAGGAGGGAGGATCTTGGTTTATGAACTCCCAGAATTCGACCGCGTTATCGGTAGGCTCGCCTTCGCCGTAGGTGGCCATCACGAAGACAGCCACCTTGTCTTCGGGGAATTGGTCGAGGTTCTCGTAGTCAAAATCTTCCAGGTCCGCAGTCATGGTGTTCAATCCGAAGCGAGCGTGGCCCTCTTTGGCCAAACGGGAGGCATAATCCTCAGCAGTGCCAGTTTGCGAGCCGTAGAAGATGACGCAGTTTTTGCCCGACTCGTCCATCTTCTCGAGGATGTTGCGGGACCCCTTCTTCGCAGCGCTTCCATTGAGGGCCGAGGTAGCGTAGGGGTCCTTCGGGACGCCCCAGTAAGTTCCCTTTGTGAAGTAAGCGACGCTGCCGAGGAGCAGCAAGACGAGGACAACAATGTCCAGAGTGTCGACCTGAGCCATGGTGGGGAGTTTGATGGGAGCGGCCTCAGGCTCGGTTGACATTGAGAGATTGTGGTGGTTGAATTGACTAGAAAATACAAAGTGTCCTCCGGGAGCGATGTCGCTGCTTATATGAATGGTGGGGTAGGGGCCCGGCTTGTCAGTGGTGAACAAGTGAACAGCGTGGAGATGACAGGCGCAGGCGCAGTCGCTCTTTGGCTCTCGGGGGCGGCGAACCGTTTGTGGCCTGATGTGGCCAAGATTACGCTGCGGTGTGCAGGATGGGGAGTGGATGCGTGCTCGTGGGCCTCAGCTTTTTCTTTTGTGGGCGTTGCCGACTTCTCTCTCAGCTTAAGCCTAGATGAGGATCAGGGCCAATCAGCCGGGATGATTGATCGTCGATGGGGCTAAGTCGAGGGCTTATCGAGGTATTTTAATCCAGACGTGTGGCTCGAAGCCAAATTGAAGAGTGCAGAGAGCTCGAATCGATCAAGACGACAAGTGGAAGGCGAGGGCGGCTGCACACTTAATAAAGTCGAGGACGTCAAGGATCGTGCAGGCCAAATCGGCCGGCAATTAGAGAATCGAAGAAATATCGTGGATCTATAAATCTGGAATTCGGGTGTGTCGTTGACTGGCGCATTCACAGTGGAGGAACTGCGCGCACAATTGGAGGGGCAAATGCCTTCGTGCGGAATTATCCTTTGGCGTTGGCTTGCGGGCGGGCAAATGCGGATTTCAGTGAGGAGGCTCAGGAGGATATCCGGCAACTGTCCTCGTGGGGAACGGGCCCCTTCTCGGAAGTGACACAGCGCGAGTTGACGAGGGCGGCACGGAGTAGGATAGGCACTTCGCGAGGCGGGCGGTCGACCCTCGGACTTTTGATATGACGACGGGGTCTGGGGTGTGTTTGGTGAGTCCGGGGAGGCAGGCAAATGGCGGCCAGGCGTATCGGCAGTTGGTTCAGTAAGAACAAGATGCGAAACACCCTGTGTCGCATGGGATGATGGGTTCCTTTTATCTCTATGAACAACTCACTGCATCCACTTCTATGGAGTATAAGTAATGCCTACGCTCTCACAATCCCACCCCGGCAGCTGGCCACGGGGTGCTCGTATGGGGTCACCTCAGGTGAGGGACCTGAATCTGAGAAGCCTGAAGACCCATGCGGGTAAGGAAATACGACGGATGCGGCATGCGCGGCGTACTCGTAGTTGCTGGTGGGTTCCGTGGTGGCACTTTTTCCAGTCTTACGTTCCCCACATACACATACCGAGTACTCCCCTATTGTAGTAAATGTTGTCCTGGTCTCCCGGGGCCTCCATGGTTACCTAAGGTAATAACACAGTCAGCATGATGGTGACGAGGCTCTTCTCAGGCGCCTCCTGTGGACAGGCCAGACAGCCTCCGCTGCTGTGGCAAGAGACATGTACTGTGTATTATCCTCAGGCAACCGCCGATTGTCTTCATCTCACGGCCATCTCCGTATCGTTTCGGGAGGAGCCAAAAATGGTTGGAAACACTGCATGCACATAATACGGATCGTGTCAACAAGGCGCCAGCGTCAAGGGAAATGTACCTCTGCGCAGATGGCAGAGATAGTGAAAAAGCTGTTGGCGCCCGTGAGGGGGATCGGGAATGATCTGTGACAACAATGGCGCCAATCCTCCAACTGGTGCATCCACCGACATCACTGTCCTTGAATGTTTCAATGGTATTGGTGTACCTGAAGGAGGATGACCTGCTAGAGCCATCAGCTGGCTTTCTGATTCGACAAAAGTGTGCTGCGACACAACGAATCGCATAATAAAGCACGCAGTCACCAAATTATAGATATTGGACGCTGATGGACTTGAGATATTGTCCTACACCGCACTAGAAGAAGATCTTTACTTGAATCTTCCCTGCAGTTTGAGGTGAAGTTAAAATGATCTGATTGGCGGCATTGGTCATCCCTGTGCAATTGCGCTGGTGCCGTTCCAATCCCTTCTTCTCCTTTGCGCAATGGACGACTGAACTTCCACCCCGACGACTTGACCTCAAAGACTTCCTCTGTCTGTTCCTGCCGGCGTCGCGCACCTCAACAACGCTCCGCCTGTCTACCTAGAAGCAATGACGCCGGACCTGCATCTTCTCCAGAGTCGGCGATCAAGGGCTCACAATGCTGCATAACCGTAAGTGCGACCCGGAATTCTTCCGCTCAACTCACCACCACGCTCCACGTTTCCAGGAATGGACACCCTCATCAGCGCTCTGCATGAAGACGAGCACATGATCCCGTGCTAACCGAGCTCGATGCTTCCAGATGCTCAGTCCGCTTCCAACGAGCCTTCGATCTATACCCTCGATGGGCCCGGGCCCGAACAGATCTCGCAGCCTCTGTCCAATGGGCGTCCCCAACTTCACACAAGAGACACGTCGGTGACGAGAGGCAGGCCTCAGCAGTCTTCAACTCAGGCATATGGCTCTAACATTCCAACATCGTCGCGAGCAGGCTCGGCTCAGCCTCAGCCGCACGGGAGTGAAGCGAGTGTGAACTTAAGAGGAGGACCAGCAGTGGACACCACTGGCCTGCAAAGACGCACATCGAACAGTTATGGCCATCACCGCCAGACGTCGGTCATCCATGGCTTGCAACATTCAAGAAGTCCCAGCTTCAACTCCCCCTCATCCGCGAGCCCGTTGACGCCGGAATCGCTGCTCAGCGCAGCTGGCTACGCAAGATATCCCAATGGCAGCAGACGGGGCCAGTTCTCCAATTCAAGTGCAGAAACTTCAGCGTATACAACTCCAGTCTCACCATATCAAAGCCATGGTCAAGGGCACTCAATCGATTCTCTGATTGACGCAAGCGCACCAGTACCTGACCCGGGGTTGTCGTCTTCACAAAACAGGAGACGCAAGGATCAATCCAGGACACGTCGGGGCCACGGGTACAATTCGTCCAGCTTCCACCAGCCGCCAGAGCCGCGGACACCTGGGGAATATGCCCTACACCATCTCTTTCACGCCTTTGTGCTCCGGGCCGATCAAAGAATCAATCACTGCCTCACTCTCCTGGACACTTCCCCTGCGCCCGTGGAACAAGCTTGTGCGCCAGGTGTCGATGCAGGGTTTGACCAATTGATCGTGTCATTGGGCCACATTTCGCGGCAGGGGCCCAAACCTTTGGTGGACAGTCTAATGTTATGGCGAAAGGGCAAAGGGGATGCCGCTGCGAATCTGAAAAAGCAAGTATATCAGCAGAGAATTCAGGCGGGCACGCCGACTGTGTCCCTGCCCCCCTCGCTCCCTAGGCGGCATACAGAGCCCCTTCAGGTCCCGGGTGAAACCAATCCGTCCCAAGCTGGAGCTGAAGGTGCTTCTACTGCCGAAGATCCTCTTACCCAGGAATATCTATTTGCAGATCGCCGAGCCACGATCTCCGTCTACATCCTCTGTAGGGTATTGGTTGCAATTTTCGAGCAGAGCACCCTGACCGCCATAACCCAAGATCTGGCCAACAAACTTGTGGACATCGTTTTCACGCAGATCAGAGAGGTAGAGCCTGCCCAGATCCTGACATCAACTATTCGTCTTGCAAACTGGAGAATTTATGGCGAGGTGCTGGGCCACATGAGCCGGCTGGACTTTGTCAACGTCACATTTCGCTTTACGCAGCAGCTTGATCAGTGGCAACAGGACGTCGCGAAGAGTTCGGGCACCGTTGCCGCCAGGGACCTTGAATCTCGCATCGAACTACTTCTGCTCGGGATGCGCCATCTGCACATTTCCGCAACAAGGGAGGCTGCATTCGCCGTCGGCGACTTCCTGCGAACTCTTGCAGCACTGTTCTCCGACGCACATGGACCCCGAGTCAAGCAAGCCTACTGTCAACTATTCGAGCGCTTGCTCACCGCCGTGGCGAGTAATCCAGATTGCTTCCAGAACGTTCCGAAATGGAAAGACTTCATCGAAGCTATCAACTCCAGATTGGGCAACATGCTGGTCAAGGTCCGTCACTGGAGTATTGGCTTTCCCGTGTCAATTCTGCTCATCTGCATTTCTCCGATCGAATCTTTCTCCGTGCAGTGGCTTCCAATGATCTCGAGTTTAGCTCCAAAGCTGAAGGACAAGTCGACGCGAGGCCTGGCTTTGCAAGCCATTTGTCAGTTGGTCTGGACCTATCTCATCAGGGTTGGAGATCCCATGCAGGTCAAATTGCGTCGACTGGAAGAAATCATCAAGATCACAATCCCGCAAGGGAGGAAAACTCATGTGGTATCTGAGCCATCTACCGCGAACCCCTTGGTGCAATTGATCAGGATCCTTGGGTTTACAGCTCAGGAGCTCTGTTTCCGCGCGGTGATCTTCCCTCTTCTGCATTACGATCTCTTCCAGTCCAGTCGAGCCCTCAGGATTGAACAGATTGAGCCTGAACGGATGGTCATCGGCATCCGTGCGTTTCTTGTCCTCATCTCTGATTTGGAGAAAGGGGACGCAAGAGGTCCACCATTTCCTGCATTCAGCACCCATACCCCGAACTTTGACGGGTTGCCTCCTTCGCCTATGATGAGCATGAGAGCCATGCCGGGTATGGATTCACCAGTGAAATCAACCTCCGAAGACGAGAGTTCTTCCTCGCTTCCAGTCAACGTTTCTGCGCTGGACGAAAATGCCCAACAGTACTATCTGCAATTTTGTCAAATTCTGGGCAAGATCACAATTCTCTGCGACAACACCTTCGGTGGGCAAGCAACTCTGAATGAAAAATTTTCTTCGACGGCCAACCTTACCCCGAAAACGCCTCTTGCCGATGCGTTTACACTGGCACGGAGCCAAGATCCAATAGCCCCTGACCAGAAGCAGTTGTATTATGAACTTCTTCACGTCGCCATCCAGGCTCTTCCACGATGCTTCACCGACCACATTCCCCTGAACCCATTGATTAATCTCCTGTGTACCGGTTCTGCTCATGTGCAGGCCAACATCGCAGCCTCTGCTACGCAGTCTTTGAAGGCGATAGCGAAACAGGGCCATGCCCAGGCAGTAGCAATTGCTTTCCCACGATTCATTTTCCACTACGACTCTCAGTATTCTACGATGTCGGACGAGGGACGTCTAGGGCCAGCTCACATTGAGACGACGTTGACGTTGTATCTTGAGCTGCTCCAGATCTGGATGGAGCAGCTTAAACAGAAGGCTGTTGCAAGCTCTGCCGAAGCAAGAGATCGTTCAGCCACAGGCCCTAGTCGAGCATTGCAAATGGAGCTCACAAACGCGATTCCTCACGTGGACGAGATTGAAGCGTATGGATTGTTCTTCCTATGCTCCCAGTCCCGACGGGTGAGGGCATTCGCGATCAAGGTCCTGCGACTCGTTGTTCAGTTTGACTCGGTTCTAGGCCAGGCGGATTCGTCAAGGATCATCAAGCTTTTGGAGGACCAGTCGTCTACAATCCTCGACTTGCATGACGATGCTCTCAACGTCGCTGAACGCAGTCGGCTACAGAAGGACAAGCGTGTTGGTCCGGGCCAGAGTACGCTGATCGAGATTTGCAGCTCTGAGGTCTCATACGACTCGACCCTCTGGTTCAAAGCTTTCCCTAACCTCATCCGCGTTGTGTTCGATGCTTGTCCGAACGCCATAGCACTCTGTCGAGGAACTGTTACCGACAGACTGGTGATGATGCAGAACGATATTGAGGCCTTCTCAGACGCAGCGGGTGCTACTGCAGCCATGTATGAATACCGCATGCAGGGAAGAAGTTCGGCGACTTCTGCCGAGGTTCTCTTCGACCAGTGGAAATTATACCTCATCATGGCCTGTGTCACGCTCAGCTCGCCGGGTGCCCAATCCCAGAGTCAGCTTGCTGACGCTGCCCATGCACGTAAGACGTCGAAGAGCGCGGCCTCAGCACAGGACAAGCTGAGTTCCGCCCGGGCATTATTCTCTGCAATTATTCCAATGCTGGGCGCTGCGCCTGACGCTATTCGTGATGCCGTTGTCTCGGCCCTTGGATCAATCAATCGCAAGCTCTATCGGACACTACTTGAATCATTACAGTATGCCGTCATCAAGTGCAATGATGAGGCCAAGGCGAGGATCACCCATCACAGGAGTCCAAGTAGTCCACAACGATCGCAGCAGACCGAGCGACTTCGAACTGAGGTGACTCATGTATACAAGCTTACCGCATCTTTCTTGCATCATGAGGACATCTACACCGATGACTGGATCTTGAACAACCTGGTCGTTTACACCAGAGATCTCCGCATCTTCCTGAGTGATACCGACGTGCAGAACGACTGGCGTTTTCAGAAGTTGAGATATCACTTCTGCGGCCTGGTCGAGGAAGTATTCGAAGGCGTCAACAGGTCCCAGACACCTTCGCGCTGGATGCCATTTGAGTCGCGCAAGTCTGCGTTCGCCCTGATGGAGGACTGGTGCGGCTATTCAGCTGAGCAGACCTCCATTGACCCCAATCACAACAATGCACGGACTGTGCAGGATCGTATCAATGCCAGCGCCGCGACCGAGAAGGAGAAGAACAATTTGCGAGTGGCGGCTCTCAGTGCAATGGCCGCCCTGTGCGCCGGGACGATCAGTATCAGAACTGACAGCAACGCCATCTTATCATTCAACCTACCAAGAATGCTCTCCTGGATCGACACCATTTTTGCCACCAACAACCACAAAATGCACACTATCGGTCGACGAGCGCTCAAGCTGTTGCTCATTCACAATCCAGAACATCTTGTTATCGCGGAACATGCCATAGAGCAATGCTACAGAACCGAGTCCCCCATGGCGTTGGAAAGCTATTTTGGTGTCATGTGTGATGTCTTGATACAGGACACGGACTATCCTGTGCCATTTTGGAAAATAGTCAGCATCGTTGTCTTCACCTTGGGGAATGAGAATCGCGAGATCAGAATGAAATCGGCACATCTTATCCGCACTCTAGATGAGCGCCAGCATAAGAGTACCAACCTGCAGGAGTTTGATATCAGCATCTCTGACAAGACACGGGCCGTGTATAAGCTGGCTCAGTTCGAATATTCGAGACGTCTTGCGAAGGCTAATTCCGATATCGCATTCATGGTGTTTTCGGAATTCTCGCTCCACTACAAGACCGCGCGGAACGATCATCAGAGAAACATGGTCGTGGCCATATTGCCATGGCTGCAGACCCTCGAGCTTCAGGTTGATCCTGGCACAGGATCGCCTACTGCTGTGTCGTACATGCTTCTGGCTAACATGTTCGAAATCACGATCTGCTCGAGCAGCGCAATGCATAATGAAGTGCAGGCATTGTGGCAGGCGCTTGCGACAGGACCGCATGCGGGCAACGTCCAAATGATCCTTGACTTCATCATTTACCTCTCCCTCGACCGGCGCGATCAGAACTTCGTCGAGTACGCAAAGCAGATCGTTGTCTATCTATCTTCCACTCCTGCCGGTTCTCGAGTGCTGGAATTTTTCATGTTGCAACTATGTCCGAAGAATATGGTCAACGACAGAAAGCATGCAGAAGTTGTTATGCCTGACACGAGAAGTCTTCCTTACGTTGCTGATCTGACCTCCTTGCTGCCGATGGGCACCAAACAGGTACGCTTATCTTAATACATGACGAGGCACAACTAACCTGTGTGTAGGTCGGGCTGTCTCTGGGACAAGTCTCTTTGATTTTCCTGGTTGATCTCATGGTTGCTCCGGTTACGCTAGCCAGAGATGAGGCCACAAAGCTCATTCACGCAGTACTCATCCTCTGGGACCACTACACTCCCTCAGTTCAGGAACAGGCAAGGGAGATGCTGGTGCATCTCATACACGAACTGGTCACCACCAAGATCGACGCTCAGATCCTCAACTCTTCCAAGTCAAAGATCGAAAGTCTGGTCGACGCAATTCGGACGAACAGTCCACGGATCAGCTGGTCCTACGAGAGCAACACCAGAAAAGACGAAGATGATGGCGGCAGCCGAGTGCCTCCAGCAATGACCACACTCACTACCGAAATCGTCAGTATCTTCAATCTTGCATTCGACAACTTCAGTGACTCCTGGGCCAAGGAAGCACTACACTGGGCCTCAATCTGTCCGGTGCGACATTTGGCATGTCGATCCTTTCAAGTGTTTCGGTGCATCTCCGTCAGTTTGGATGCCAGAATGCTTGCCGACATGCTCGCACGGCTTTCCAACACAATTGCCGACGAGCACACAGACTACCAAACTTTCTCTATGGAAATATTGACGACGCTGAAAGTCATCATCGGAGCGCTCGAGCCCAAAAACCTGCTACGATATCCTCAGCTCTTCTGGACAACCTGCGCCTGTCTCAACACCATTCATGAACGAGAATTCTACGAGACACTTGGGATGCTTGAGAAGTTTCTTGACAAACTGGATCTCTCTGCTCCGGATGTGACAGAAGCAATGATGAAAGGGCTACCCGGGAAATGGGATGGCGGCTTCGAAGGACTGCAACCGTTGCTCTACAAGGGCTTGAAATCTGCCGATAGCTTGGATAAGACTCTCCTGGTTCTTCAACGGCTAGCGGAACTTCCAGACTGCCAGCTCGTTGGGAGCGACAACCGTCTCCTTTACTGCGTCTTGGCGAATCTACCACGATGGCTGCAAAGTTTCGAGCTGGATGCCACCGACTCTGCAGCGGTGGCTTCTGCGCAGACGCTCGCAAGGATCGCAGACGCTGAAGGTCACGAGCTCCTCTCGATTTGCCTTGCGCGCTACGCCAACAGTGAGATAACAAGCCAAGAGATGCTCACGGCCACCATGAAATCTCTAAAAGCGGCTTACTTCCCTTCGTGCGACGCTTCAAGTCTGATATTCATGATAGGCCTGCTGACAAACAAGACGCCGTGGTTCCGGATCAAGCTCATGGACATATTATGCGAGCTGATTCCAATGGTCAACATGAAAAGTCCATCAATTACAACTCACGGACCGGACCTCATCTCCCCGCTACTGCGGCTTCTGCAGACCGAACACTGCACTCAGGCATTGGAAGTCATGGACTACATCATAGAGGTTGCAGCCACGCCGATGGAGAAGCACCATATGCGTATGAGCATGGCTTCTGGCTCAGCAAAAGCCATCCGAAAAGAGTATGAGCGAACACAGAGTCTCTATGGCATTCCGCACTCCTCGGGATGGTCTATCCCAATGCCTGCCGTGTATTCCGGCATGACAAGGCACAATGTCCACGCAGTCTTCTACACGTGCGGAGACTCGGAATTCCTGAACGACCAGGAAACTACCACGCCGGACGTCGAATTTCAGGGTGACGATGGATACACCGATTCATATTTCCCGCCGCAGAGCAGGGCTGAGACAATCCGTACACTCGAGGCTGCGGATACCAATGTCAGCGACCTGGTCAACACTCTCGACAGCCTCGATGACTTCTTCGACGATGTCGAGGATGACGATGTTTTAACACCAATAGGATCCAGCCAACTGATGGGCTCCGCTATCACGATTCCCACCCTGACAGAGCAAAGCACGGATCTGTACGATGAGCAGACAGCTCCAATCCTTCGACAGAGCCTCTCCCGGACTACACCATCGACAAATGTGCAGGATGGTTTTACCGAGGCCGGTCCGCTTCCTGGCATCAGCCACCGAACTCAGCCTAGTCTCTCGTCTCAGGGTTACAGCACATCTACCCAGACCTCTTTCTCCTCCATCGACGAGCTAGGAGGACCAGGACCATCGATGCCGAATTCGACAAAGAAGCCTGCTCTCCAAACCTCCATCAGCCCAATCAGCCATCAACGGCCGGGACTCCACGCCAGGTCTATTACGTCTCCCGCAAACCAATTTCCTGTGTCTCAGCCAACAGCGAGCGGACTTGCTACTATGCCGGAGAACTTGTCCTTCCGATCCCATGACGAATTTGCAGACCAATATGACGAAGCCATGCTATCGGATGGAGAGAATAGTCCTTTCCCCTTGCTGAGCATGACTATGTCCAATCAGAACAAATCTTTGTCGGGCCCAGGCCCTCCGGAATACCAGACCACGCCCACATCTGCCACTGAGACGGGTGGTGCCTTCAGCCTCCAAGGGATGAGAAGAGGTATGCGGCGGCTGACAGGCGGCAAGAGTGAGAGCCAAAAGGAGAAGGAGAAGATCAAGGACTTTGCACGTCTACGTGGACAATCAGGAGGCCCAAGCCTGGTGCCTGCAGCGATGCAGAGCCCCAGAGTTCCGAGAGTGCCTTCTGAATACCTTACTGGCGGCGCCAGTAACATCAGTGGCGTCAGCCCGACCGCAAGCCCCGGGCTTTGAGAGCTTGAGGCTGCGTGGTGCTTTCGTCCTCTTCGATTTTACCAACACAAACGATACCCCCCGATAGAACGTGATGTGGCATGAGAGCAAACATTATCGGCGTTTCTTGCAGTTCCAGCAATTGCTACGACATGTGTACCATATGCAAGGGCTCTTCTGCATTGACAACACCGAAGAGCTGGGTTTTGTATACTATAGCCTCCGGTTCAAACACCGCGAGCAATGTACCACAATGACTGAAGCCTGATTTCAACACACGCAACCGATCTTATCCTTCAGCTTCATTTTGCGCGCTCTGATTTATCATTTGAATTCATGTCCAGATGAGCGGGTGAGACATCATTTGCGCACTGACAGTCCCTTGCATTCCTAGGTTTGCATTCCAGGCAATCTGCCTCGATCGCCCTAGCTCCGCGATATGCGCCTTAGACTTTGCCTCTACGCTACACGGGTGAGTTAGTACTTTGAAGAGGGACGTGACAAGATGTTATTTGCGACACGCTTGAGGTTAGGGCAAACTCTGCTGGTCCTGCACAGCCTGGCTGCAGTCACCACAGCGCAAGCACGTAAGAGACATCATCTGCATGGGAAGGCACTTTGCTGACCACAGACAGTCTCGATAGACTCCAACGGCTGCTACTGGACGTCGACGGTGGTCTTCGGCAACGCCACCAGCTCAAGCACTGTCCCAAGCACGTTCGGTACTACTAACGATGGACAGTCGATATCGCCTATCCTCACGTTGTCGCCAGCATCGAATCCCAGCACCAGCGAATCGATCGTCCCCACAACAAGCGGGCCGCCAGTCATCGCGGCTGCGTCGAGTCTGACCTCTAGCGAGCCAGCCTCTTCTCCCTTCACGAGCACCCCACCGAGCCTGACGATTACGACTCCCGCAACCACATCTACGACACCACCAGCTCCTGTGTCGACGCCTTTCCGCATCACTGTCAGCGGCTTCAACGCCAGGCTCCGACCTCGGGCATTCAGCTACATCTCTTTCAATGGAGAGAACGCCTATCTCATTGAGGACGAAGAGCTGTCCGCGATCTTCGTCCTCACCTCTGATGGCCAGCTTCAGACCGGCGACGCAACCGTTGGCACAAATGGCGGAACGGGATCATTACCTCTGATGCAGTTTGCCCGGTTTACTCAGCCCAGTGGATACATCTGGTATTTCAATGACACAAGGCTGGTGTTTGGCGACAATCTCATCTTCTCGGCACTGCCCAACGGGCAGATGTTTGTGACGTTTCCTGGCAGTCAACCGCCTGTGGGAGCCGTTCAGCTTGGTCTGGAACCGGAATTCGTAGAGACCGCGACGAGTTCGACTCTTTCACCGACTTCGAGCGTCGCTGGCATGAGCCCAAGTCCTAGCACGGAGGCAACGACAACTGCCACAAATGCAGAGACGAGCATGTCAAGTCCGGTCACCGGTGGTGCCATGTCTACTCCTTCGAGCATTCAGTCAAGCCCCGAACCCAGCCCGACGACAGCACCGAGCCCTTCACCTTCGTCATATATGACTCCGGACCGACCTCTGACCTTGTCGACGACAGCGCACACCACTGCTGTTCTACCGCTTCAGACATCTTCGATTGCGGCTAGCGTCGTTCCATCTTCAAAGTCGCTGTCGCCCAGCCTATCCCCTTCCGGCAGCACGCTTGTCGCAAGTTCAGGGGGCAGCAGCACAACAACAACAACGATACCCATTGGCGTATCCAGCCCGTTGTCCGCCGCGCCAAGCACCACCGTTCAGGTCAACCCTATCACTCTGGTATCCTCGATAACGACAAGTGCGGTATCTTCCCGGGCTGTGTCATTATCCGGCTCACTAGCCTCGTCTTCGCCCGCTGCGTTGTCATCCTCACTGTCTCGTTTGGCAACCACGACAGTCTCTAGCAGACCATCCACGGCGGCCGCGTCCACGAGTGCAGCGTCAAGCTCCTCGGCGGGTTCCAGCACAAGTAGAGTCACAACCGCGGTCGCGTCAAACCAGACTCAGCCATCCTCGACCTCTTCATCCCGAGGCACCAACGCCCTGTCGTCCTCGAGCGTCGCAAATCCAAGTTCAACCAGCATCACGACCACGACAAGCCGAAGCAGCACGTCTTCATCATCCACATCCTCATCCTCGCCCCACCCGATCATCCCCACGCCGTACCCTGCCAAACGCGGCCTCGCCTACCGCAACGTCACCACCCTACAGTACTACCCGCCTCCGTCGCCCTACATCTCCTGGTCCTACAACTACTACTCCCTGCCCAACGCCTCGGACGACGTAGGGCCCTACCCCTACCCGTCGTCGCCTTACCGCTTCATCCCGCTCCTCTACAACGACGCCCCGTCCCTGACCTCGATCTGGGCGCCCAACGTCAACTTCAGCATCGCGCACTACGGCACGGACGCCATCTTCGGCTTCAACGAGCCCGACGCGAATTTCAACGGCCAAAGCGCCAACATGCCCGTCGCGCAGTCCATTGCCGGGTACGCGGCCTTCATGGAGCCGTTCGCCGGGCGAGTCAAGATCGGCGCCCCCGCCGTCACCAACACAGGCGGCGGCATAGCGTACTTGCAGCAATTCCTGGGCAACGCGACCCAGCACGGCCTGACCCTCGACTTCATAAACGTGCACTGGTACGCCAGTCCGTACAACATCGACTACTTCCGCGACTTTGTCCTGCAGGCGTACGATGTGAGCGTGGCGTATTCTCCCAACATCACGTCCCGGTTCGTTGACACGCGGGCGGGGGGTGTCTTGCCCGTGTGGATCACCGAGTTCGGGATGGACCAGAACAATTACGACTTGGCCACGACGGTGCAGTTTCTGAAGAATGCCACGCTGTGGATGGACCAGCAGCCCTGGGTCGAGCGGTATGCTTGGTTCGGCAATTTCCCCGGCGGCGTCACCAGTTACGGCGCGCCCACCACGGGCATGCTCTTGAATACGGATGGGAGTGGGCGCAGTGCCTTGGGCGATGTTTGGTATCGGTACAATGGGACTAATTAAGGGGGGAAGGTCCTCTGGTTACCAGTAGCTTAGCGTGGAGACGAGCGGCGGGCGCAAGTGGGAGCTGACGAGGGAACAAGGTTATGCATGGTTCGGCATGTGGAAGTCATTGTCATTCATTGGGGGTTTAAGCGACGAGCATGGCTGTCGAGTTTCTGTTCGACATTACATCTAGCGTATTCTTGGTCGGGAAGGATGTGGAATTTCGATCAGTGCCAAATTGACATGATACTCGTTTTGGATCTCTCTTGTTAATATGCCCTCTCTGGCTATGGACTGACCGGCCTTGAATAGACCACACGCTCCTCCTCAACACACAATGATGCGTGGTCTCAATAATGCTTCAGCAGCGCTCAAATACCCGATACAACCCCTTCAGATTCGCAACTTCCACAATGCCATTCAGCATGTCCTGCGTGGCAACTATTCTCGACCGGAATGCCGGGAAGAGGACGTGCTCCAGCGCGTGGTCGATCTCTTTTCTTCTTTTCTCGGTCACCTCGTTCTCCGGATCAGGCTCGCTGTTCTCGGCATCATCCAGGGCATCTTGGGGCTGGGGCTGGGGCTGGGGTTGGGGCTGGGTTTCGGACTCCGGCTCCATCATATCTTCGTCTCCGGCTTTGCCTTTGCCCTTGTCGACTTTCGATTTGGGAGGCGGCAGCATCTCGGGGACGTAAAAACTGGCCAACTCTCGCAAGAATGTGCGAAAGCAAGTTTCCTCATCAGTCCAATCCACGAACGGTCCTAGCCTTAATAAAAACGTCGGTAGTTTCGCCATGCACGGCATGTAGCCCTTTAGCAGCAGCGGTATTGTTTCCAGCTGGCCGTCATCCGAGATGTTGAGAGAGAAATACTCGCCAAGCATTGCTTTACTCTTTATCAGTTGCTTGTACACTTTGTCCACGATCTGAGCTTTGTCGAGTCCCGCACAAGAGGGATCCGTTTCGAGTTGATATTCCGCCGCGATGTCCAATAACTCTCTCAGGTCCGGCGCAGGTTGAAGTTGAATAAGCCCAAAATTGCCAAAGTCGGTCAAGCCGACCTGATAGAAGAACTCGTTGCAGGTCATGCCATAATCAACAAGGTAGAGTTTCACGCCGGATTGGATGGCTGCCAGGCGTCTGGTACCATCGATCACGCCGACGTATGTCAGAGATGCAAAGACCTCGGTGAGGCCGTTGTGCATCGACTCACGGACTTGGGCGCGGAGATTCTTGACTGAAGTGAGACGGACTTGGATCGGTTCGCGATCTGTGGTTGTGTACTGGATTCCAGTCGTGGCGGGGGTGTCGTCTTGAGAAGTCGATGTCGTCAGGGCTGGTGGAAGCATCGAGGTGATCTTCCTCATCTTTGAATCGGTTCGGATGAGGTTGTTTTCATAAGGCTTTTTCGTCGTCGAAGGCTTTCTAGGAGCGCTGTCGTCGGTCGGAGGAGTAGCGTCCCCGGGCGCTACTCGCTGATTCATTGGTGTCATAGGAAGCACGCCAGGCAGGAGTGTTTGTGTCTTGAAACTCCTGCTCGTATCGACCTTGGCCAGGTTTTCTCGGATGTTTGCACAAACCAACTCGATGATCTCATCTTCGTTCAAGAAGTGGACTTCGCGTTTAGTCGGATGTACGTTCACATCGACTCTGTTCGGTGCGATCTCAAGGCTAAGGTAGACGAATGGATGGCCGCCTTTGGGCAAAAAGAGTTGGTATGTCTGCTCAATGGCCTTCTTGACCGCGGATGACTCGACGGATCGGTTGTTGATGAACAGCAGTAGCATCGTTCTTTTGGCACTATAGTTGGCGTTGGTGGCATAGCCGGACGCTTGGAAACCCCAGCGAGGATCTTCAGTGCCGAAACTCATGAGTTCTTTTGCAACACTTCCGCCATATGCTTGCTTGATCCTATCAACTTTGGTGGTAGCAGCGGCGACGGAGAAGCCAGCGCCAGTTTCACCGTGCTTCTTGATTGAGAAGGCGACGCCTTCGCGGTGAACAGCATACCGGGTGATGACGTCGAGGACTTTTGCATATTCTTCCGAAGGCGATCGAAATGCTCGTCGGCGGTTTGGGATATTGTAGAACAGGTCCTCAACTGTAATCTGCGTGCCGGGACGACCAGCGGCAGCTTTTGGTTCGGCCGTTTGACCTGGCTTAGCGGGTATGAGCTTCCCATCCTGATAGTGGGCTTGCCATGCACAACTTGAATTGGCCGTCCTGGTGGTGACCCGGAGATGAGCAATATGACTGATGCTGGCAAGAGCCTCTCCTCGAAAGCCATAGGTGCCTATGGACATAAGATCTTCGAAGTGCTTGAGCTTGGAGGTGGTGAACCTCTCGCATAGGATTGGCATATCGTCTCTCTGGATGGTGGTCAGATGCAACGTGACATTGGAAACGCAAAGAACATACCTCAATTCCATGGCCGTTGTCCGTGATCTGTAACAGCTTCAGGCCGCCATCCTTGACCAGAATCTCAATTGAGGTCGACCCAGCGTCAATGGAGTTTTCGAGCAGTTCCTTGAGGGCATGCATGGGCGCGACAATGATTTCACCGGCTGCAATCTTGTTGACGACATCCTGATCAAGAGCCTTGACAACGGATTAGCCATGTTCTCTGCCTTACCGTGGGAAGCATCAACGTGCCTTGATGCGACGTGGAGCTTCCGGTGGCAAGCCTGCTTCTTCAGCAGTGCGCTTCACGCCTCGAGGGCCTCCAGAGTCTACATCCATTGTGTCGTCCATGTTGACGGCAGCCAGAATATGGATCTCTTGTGGCGTGAAGAGAAGTAGAAATGAAGCAGGCAGCGATTGGCTTTAGAAGTTGCGTCACATGCTTCTGGCAGGCAGAGCTGGTGACTGGGAAGGTTACCCGAGGGAATGACGCCTCCATTACGAAGCCTCCAGTACGAGGCGAGGCCACGAGGCGGACCCGGTGGCTCTTGCAGTGCTCGCGATTCCGCGTCTGTAGCCCCGCGCGGGGGTCCCACTCCCCAACTTCCTTAGCTATTAGCGACCTAGTACCTCGGGGCCTTGCCCCCTGTGCCACCCCTTCAGGTGAATGGGTGGAGGTTTAGAGTGTCAGGGTCGAGGCTTGTTCGATCCCGAGTCACTCATTACTGACTCGGATCGTTTGAAGGTTCTTGAAGACCTTGGCCAAATTGGGAACATTGAATTCCATCTCAAGATGTTTGTCACACTTTTACTAGGTATTCATCGACGTGTACGATACAGAGGACGGTCTATAGAGATGCTTGCCTCCACTGACAATTAAGTTCTCCATGGGCACGACAGCAGACGGTCGCTCGCCTTCCTCGGCGAAGCGAGGCCAAAACCCGCAAGACCTCAAAGAAGAACAGAAGTATGTAACCATTCATCAAGTCCTGCCCAGCCCCAAGTACCCAACTCCCCAGGACCATGTCTCCGCTTGCTCCTTTCATTGAATGACCGCTTGCCAGACGCATGAGAAATCGGTTGTCTCAAAAAGTGATCCGGGAGCGAAGGTCGGCCTACATCGAACAACTTGAGGCCAAGGTCGCCTTTCTCTCAAAACCAGGATCCCACGATCCGGCATCTGAGCTGTGGCAACGGAACGCGGCTCTCCAGGACTCTCTGCACACGTTGCGGAAGAAATTGCTCAGCCTGTCGACCACCATTGTCGGCTTAGCCGATAATGTCTTGCCGATCCTGAACACCTCGAGTGAGTGACATTCCCCGCCCAAAAGGCCTCGGATATATCAACAAGGACTGATCCCATTCTGGTGCCCTGCAGAAGCCGAAGAGGAAAACTCCTTGTCACCCCCAGACGCACGCCCAGGGGGCCAGGAGCAGCGGCAGGGGCACAGCAGTGACGACGGAATTTCGATGAGCATGAACCACAGCCAAGACGGATGCCGGTCGACCAGCCCGGTCAACCTCGACTTTCTGATCATGCCGAGAGATGCCACCTCCTGCCCTGATTCTGACGACATGGCCACATTGACCATGGATGCGTGGACGACGACTACGTCCTCCTCGTCCAAACCGGCGCTCACGCACATGGCCCTTCAAGACGTCGCAGACTGCTCCTGGAGTGACACCTCGTTTCACGTCCTGGGGCCAGGACCGTCGCCGTTGAACAATCCTGCGTCGCTGCCGCAAGAAGTGGATCAAGAGCATGACCTGGTCGAGGCCGCCGCCGCCGCTGCTAATCCCCACCTGGATGGCCGCTTACCACTCATCTCCCTCTCCGGGCCGACCATGGCGCAGAAGACGTCCAACTTGTCCGACCATCTCCAGTATGTCTGTGACCTGATCCAGCTGAGCTCGCTCCCTCGTCGATTTTCCAGGTTTGTGTGCCCCTTACACCCTTTCCCCTCGATTTCCCTGATTCCCCTCCTTAAACCAAAAACCCAAAAGCTCACCCCTGGGTCAGTGCTCCCTATCTCATCAACGACCTCGTCCATGCGCTCTTTCACCTCGCATGGCCTTTCATGGACTACTGGATCACCTTGACCAATTCATGCGGCCTCATCACTCCCATCTTATGGTGGCAGGCGACCCGAACCGAGACGGCGCGGATGGCCATTGCCCCGACCTACCAACCGACGCTGCTGCAGATGACGACCCCGTCCTACCCCAAGATCATCGACTTGATCCCGCATGCCGCACTGCGGGATCGCTTGATCGGCTCATACCTGTCGTACGATTTGGACACCATGAACTGTCACCTCACAGAGGCGTACGTCAGGGAACCAGGCGTCGGCGAGTCGTCGGCCAATTCCTTCAATATCACGGACTTTGTATTGAATTCGCTGGATTCTACAGCGACCCACGGCGGCATTCTTTTCGCCTATCCCTCCACAGCGCCGACGACGTGCAGCCACTCCCCACCCCCGACCGATAGCCAAATGCATCGGTTCAAAATCGATCCCTCCTTTGTCGCCAGATATCCCCGTCTCTACCATCCCTCCGTGGTGGCGAAGCAGCCCATCGCTCGGCCGGTGGGAGTTCCAAAACTGGCTCCTCCGTCTCCTCTGACCCCGGCGACCATGCAGGTCTATCTGAATCTGCTTCTTCAAAATAAGCCGTGATGGCATTGATCATGGAAACCCCTCTTTATCCCATCGACCAATGGCGGTGTCACATACATCCATATGTCGACGGCAAGGTAGCGAGAGACTCCCGAACCACCACAGGCGGGAATGGTCCATCAGAAAGCCCACGCCTGGGGAACTCAACGGCGAGTTTCCAACTGTGAGTTAGTTGACCTTGACATTGCCCGATACCCCAATTCTGACTCGTATGCATAGAGAGACCAAGGGGGTTCTCAGCCCAGCATTCTCCCAAGTTAGTATTAGTATCTGGATCTACCGATATGACATGTTCGACAGACGTGGTGGTCGCGGAAAAAAGCGACGTATCTAGGTATCAATTGATTCGTTACCCTCCTCTTCGGACAAGGCACAGTTCATTCGCGCCTGTTCGCGGACCTCAGTATATCTACTCTCACCTCTGTAGTCCGTTGCCTTTCTGCGATCTAATGCTGACCTGCCCAAAGACTCATTCATCTTTGGAAGTTGGACGAGAGAGACGTCTAAGCAGAGATATATCCCTTCTTGGGAGTCACCATGATCTTGACGTGATCATCTTTGTTGGTCACCAGCGCCTCGAAGCCCTTGGAGACCACGTCATCCAGGGCGATACGACTGGTGATCATCTTTTCCACTCCTTGAAACTTTCCTGCCAGGACCTTAGCTTGAACCGCCTATTCGCATTTATAGGAGGAGCGCTTACCATTGACGTAGTCGTCGACCACCTCGCGGAAATCGGCATCCGTATATGACATGCCCATTTTCAGGACGAGCTCTTTCGGCATAAAATGCTCCATGGGGACCACAAACTGGGGAGGGAAACGATGAGAGTCCGCGACACCGCCTGGATCGGTCGGATGTGACACTTACAGGAGTCTCCCACCCGGCCACGTTCAAATATGTGCCGCCACTCCTCAACGCATCCATCCCGTCCCTCAAACCGGGCCCGATACCCGCACAGTCGAAGACCAGGTCGACTCCCTTGCCGTTCGTCCATTGGCGGCACTTGTCCCCGACGGCGTCCTGCAGAGGATTCAAGACCTCATCCGCAAACTCGGCCGTTTGCTTCTGCCGCTTCAGCGTCGGCTCGGACACGTAGATCCGCTGAGCCCCTTGTGCTCGGAGATTCAAGATGACGGCCAAGCCGACAGGGCCGCCGCCGATGACCAGCACGGCCAGGTCGTCAAAGCGAGTCATTCCGCTGGATTTCAGCGCGTGCCTTCCGACGACCAGGGGTTCGATGAGCGCGGCGTCTGCCAACGGCAGCGACTCTGGGAGCGCATGGCACATGTTCTCGTCGACGGCCACGGCTTCTGAGAAGCCGCCACCATGTCCGTGCAGTCCCTTGAACGCCCACTGCCGGCAGATGTTGGTCTGGCCTTCGCCGCACCGGTCGCACGCCTTGCAGTACATTCGGGGGTCGACCATGACGGCCTGCCCGGGCTGCAAGGTGCATCCGGCACTGGCATCACGGACCCTTCCGCAGAATTCATGACCCATCGTGACCGGGAGAGACTCTCCCGTGAGGGGGTGAGGTGACTCCGAGGTGGGAATCACTCGTGGCCCTACCTCGCTCGTTAGCCTTGCGTGTTCTGAATTTATCATCCCAGAGGGAGGACGACTGCCACATGCCGACCAGGTATTCGTGAAGGTCAGATCCGCAGATCCCGCACCATTCGATCTCAACCAGGACCTGGCCCGGCGAGAGTTCGGGGACAGGAATGTCATCGACGACCCGAATGTCCCGCGCGCCGTAGAACCGTGCGGCTTTCATCTTGTACAGCGACAGCCTCGTGGGTGGTTGCTGGTCTTGCCCGTCTCAGCTGTCAATGGTTCCAACGAATTCGACACTCTCGAATGGCCGATGCGTAGAATAAGTTCAGGATTCCCAATTCTCGATTTTGAGCATGCACGCAATGAACGAAGTCAGGTCAAAAAAGAACTAATAAGAAGCCAAACAAGACCAGCCCAGCGCGACTCCAACCGGACCCAGTCATCATCCCCCGAGAGCGGCCCCGATGTGTCACTGGAATCTGACTCAATCTCTACGGAGCCAAGTGGAGCAGGATTTACACTTCGTTTTTGTTACGCGGCTACAGAAAGACTCTGAGGCGATCTCATTGTTTTCACGTCCATTCAACCAGGAACGCAATGAACTTAGGATGACTCGGCGTGGATTGCCGTTGAACTCTGCCGTCGGTAGGGCGATCCGATCTTTGTCTACTATGCATGAAGGTCTGTCTATGGGGATCTCACCAGTTCTCTCGTTTCCTGGTTCCCCTCCAGGTTAATAGCAGGCCCCGAAAGGTGTTCCAACAGCTCCGATCTAGTATTAGTGAAGCCTCCAGGGGGACAGATCTTCACACTCTCAACCTATACGTAGATCATTGACGGGTCGTCACAGTCCTGTACTAATATTTTATCCGCACGCGGATTCCTTTGTGTTGGCGTTTTCAGTCAACACTATGTCCAACCCTTTCAATTCTTCATCGTCTCCAGGCTTCACGATGACCTCGGGCATCTCGGCCACGTGGTCGCCAAACAAGGCTTCGATTTCTTCCAACGTCTTCATCCTCGTCTCGGGACAGTATATGGAAAACGCCACGACGAACACCGCGTCCATGACGACGAAAATGATGAAATATCTCCACGAGATGGCCTCTAGTGCTAGAGGCGTACATTGGACCAGGAGGATGACGATCCCGTTGAACGTCAGATAACTGTTGGCGACCCCGAAGGAGCGGATCGAGGTGGGCAGGATCTCGGCCGAATACTGTGTGAACACATCAAACGTCAGTCATTGTTCTCTCTCCTCCGAAAAAAAGAATGACCATCCCTGGGGAAAGAAACATACCGTCGACCAAAAGGTGTTCATGGGCCCTGAGTAGCCGCACGAGAAGAGGTAGATGGCAAAGACGACGCCAATTCCGAGACCACGGTCGGTGTTCCCGGAAGCCTCGAAGCGGGCCCACAGAATCACCAGCACCAGAGAGGCGGGGATCATCAGACCGTACGCGGTAAACTATGGATACGAAGCGTCCAAGTCAGCGACAAGGGGAAGAGAAAAATAGACAGAGACAAGGTGTTAGCCTGGCCCCAGGGACCCTCACGTACCACGAGCTTGCGACGCCCGATCCTATCGCAGAGCAACATAGCCAGCACGGCCGACGCGGTGGCAACTGTCCCATAGATACCTGTCAACACCAACGAGAGAGTACTGGAGAATCCCAGGCTCTGGTAAACCGTCACCTGGTAGTTCTGGATTGGGATCACGCCTGTCAATCTGTACATTTTCACGGTCAGCCTTCTTGTCGTCCAAGTTTTTTTGATTTTAGGCGCCTTCAAAAGAAATGGAGCCGTGGAATCGGCGGGATACGAGCAGGTTGCTAGGCTAGGAATGCTTACTGTTGGAAGAGGGCCGTTCCGACCACGATAATCAGGCGTTTGCGATACGACTTCCTGGACAGGATGGAGCTGATGCCGAGGTGCTCGCGGCGGTCCAACTCGATCTGGGCTCGGATCTGATGGTATTCCCGCAGCGGGAAATCCTCGTGTCCCGGCTCGCCATGCATCTTCTTCAACGTGGCCAGGGCCTCTTCGTTGCGGTCCTTGAGAATGAGCCAGCGTGGCGAAAAGGGCATCCAGAACGACCCGACCAACATAGCCACCGCAGGCACCAGCTGGAGCCCGAGAAGGAGTCTCCACGAGACGTCCGAGTCGATGAAATAGAGACCCAGCCCACTGTGTGTTTGAGGCGAGCGAGTTAACAAAAGAATTCGATGCCATGGGGAATCTCCCACCCCCCAAGGGTGTGGTAACATGGTCGCGAACTTACATCCATTCGGTGAACATGTAAGCAAAATTGATGTTCACGCTGAGGCCAGTCATACAGTCAGCAAGCCAGCCAGTCTCTCTATCTCTCTCTCTGTGGCAACACCGAGCCGGAGCAGAGCAGGGCACCGCCGCCACTACCGGGACGAGAAACACCATCCTCATGTACGGGGTATTAACTTACGCGTATACGCCCCCGATGAATCCTCGGATCCCGGGAGGGCTGATCTCACTGGCATACGTGGGACAGACACTGAAGACCAGGCCGCAGGCGATACCCCCGACGACACGACCGGCGCAAAAGACTCCGAAGCTCTGTGCTCCGGTCTGCATGGGAATGCCCACGAGAGCCAGCACGCAGGACAGCTGGATGGTTCGCAGCCGGCCGATCTTGTTGGGCAGATACCAGTTCAGCATGCAGCCGATGAAGGATCCGCCATAATACACCGAATTGAAGGCGCCGATCTTGGTCGCGTCCAGGTTGAAGTAGACCAAGAACCGCTCATAGGCGAGGATCGATGTCGTTATCCCTGGAGGAGGAAGGAGCTCGTTCAGCGCCCCGGCCACAAAGAACCGGACGAGGAGCGGTGGCCATACATTACATACCGGAATCATAGCCGTAGAAGATCGATCCAAACGTGACATACGCCAGACAGAGGAACTGATACTTGTTCATCGTGCTGGAAACAAGACAGGCCCCGCCGCTCCGGAACCGGGGTCCAGTAGCGCTTCTCTTCGAGTGTTCTCAGGAGATGGATCTAGTATTACTCGACACTTTGACCAAGGAGCCGGGTTCAAACGTTCTGCCATCTGCCACATGGGCAGTCGTCCAGACCCGGCGGGCCCTATCATTTATGCAAGGCCGGGTGTACGAGTACACTTTTGTCCCCCCTGACCGAACGGCTGATCCTCGAGGCTTTCCTCCTCCCCCGTCTCTCTGGAGATGAAGCGTGGAGGCGGCGCGGAGGCGAAGGGCTGGCCGATTCGAGCCAAGGACCCCATCCCAGGCGGGCTGCAGATTGTGTCTCATCAAACCGTGTGTCACCCTCCCAGCGTTTGGCTGAGTCGTCTGTTTCTGAGTCGGTTCGAGCAACAAGACACCATTTGGCCGCAAATACGTATTGGCAGGATGAATAATGCAGAATCGACACGTGGACAAGCACTGCCATTTCCTTTCCCCACAGGATATGCAGTTCCGCGAACCTCGCCTAGGATTTGCAGGAAACCGTTTCCAAGAAACTCTAGGACGAGTTGAGAGTCTCCTTTTTCGGCCACTCAGAAACCTAGGAGGGAGTTGAGAGCTCGCTTTTTAATCCCAAGCCGCCCAAGAGTCCCTTAAAGGCGAGCAACGCGAAGGGCCATCCGGGTAGGGTAATTTCATGGTCAAGGCGGCCCGGATCCTTCTCCATCCCCAGTTCGACCAGAAATATCGGCTCGACATGACGGGATGGGATGACGGCGTCGAGCTGGGATCCAAGGCCGCACGCAGAACTGGCCGGGGAGGGATGCCAAGAGGGATTTGTCCGTTCAGCTCAATACTCTCATCTCTCATATATCTCTCAATCACAGGCAGGAAGAGAAGGGCCTTCTATCGCTGCTTGTGCGGCAGACCGAGTTTCGCTTACCCTCGTCCCTGGGTAGGAAGGAATTATGCATCTGGGGCGGTGCCATGGTTATGCTTCTAGGAGTGGGTGGTTGAGTGGTTGAGTGGTTGGATCTTTCTACTCGCTCAGATGCCCTCACCGCTTGTAGCATATAAGCCAATGGCCCTTGGGGAAGGGAAGGAGAGGGGGCTGAGGAGCCCTGTTCGGTTGATTTCACTGGATCGAGTGTCATGGATTGACGATTCACTCGGCCCCCTGGCATCGTCGGCTGGAGACGATGGTTTGCCGCCAAATGGTGTCTTGTTGCTCGAACCGACTCAGAATCGGCTGGGGGGATCTCGCCCAGTCACTGGTGCGGGTATACTTATTTGAAATGGGTATTATTTCTATATTGACAGCTGAATTCATGGGCCTATTGGCACGTAAAACCCCCTTAGTCGATCTCCCAAGGCACGTCGGCGTTCCTCATATACGGGGCAAGTTTCTCAACGTCCCTCAATACCTCTGCCTTGACCCGCCCGTTGCCGAGGTACGACCACATGTTGCCTGTGCGGTATCGGTGGTCATAGTGTTCCCATTTGACGTCTCTGATGGTCTTCATGAAATGCATGGCCTAGGAAGGGGGGAGAGAGAGACTTGCGTCAGCATCGGACAGCTACTTTCGGAGGAGACGAAGGGGGAAGGGTGAAAGAACTTACCGAACCGCCCCAGATCCACAGTTTGCCTCCGAGGATGTTGTTCTTGTACCAACTCTTGCAATCCCGGCTCCAGACGGACCGTTTGTGCCACTCGTCAATGTATTCGTACAGCTGGTCGATCGGCTCCTGCTTGACCTCGAGCGCGCGGATCTTCTCCGTCTGGATCTTGGCGGCACACTTGAGGATGTATTCGACACAGACCTCGTGCGAGGGCAACGCCGTGCCCGCGGCCCAGTTGCCCCGGACGCCATTGACGACAAAGTAGTTGGGGAATTTGGGCACCGCCATGGCCAGGTAGACTTGGGGTTCGGGGTCGAACTCGTCGCGCATGGTCACGCCGTTGACGCCGCGGACCTCGAAGGGAGGCGCAAAGGCCAGATTGAACCCCGTGGCGCAGGCGATGATGTCGACCTTGTGCAGCTTGCCGGAGCTGTCGACCAGACCCTCGGGCACGATCTTCTCGATCTCTTCGTGGCACGGGGTGACGTTCGGTTGGACCAGCGCCTCCAGATACCCGTCGCCAGGCGTGATGCGCCGACAGCCCGGAGGCCAGGTCGGTATGAGACGGCGTTTGAGCTCTTCGTGTCCGGGGCCGAGACGACGTTGCATTTCGGACCTCATTTGCTGCTCGGCTTTGATCGAGATTTCGGAATCCGCGATGAACATGTCGAAGAGGTTGTTGACCGACGACTCGAGCTTGCGGCGGTACAGAAGGTGATACTCCGGATCGTCTTTGAACCGTTGTTTCTCTTCCGCCGTGTAATAGTATTGGGCGTTGGGCGCGGCTTCCTTGACGGGCTCGCCCGCGGCGTTCTTGACGCTCTTGTTCTTCTCCTGCTCGAGCGCCGCCGCGCCCACGGGCGGCGATATCCACGTCACCGACCGCATGAACGAGGTCAGATGCTTCGCCGTCTTTTGGATCTGCGGCACCATCTGGATGGCCGAAGAGCCCGTGCCGATCACGGCCACGGTCTTGCCCTCCCAGCTGACGCTCGGGTCCCAATTGGCGCTGTGCAGGAGCTGGCCTTGAAAGTCATGCAGCCCGGGGATCTGTGGCCATTTCCAGGAATTCAGGAACCCGGTCCCATTGATCAGGACATGACACCAGTCCTCGAATTTGTGTCCGTCCTTTTCCAGCTCGACCTTGTCTGGATGGACTCCACGTCAGAGACGGCTGCACGGATGAACGAGGAGAGCGCATGACCGGGGAAGGGGACTTACAGATGCCCTCGCTCTCGATCCACGTGGCACTCAGCACTTTGGTGTTGAGTTGGATCCAGGGCCGGAGATCATACTTGTCGGCGAAAGACTCGAAGTATTGCTTGATCTCGGCCGAGCCTGCATAGAACGCCGACCAGTCCGGGTTCGGCTCGAAGGTGAATGTGTACGCATGTGCAGGACTTGCAGCTCTGGGTCAGCCGTCGTCAGGAAGAGAGAAGGATACACCTACACGTCACACGCGCATCCAGGATACCGATTTTCGTACCACGTCCCTGCCACGCTCGGGTTCTTGTCGTAGACCACCAGCTCGTACTTGGAGAACAGTTTCTTCATTTTGTAGGCCACCAGCAATCCTGCCGCGCCGGCTCCCACGCAGATGACACGCAAGTCCCCCGGGTCGGAGTGCCAATGCTCTTCGACACGGAAGTGTCCATTGGCTTCGCCATTAGTTTCTGCGGTTGAGTGAGGCATGGTGCTCGATGCTAGATTGGCGAGCTCACATTCGTCCAGGCCGAGATCTCCCATGTCGAAATTATAAGTCCAGGGAAGTCGAGGTATCGACGCACATCGATTGAAGTCATATCCATCGTACCGCGGCTCTCGCTTCCCAGTGGAGACAGCGAGGATCTCAGCACCCAAGACGGCCGGTCATGTTTTTGGGAGTCACGCTGTGCTAGTCAAGATCGTTAACCCCCCATGCCGGACGAACCTAGTTGGCACTCTACTCCACACTCTGCGACCCGAGAAACTCTGCGGAGGAGCTGGGATGTGCAGATCTGTCTGCCAGCGCCCGAGTCAGTGAGTTCTGACTAGGCTCTGAGACGTGCGTTGAAGGACTCACTCAGCGGGATCGGCGACTGTGTCTCCCTACAACACTAACAACACTACATCCATACGCGTCCAGAGTGACACATCGACATCTATGCAGACGACGCGTGGGTCATTTCGGCACATCTCCAAGCGCCCTCCCGGAAATGTCATGCAAAGCCGATGCGATGGACATCTTGATTTCCAGGGGAGCCCAACCCCGGCCATCGACAAGGACATTACTGTCTGTTTTACGAGAGATTCCAACAACCAGTGCTGCTGCCTCGGGACCATCAGCAAAGTGACATTCCACCATGGGTCGACGACAGGGTCCGAATAACCCTGGAATCGCCTTTGTCACAGGTGCGGCCCGGGGACTCGGGAACGCCGTGGCAGTGGCCTTTGCAAAGGAAGGGGCCAAAGCGGTCGTCATCGTCGACATCAACGATGAGGAGACAATGAGACAGGGCAAAGCGGCCGTCGAGGCCCACGGAGCAGAGGTAACCACAGGTCTCTTCCTGGGACTACGTGGCCAGAGAACTGACCTTGGGGCACGGGACAGTGCTTCACGATCCGGGCGGATGTCACGCAGGAAGCAGACGTGGCTTCAGCCGTCGCCTCAGCGGTCGCAAAGTACGGCCGGATCGACTACGCGGCCAATTTCGCGGGTATCGTGGGACCGCCAGACACTATCGTGAATCTCGACCTCGCCAAGTGGAAGAAGACGCTCGACGTCAATACCACAGGAGTCATGCTCTGTACCAAGTACGAAATGATCCAGATGATGAAGCAGGACTCGATTCCAGTGTATGTCTAGCGAAGACAGCAGGGATGGGTTCGAAACCCAAACTCCAGCCCCTCCCCTCCCTTAGTTCTTGTCTAGACGGTCCAAGCTGACCGACCCCGAATCAGTGAAGAGGGACGCCCGCCACAACGGGGCGCGATTGTGAATTGCGCGTCGGTCAATTCTTTGCTCTCCATGCCCGGGACGGGGCCGTACACGGCATCCAAACACGCGTGCTACGGAATCACAAAGACGGTAAGTTCAACTCAACTGTGCTTGCACTGCCTCCCCCCTCCCTTGTTTGGGGATCTGTGGCTCTAATTTCGCCCACATTCTCTGGGTCTCTAGGCGGCATTGGAAGGTCGAAGCCATGGCATCAGGGTCAATGCCGTGTCGCCGGGATTCCTCTTGACCAAAATGGTGGAAGAGTCGGTGATGGACGACAATGTGGTCGATGCACGCGGTATGGCCATGTGGCAAGGCTTTGTAGCCCGACAAGGCCGGTCGGCCAGCTTCGACGAGATCGGCGACGTGGTGGCTCTCATGTGCACGCCGAAGATGAGTCTGGTTGTGGGCCAGAATCTTTTCATTGACGGGTAAGCAACAAGTTTCGAGTTACGCGCCTTTTGTTGCGAATCTTTGTCAGAACTAACACGATCATCTCCTGCCAGAGGCTTTACCATCAACGAAAGCGAGTCCTGACGCAGGGACAACTCTCCCCGCCAACGCGCCGGGAGAGTGAATCACGATTATAGGACATAGCCATCTGACGTGGGGAGTGGTCCGGGGGAGGGTGGACCCCGGCGGGGGGCCTTTGTGGATCTGGGGAGCTTCGTGAATTCGGTCGAACACACTCCCGGCCGTCTCGAGTCACGAAAGGGAGAGTCAGGCCATGATACTGATCTTTGACAGGACCCCTATGCTGCCAATGTAACAGAGTAACTCAGCCGTCGGACCGCAGTGGCTATAAATCTAGGCAGATACACATCCCTTTTTATGCCAGGAACTATCTCGTGCTTGAGCTTCTTGGCTCTCCTGACAGAAAGGGACTTCTATCCCTCCTTGTGCTGCTGACCGTTGCCACTTCTATCTGGCACGCTTGACCCCGACCCAAAAAGCATCGTCGCCGTGGTCGTCGTCGTCATCGTCAAACATGGGGACTGCCATAACAACACCACCTAAAGAAGGGTCCAAAGCAGACTCTGTTCATCACGAGGACATGGTTTCGGAAGATGAGAAAGCGGCCCATACCACAAACTCGGAGATTGGGGGCTTCGAAGCCGACAGCCATGCCCTCGAAGAAGGGTATTACAGCAGCATGCGCTTCTGGGGTTCAATGGTTGCCATCGGCATGAGTACGAACCACTCCCTTTTTGGTTTTCTCGTGCCCAGCCCGGTCTTGCTGACTTGTCCACTCGTCCTCAACCAGGCTTCTCCAGTGCGGTGGGCCAGTTTGCCCTACCATCCGCGATCTTGACCCAGATCAACGCAGCCATCGGCCCCGACCCCAACATTGCGTGGGTTTCGTACATCTCTACACTCGGCATCGCGGTGAGCCTGCCGCTGACGTCACGGTATTCGGACATCTTTGGACGGCGCTGGTTTCTGATTGTCCAGCAAGGGCTGATGATGGTCGGGTCCATCGTCGGAGCGACAGCGCAGAGCGTCCCCTGGCTGATCGGGGGGCAAGCCATCATGAGCGTCTTCTCCGGCGGAGCGTTTTCGTACTCCTACCTCATCAACGAGATTGTGCCGATGAAATATCGCTTCATCGGCACATCCTGGGGTATCTGTTTCGCGGTGCCGTTCGCGGGCTTTGCGCCAGCCGTGGCGAATGCTTTCCTGACCAAACCGCACGGCGGGTGGCGGTGGTGTTATTGGTTGATGACGATCCTCAACTTCGTCTCGCTGGCGTGTTTCTATGTGTTCTACCACCCACCGACATTCAAGATGAAGCACCGTCACCAGTCTCGACGAGAGTACCTGAAACAAATTGACATCGTGGGCATCTTTCTGTTCTGCGCCGGCATCGTCATCTTCATCCTCGGCCTATCGTGGGGAGGTGGTCAATACTCCTGGCGGTCTGCCGCGACTATTGCCCCCATTGTCCTCGGCTTCATCACCCTGGTGGCATTCGGACTCTGGGAGGCCTACGCGCCCATCAAGCAACCTCTGGTGCCCATGCACCTGTTCCGCGACCGTGAGTGGGTCGTGGGCATGCTGTTGTTGTCGTTCGGGGCCAGTATCTATTACGCCTTTGCCATTGTGTGGCCCCAGGCTGTGGTTGCCCTGTATTCCGAGGGGCAGAAAAACATGATCGGCATCCTCTCGTGTGCTGCAGGTGCGCCCTACAATATCGGCCAGATCACTGGAGGGTTCCTGTGCAAGCGGATTACAAGGCTGAAGCTTCAGGTTCTGGTGTCGACGACCATTGGAACTATTCTTTTAGGATGTAAGTTGTCTCTCTCCGTCCCTTCACCCGTCACCTGCCCTCGAATGATAGGTTACCAAGAGAGACAGAGTCGGTAACAGAAATGATAGGCATGTCCACTGCAGGACCAGATGACAAGGCAAAGGCATTAGGCCTCCTCATTTGTGGCGTGTTTGCCATGGGTTGGAACGAGGGCGTCACCCAAACCCTCGTGGGCATCTGTGTGCGCGATCAACAGGAGATTGGAATTGCCGTTGGCGTCGCCGGGTCTTCTCGATCCGCCATCTCGACCATCTGGTCGACTGTCTTCGTGACCGTGCTGACGAACCGATTGGCCACCACCGTGCCCAATTCAGTCACTCCGGCGGTCATTGAAGCGGGATTGCCCCAATCCTCGGTGCCGGGATTGATCTCGGCCCTGACCAGCGGTAGCGAGACGGATTTGGCAGGGATAAAAGGCATCACACCGCGAATTCTCGAGATCGCCACAGCAGCATTCCGACAGGGACAGGCCTCCGCGTACCACACCGTATTCTATGTCTCGATCGCCGTTGGGGGAAGCTTGATGATCCTGTCGCTCTTTGCGCCCAACGTCGACCATCTGATGACCGACAAGGTGGTTGTCACGTTGCATCGTAAGAAGGACGAGTCTAAGTTGGAACAGGCGTGACATCTGTCTCGAGACGGAGGGGAGGGGTCTTGCATGCCCGATCTCGCGGGCGGTTAAAAGCTGTATACTTGCCCTGAATTAAGTGCATGTTTCGAGCCAAATCCATTCCTGACTCTAGTTTGTTGCCAATCGTAAAACTCACTGGTAGTATTTTGGGAGGAGGCCTAGGCTTTGTACTTCCTGAGGACTATCTAGCCCCGTGAGACTTAGGAGGACGGGTCGCCCTCCATCCCCATAGCGCTCCTTGAAGAGTCCTAGAATAGTGACCGTGCGGCCATCGAGGCAAGACCCCTATCTGGCGCGAGAGACGACGCTCGAGGAGATGAGAGCACGGCAGTCGTGGGTGAGTGAGGGTGAGTGGAAGGGAGTGCCACATGGCCGAGGTTTAAAAGCGGCGCGGCGCAGGTGATCGATTTACCTCCTTCTGTGCCGCCAAAAAGCCAAGGTCGAAGTGACACTGACACCAGACTGACTTTTGGCGTTCCTTCCTTACCTTTCGTGTACTGCGTCTGCATAACGATTAGGCGACATTCTACGTCAGAGAAGAACCGAACTGAAGCAGTTGGTGAGTTTAAGGTGAACAGAAAGCGAGCCCTCCGATGGAGCGACACCGCCGGTAGCGAGCACAGCTGCAGCTGAAGACGAGCTGGTCACAATGGCCATGAACTTTGTCACCTTCAACCAGGACTATAGCCACCTGGCCGTAGGTACGGCAGTCCCTCCCGACAAGCCTTCCGCCGTCAGTTGAGCTGATGTGGGATAGGTACCTCCCGAGGCTTTCGCATCTTTACCACCGATCCGTTTGCGAAGACGTTCGATTCCCGAGATGCCGGCAACGTGGCAATCCTCGAGATGCTCTTCTCAACGTCGCTCGTCGCTCTCATCCTGTCTCCGAGAAGACTCCAGATCAAGAACACCAAAAGGGACCTGATAATATGCGAGCTCACCTTTCCAAACGCAGTGCTATCGGTGAGGTTGAACAGAAAGAGACTGGTGATTGTGCTAGAAGATCAGATCTACCTCTACGATATACAGACGATGAAACTGTTATACACCATCGAGACCTCTCCCAATCCTGCTGCCATCTGCGCCCTCTCACCCTCGCAAGACAACTGCTACCTCGCGTATCCGCTCCCACAAAAGGCTGTGGCGTCGTCATTTGCTCCGCCGTCACACGCACCACCCAACAGTACACATGTTCCTCCAACGACGGGCGAGGTTTTGATATTTGACGCCATCAAGCTGGAAGCTGTCAATGTGGTGGAAGCGCACAAGTCACCGCTGTCGTGCGTGGCGTTTAACAACGAAGGCACCCTGCTTGCGACAGCCTCAGACAAGGGTACCATCATCCGGGTTTTTTCGGTACCCGACGCACACAAACTGTACCAATTCAGAAGGGGGTCGATGCCGTCAAGGATATTCAGCATGGCCTTCAACATCACGTCCACTCTATTATGTGTCTCATCGGCAACTGAGACCGTCCACATATTCAAGCTCGGCCCTCAATCTAATAGACCGCCAGAGGAGGGCGATGAACCCGCCTCACCCAGCAAAGCTAAAAGTACGTCTACCAGAAGACTTAGTCAAAGCAGTGACATGCTAGTCGACCAACCAGATGACGAAGAGGACGGCGCAGAGTCGCCCACAGCTCTTGCGCACCGAAAGCCAAATGGGACCTTTATGGGCCTGTTGCGGAGGACGTCCCAGCACGTGGGCATCAATCTGGCCTCCACGGTTGGCGGATATCTTCCGAAAGGCGTCGCCGAGATGTGGGAGCCCGCAAGAGATTTTGCATGGATACGCCTCCCCAAGTCAAGCTCGGGTGTCCCCCCTAGTCAACTACGCAGCGTGGTCGCCATGAGTGCAAACTCACCGCAAGTCATGGTCGTCACTAACGAAGGCAACTTCTACGTCTTCACCATCGACTTGGCGACAGGTGGCGAGGGCACCTTGACCAAGCAGTATTCGTGAGTCTTTCTCTAGTCTCAGGCTGGAGTTATCAAAGCTAACGCCATGCAGAGTGCTTGACATTAACGATACCATGGGCGCTTCTGGGATGGAGTTTTAGTGTAACGAAATCGTCCGTTGGTGCAGTTGATCTTGCCTAGTGTGCGACGCTTCCTTTATTCACCATTCCAGATTGATTTAGCGTCGGCGTTGAGGACATGGCTGGGTCTGGTCCTGAATGTCAGCGACCATTAGAGTGCATCTACGTATATCCATATGACGTACAGGGACGCGAGGGTTCTTGCAACGACTAAGTGTGATGAGTCTGGCACATGCGAAGGAAGCATCCCGCAGTAATTCAAATTATCACCCGGTAATATTACTTACCACCTCTGCTTTACTACACCTCTCAGAAAGATGCCATGCGACGCCGAGAGCGAAAGGACCGCCATTCCGACCACTGCTGCGCGAAACCTACCTTCTTCTATTCAACAGGAGCAGCCACACAAGGTGATCTAACCTGTTCTCGCGCATGACGTGGTGAGCTAAGGATTCGACTCTGTACACTCAAAATCTACCGACTGTGGATGTACATCGAGGTACTCGGTCCCGAGAGGAGCATCACCGAGATGTCCAAACTGATCCTAAATATGATGCGCATTCCACGTGGACGAATCTCAGGCCGGTGGGCCCGGCCCCGCCCCCGACTTGCGAATGCGTCCCCAGCCGTACTCTAGAATCATGCCCCGGATCCGCTCACCATTGGGGAAAGTTATGGTTGGGAAAGCCAACAACTGCTGTGACTCTCTCCTTCTTCTGATCGATCGCCTCTGTCGCTTCACTCACGGCGATTTACTTTCCCGCTCACGGAGCATCCAGGATTAGGAACCTCATTGGCATATGTACATCCATACGTATTGGAGAGGAGGCCGGAATTTCATTGGCATACACACGTACATATTGGGGAGGAGATCCGGCGTTGCAGGGAGGGAAGGTCATCTCGGACAAATTCCCAGCCTCGCACTATGAAGTCGCCACCTCCCACTAGCCCGTCCATCCTCTTAGAACAGATTTGAAAAATGTAATCCTCATTTCAACCATGCGATGTTTAAGGAGGAAGCCTCCCTTTCGGCCCACCGTTCTCTATCCCGTGCCGTCGCGTCAATTCTCCTCGGTAGTGGTATCCCCCCGCTTCGATCGTTGCGCGCGCCAGAGATAATATTCGCCCGCCGTCATGACCTTGTACTTGGCCGGTCGCTCCTCACTCACACAACCGGGAATCGGCAGCATGGGCATGCGCCGATCCAGCCCGTAAAAGAAGGGGATGCTGTACCGCTCGTGCCCGGACTTGTTGATCACCCGGTGCACGGTGCTGACGAAGAAATCGTTCGTCTGCCTCATGAAGCAGTCGGCGATGTTGATGACGAACGAGTTGGGCACGGGCTTGGCGCGGATCCATCGCCCGGACTTCGACAGCACCTCCAACCCGCCCGACATATCTTGGTTGACGATGGTGAAGCACTCGAAGTCCGTGTGCGCGCCGATGCCGTTCTGGTCGTCCACCGACGCTTCCTGCTCCGGGTAATGCAGGATGCGCATGCCGGCCTCGGGCCGCTGCGTCCACTCGTCGAAGTAGGTCTCTGGGAGGTGGAGGGCCAAGGCAAAGATCTGCGTCATCTTCCGCGCGAACTGCAGCATCGGCGTGTGGTATGCGTACAGGCCCTCCTTGAACCCCGGCAGGTCCGTCGGCCATATCGACACGCCGGCGTCCGAGTCTGGGTTCAGCGGATCCTGTGCGGCCGAGTATGCGAAGTTGAACGCTTCGCTGAGATCTGTTCGCATGTGGGCGCAAAAGTTAGTAAGGTTATATAAAAGCAAAACTAAAGCACGAGCTTGAGCGGGCGCGAGTCAAACGGTCTTCCCTTCTGCCCCCAACCTGAGTGGACGGATACGTACCGTTGTGCTTTCTGGTGCCTTTGCTGTAGCTCGCCATTGCGTGATAGCCTACAAACTCCTTGGGCACGAGGTTGGTGTCCACCTCCAGTTTCTTTTCCATTGGGAGTTTGAAGAAGCGTTTGGCTTGGTCGAATACTCCGTCCGTTAATTTGGGGTCGAAGCCCTGCATGGCACGAGGGAGGACACATGGTTAGCAGCCAGCCACACGTGCCGTTACAGGCACCATCTTGGAAGGTACTCACATGGTTGACCACGTAGAAGAACCCGATACGATGGGCAGCCTCGCGGACCTTCTCCGCCACAGCCTGCCGGTCTTCCAACTTGTCGCTGTAAATGCCAGCTACGTCGATGATGGGGATCTCATCTGCGTCAATGGATTCGTTGGACTCGACCTGCAGAGTTTTGCCATTTTCGAGCTTGATCACGAGAGGGTCCGCGAGGCTGGGCTCGGTTTGCGTCGTGACTTGGGACATGGTATCTGAATGAGGGTAATGCCCAGGATTCCGTCAATTTCTGCTGGTTAGATACGGTACTCGGCGAGCTGTCTTTCCAATACCTACCACGTTCACGACTGTGGTCGAGTTATAAGTCGCTTGAGAACGGGGGACGGTCGGCAATGGCAGGTCAAGCAAAGTATCGCCTGGTACCTCGTCCTATCGCGAAAGTCCGGCACTTTGTATCGGTCCGGAGGTACCCGCCCGCAGCCACAGGGAGGTGCTTATCAACCCGCTGAGCCGCCCTAAGCTTTCCTTGTCGCCTTGTGTGTATATCAACCGACGGTGGCTGGAAAGCTTATTCTTTCCTTCCCCTTCGAGTTAGAGCCTAAATTACCCAGCACAGGTATTCCGGTAGTTGGAGGCTTGCTTCCACGATGGTGACCCGTGGCAGACTGGGAAAGCGGTGTTCCAAGGCACAAGCTGTCTAGAGGTTCCAACTGAAATGTGGTCATGGAGTTTCGATGTAGGCCGTTACAAGGCCACAAGAAGATTCCATGTCGCCTTATCTCGGGGATACGCGATTGGGATCTGTCGAGATCTAGCCGTGCGTCTTGCATATTATGTACGCCTGCGCGCTGCATTTCCACCGCATGGCATCTTATCAAGACTTCCGGAATCCAGAGTTGCCCGATGTTGAGATAAGAGTCTCACAAAGGGTGTTGTCCTCAGAAGGCTGGCCATATGTGGAGCGCGCGGCGAATGCCCGGCCAGATACCGAGTACTCAATCAGGTCTCCCAGACCTTTGTCGGCGCATGCCTTCAGAATCCTGATTCTGACAGAGTCTTGATAAACTCTCAATTCCTGGCCGGTCTTGGGATCTTCCTCAACCATCTTCCCGTGCGAAGCATTCTGGCGCAGCGTTTGACCAACTCTGACTGCCGCTCTTCAATCAGAGCCGAACGATGACTTCTCTGCGCCAGCGAGCCTCGAGGCTCAGCAGGAAGCTCGAAGTCCCAGTCGACGAGAATCTAGACGGTGCAAGAGCCACAGCGTGGAACAACCGGGATCTCGCACCCTTACCGCCCTCCAGACGGACCTGGACAGTCTGGGGATTCCTGGGATTCTGGGCCGTCATTCAATTGAACACCGTGGGATGGCAAACAGCAAGCTCGTTGATATCCCTAGGTTTGAGTGTCTGGGAAGCTATGATCGTGACAATCATTGCCAAGGTGTGTCCCACCCATGGTTCTCTGCATTCTCTTCCAAAACGCGCTGACGGCATCATTCCAGTTCTGCATTGCTGCTGTGGCCATCAGCAATGGCTGGTGGGGTGCTTTGTGGCATGTCGGTTTCTCTGTTGGCAATCGCGCTGTCTGGGGTCTTAGAGGATCATACCTTGCTTTGGCACAGAGAATCATGCTTTGCCTTGTATGGTATGCCGTGCAATCTTGGATCGGTGGCCAGATGACGGGCGTGATGTTGTACGCCATCTTTTCCGGGTACAAGCACATCCCCAATACGTTCCCGGAGAGCGCACACATGACTCTGCAGCAGTTCATCGGCTTCATCGTCTTCCTCTGCTTCCAGTTTCCTTGCCTCCTGATCCCTCCCGAGAGGACAGCTATCCTCTTTCGGTGGGCGAACATCATCGTGGCCATCACCATGGTGTCGGTCACAATCTGGGCGCTCTCTACAGCACACGGCGCCGGTCCTCTGCTCACTGCCAACAGCACGCTGACCACGACCAGCGAGAGAGCATGGGCTATTATCCGCGGCATCACCACCGTCATCGGTGGAGTAGCCGTGTCCCTGACAAACCAAAGCGACTTCAACCGTTTTGCAAAGACACCGGGTGCCCAGGTACCCGGCCAGATTTACTCCACCGTTATCTTCGGAGCACTTGTGACCCTCATGGGCACTTTAACCACCTCTGCCGCACAGAAGATCTATGGCGACGTGATCTGGTCTCCTGCTGAACTCGCTATCCGCTGGATGGAGGATGGCTATACAGCCAAATCCCGTGCAGGGGCTTTCTTCGCCGGACTAGGGTTCTTCATCTCCCAGCTCAGCATCAACACGGTCGACAACGCATGGCCAGGAGGTTTCGACCTAGCCGCGTTGTTTCCCCGGTGGATCAATATCCGTCGTGGTGCCGTCATCACATTTGTGCTCGGTATCGCGATCAACCCCTGGCAACTGGCCGATACTGCCAACACCTTCATCAACGTGCTGGACGGATATAGCGTCTTTCTGGGTCCCATGACGGGTATGATGGTCTGCGACTTCTGGATCATTCGCCACAGAAAGCTGAAGCTCTCCGATTTGTACATCCCGAACAAGTCATCCATCTACTGGTTCAACCATGGTTTCAATTGGCGGGCATATGTCTCGTGGCTTATTGGTATGGCGCCTGCTTTACCTGGCTTCATCAACGCCGTCAACCCGTCAATCAAGGTCCCCAAAGGTGCACAGGAGCTTTTTTATCTCGCATATATTGAGGGTTTTGCTCTGGCTTTTGCTGTCCATTATGTACTGAATCGGTTATTCCCTGTGCCTGGGTTGGGGGAGATCGATGCTGAGGACATATTTGCCACCTTCAGTCCTGAGGAGGCCCGCAAGTTGGGCGTTTTGCCCCACCCACGGCTGCTGGAAGGAATAGAGGTGAACGAAGAGGAAGTGTCGCCATCGGAGGACGGCACGGAGACAAAGGTGGTGGTTGTTGGGGAGAAAGCAGTCAGCTGAACCTGGGACCTGGACACCGCAGAGGTGATGGGCTTCCTTCGTACAAGCCGCCGTGCAGTTATTCGTGCTTCCGGTCCAGTTGGCTGCCCCTCTCCAGCTGTTGCGAATGGGAAGAAAGGCCATTGTTATCCGCTCTCTTGTTGCTCTAGATAGATGTTCACGACCGACGCAACTGGTTTGACAGTCGCAAAGGGAGAGATGACGGTGCCTTACCGACAGGGCTGCAATGTGATTGACAATGTCTCATCCCATGAGCTTCTCCTTGCTCGGCCAGACCACTTGGGAAAATTTTCGACAAATCGCTGAAACTTGAAGAGTCACTCAGTTCCCAGTTAGACAATATCATAAAGTCAAGAGCTCTGCTCCAGCTGTTCCATCCATTCTTAAATGCTCCATGCTAATCCAAGTGGTGCAAAGAGTACCGATCTAGGCAGTGGCCGCATTCATCCGTCTCAGCTTCTGGGATGTCTGTGATACAGCTAATTCTTCCGTGGAAACTTTCTTTGTGGCTCTTTGATAGTCTTGCATAAGCAGCTAGTTTACGCCGCCGGAGGGAAATGCACTTCGAACCTTTCTTCGTCACCGGAGTCGTTCCCCCCTATATAACTGCGTCAACTCGTAACATCAGTCACAATGAGAACGAACCTCAACTCACTCGTAATGGCGTCATCTGTCGCGATGAATCTGATAGATGAAAGCAACGTGAGACCCTCGCGTGCGAGACATTGTGACCAACAGCATGCTTTGGGAGGATCCGACTCTGATTCTTCAGAGCTGCAACCGCGACTCTCGACTTCACCTTCCGGACAATTAGCAACCTCGAACGAGCTGTCCCCGCGTGAAATCTCAGTCTCGCATGCCAAAGACTACTTACCCGCACTCTAGCGTGTCATTAACTACATCCACGGCTTATCAGATGGGTCTACTCACGTGCAACACTGGCAGGAATTCCCTTTGAGTGCGGACGACTTTGAGATCTTGCAGGAATTGGTTGCACGTAATGAATCTGGATTCCAGAAACTGAGGTATCATCGCTCTGTCAGATCATCACTGCAATTTTCGCTGACTTGAGATGAAGATTCGATTAGTCTGCTGATGAGCAAACCATCATCGTTAGGATGACTCCCGACGTCATTCACAGTGTTTACAGGGGTGAGCTGGAGTTCTATCTCCGAACCCAGCTCGCGACAATACCCACGCGGAACGGAGTCCCTCCAGCCGCGGCGGAATTTGCTGCTGGTGTTAATTGCTTTGGCGACGGAACATTCAAGTACCCTTCCACTCGGCCAGGTGTACAAACATACAATAGCAAGAGCCCCGACTGTTGGTTCTGCCACGAGTCACGATACCATCCAATCTTCATTATTGAAGTTGCGAATTCGCAGAGCACGAAGAGTCTGGAGAGGCTTGCGGAACAGTACCTACTCGAGACAAATGCAGATGTCCGAACCGTAGTTGGGATCGACTTGGACTACAATGAGAAGACCCGCGCTACAGTGTCGGTATGGAGACCGAGACTAGACAACGGTGGAAGCGTCGTTGGGGTCATGTGCGAGAGTCTTGTAAGTCATCGCAGCAGACATTATACAGGTTCTAATACTCTATCAGGATACTCGAATTTCCGGTGGCCAAACAAATGACGACCCAGGCAGCGGCTTACGCCTATCACTCGAGGATTTTGCATTTCCCCGAGAAAGTGGTGTTTTTGATCGTCTCGATCAAGTCCACATCTTTCTCTCAGCCCAGCTGCTCTGCAAAATTCTCGAGAAAGCAGAAAGACTGCAGAGGGGGATGGTAAATAGAGAAAGTGCATCGAACCCTCTGCCGGCCACCCTCTGCCGGCCACCCTCCATGCTCCAGGCCAACATACCCATGGCCATGACCTGAGACCTCGACAACACTGAGAGTGACCCCATCTCATACGACTTGTTGCAAGGATGGCGTATTGCAGAGGATGGAGCGGTGATTATGATCTGTGCCAAGGCGCTGAAGTTGATGAAGGCGGACTAGAACCCTGCTCACCGATGCCTTGGAGTGGCGTTGCCTACTATGGACTTGTTCCTGAGATTCAACGTAATGCCAATCGCCAGAGCGCTGCTGCCTGAACCTAACGTTAGGCGTCACCGGGGGCTGCGGCTTGGTACTGGAGTTAATTAGCGGGAAACGTGATTTCGCGGTGATTTCGCGGCGCATCACTTCATAGGGACATGTACACTGCTCGGGCTTCTGACCTCTGAAGCATCCGTATTCCATTCGGACGTATTCAAAGCCCCCTGCCCACCTACCGACCCGTATGCATGCATGAATGTTACAATCAAACAGCCATATCCTCAATGGCAGCCTGAGGCAGCCTGCTTGGCTAGAGCTTGGCTACAGCTTGGCAGCACGATCGATCATACGTCTGGCCAAAGTATAAGTGCAGGAGAAAAAGAAGGCAAGTCAACGCTCCTCGCCCTGAAGCCCGCGTGAGAATCAAGTGAGATGATCGTTCCGAATTGAAGACAAAGACGCAGACACCGACATAGTCAACACTGCGCCGCACTGCAATACCAGACTTCGCCTCGAGCCTCGAACCTGTACACCTTGCACACTTGCACTGACAGAATCCAACCAATTCATCCAGCGACCCCTTCACAATGCCTAAATTCATTGTTCTTGTCCATGCCTCCAAGGAATCCGAGGCCGGTCAGGTGCGTAGAATGCCCTCACAACAAACACAGAACACCTAGTATCATTGTTTCACTTCCTTTTTACATCCTACATCCCGCATCATACTCCCTCCCTTCTTCGTACTCACACTCACACTCACACTTCCCCGTTCTCCCAGATGCCCACGACCGAGGAATTGGCCGAAATGGGCGCATTCAACAAGCCGGCCGTCGACGCGGGCATCATCCTCTCCGCCGACGGCTTCCTGCCTTCTTCGACGGGCGCGCGCGTCACCTTCAGCGACGGCGGTGGCGCCGAACCCACCGTCACGCGCGGGCCGTTCGCGCTCGACAACCTCGTCTCCGGGTATTGGATTGTCCAGCTCGGGTCCCTCGACGAGGTTGTCGAATGGGCCAAGAAGATCCCCTTCAAGAAGGGCGGCAGTGTGCAGATCCGGAAGGTCGCAGGGCCGGAGGACTTTGGAGACGCTCTCACTCCCGAGATCAAGCAGCAGGAGGAGGAGATGCGGAAGACTGTGGAAGGGCGGAAGAAGTAGGTGCTGCTGCTGCTACTTGTACTGTACTCGTGCTCGTACGATGTAGGAGCGGGACTGGGACCGGTGGAGGTTGCCGTGCTTTTCCTCACTACAATATCCATTGCCCCGCTCCTGGGTGACTCTCGCCTTGCGCGGAGTGCGTGCTGAGCCGAGCGTGGAAGCACGTGCGAGATATCAGCCATGTTCATAACGTACAATCATGCTTAGTTGACAAGCCCCTGCTATGAATACATCAGTCCTAAGCCCAGGATGTGTGAAACGGTGTCCAAGACCGATTGCGATTGCCCGTCCCTCAGAAGACACTCAAGTTGTGCCCTCTTGACCATCCTACGGTCAATGCGTCAATATCCAAGACGCATCCACCGAACCTGCTAGGCAACCCAGCCTTCCTAGGAACAAAACATCCAGCTTGAGCTCGAGCTTCGGTTGTTTACCCCTCCCATCGTAGCATCATTGGACCTGAGTTTCCACATACGCGTGGATCTGAGGTGCTTCAGCTGACTGTTCAGTCAGCCTCCTTCATTTCCGTGTCCGTGGACGGCTGAGTACCAGTGGCCAAATTCAGTTGAGGTACGGCAGGAGACTCCGACACGAGAGCCAAGCTCACTTGCTCCTCAGGCTCTTTCTTCACGGGATCGGGCGATCCATGCTTGACCTCGACCTCTGAAGCAGCTTGTGCCTGGATGTCCGACTCGAGCACAACCTTCGGCTCATGGTCTGATTCGGATGTCAAACCGACAGCTCGCTTGAAAACCGTTTCAGCACTGTCAATAAGTCCGATGATGGTCGTCCGCATCATGCGTTCCTCACGCGGGAACATCCGGTTGCTCATGCCCTGAACTTGCCCAACTACGACGCCGGTGTAGTCTCTCTCAATGGTCGTAAGCACAGCGTCCACCTTGCTGAGGAGGGATGACTTCACGTCCTTGAGCATCTGGTCGAGAAGATCGCGAACGTGGTCCACGGCGTCATCGAACATTGTCGACTTCTCCCGCTCAACATGACTGTCCATAAAGCCTTTCATTCTGGCAAACTGTCCAGGTCCGGTCTCCGCGGTGCAGATATCATAAACGGGCAGCATGTGCTCACGAACCCGAGGCTCGAATTCGCGGTTGATATTACGCTGTCCGCCCGATATCAAGTTGCGTGCTTCGATGATTGCATCTTTCAGCGTCTCCTCATAGACGGCGATCTGATGTTTTAGCATCTGAAAGGTAGCAACTGAAGCTCCGTTGCGGATGGCCCGTCGCTCAACCTCGTCGTGGAATGTTGTCAAGATCTGGCCGGCTCTCGCCGGTAGAGAGTTGAGAATGCCAGGCATTCTACGAGCAAAGACTGACTCCCAAGGCCCGGCGAGATGGCGAATAAGGGGCTCGACCAGCTGCTCATTAAAATTGTTGTTGCCGCGAGCATTGTGGAACACTCCGTCGCGCCGGACTACAGCCTTGTACGTCGCCCAAAAGAGGCCCCCCGCCGCCCAATTTTCGCGGTTGACAGGCGATCTGGGTTGTTGTTAGCATCCATACCTCAAACGGGACAAAAATGAAGACTGGCGGATTCTGGGTGATCGATTCCAGGATTTGGCATGTACTCACCCCCACTTGCGGACAGTTTGATTCGCTTCGATGTTGGCGACTCCAGTGGCGGTTGGATAGACGTCGTACACCTTTTCTTGTACCTCTTCGGCAATTTCATCGATGATGGCCGTGACAGTTTTTTCAAGGGCCTGTCGCAAAGTCAGAAAAGGAGCGGAGTATGACAAGATAATGCTGCCAGTCAACGGGCAACGGACAGGGTGTGTTTACTCACAGCATCGAGTTTGGTAAGCCTCTCCTTGAGGATTTGAGCTTCCCGCTTGACCTGGCCTTCCGTAAGATTCCTGGCTGTACCATCGTTGGATGCCCAGAGATGGAGTGAATTCAAGAGCTGAAACATGCTGTTCAGAAACTTGCGGCATCCCGCCACGCGACCCGCGGTTGTCAATCGAATGCAGTGAGCTTGTAGTGCCGGCATTTCGGTCTCGTCCACATGAGTAAAACCTGGTGGGGACTTGTCTTTCTGGAGGCGGCCTCTCAACTTCTGATAAGCCCGAGAAGATACACAGAAAACGGGCAGATTGCGGGCAACCTCGTCGTAATCGCGGCGGTCAATCTGTATTGATTAGCAATGGAACACGACCATTCAGGCTACGACGGCTGAGGGCTTCAACATCATTGACGATGGCTTGAGAACTTACTTCCGGGTCAAAATTAGCAGCGTCTTCCTCCTCTGCAATCTCCTGATCAAGCTCTCGGATTCCCGCGGCGTAGTCTTGGCGAATCGCGGCTCGCGAGTACTCATTGCGGCCAGAGATACACTTGGCCGAAAGCATGCCATCGATGTGCTCTGATTCATTCTCGAGGTCTTTGATCTGGCCTCCCAGCTTCTGGATTTGCTGATCGATTTGGCTCCGCTGGCGGCGGCCTTCCTTTCGGGTGCCACGAAGGTCCGCAATTTTTATTGCAATTTCATCTTCCGAAAGGGGAACGCCGGGGACTTCGTGTGTGCTGGAAGAGGTGTCGTCGGATCTTGCGTCGCTATCTGAGTTGTCGCCGTCGTCGACGAAGTCATCGTCTGAATCCACTTTCTTGTAGTCTGGTCTCTTCTTCTTCATCCTCGTCGAGCCACAGTCATCCTCGCGCTTGCGCTTCTGTGACTTTGGTGTTGGTCCGAACACAGTTTTACCCTCGTTAAAGTCCTGCTGCAAGGCTTCCCAAATTTCAAGGTTTTCCTCGGCCGCTTCCATAGCAGCGTTAATGTCGGACTTGGTGGTTCTGAAGTCATCGATCTGTCTCTTCAACTCCTTTTTCCTCTTACGCAATTCCTCGGACTTCTCCCACATCGGTGCAAGCTCTTCGTCGAGCCCTAGCGAGTCCTGCGCCTCGGTGATCGAAATGTCGTCAGTTTTGCTGCAAATAAATGTGACCGAGTCGAAGCCGCCGTCCATCTTCAGTTGGCGCCTGAAGGCGTCACCAAGGAGCGATTTTGCAGATTTGTCATCAACTGCTCTTGTGATGGGTGCCACGATCCATAGCCCGGTACATTGTTTCATGTACCCTTGTGCGACAGCTGCGCGAGCCTGGTTGCTGTCGTGGACACCGGGAAGATCAACGATGACTGCACCGGTAGCTAGGGCAGGAGCTTTGACATACAGTCTCACCACACGAATCAATGGCCAAAATTCCATCTCACGAGGCTTGCTGTCCTTCTTGCTCGCTTTCTCCTTCTTTCCATTCGTCTTTTCTTTGCTGTCAACATAGCGTTGCAACTTCTTGTAAAACATCATTGGGTCGTCCGATTCGATGTCACACGTAGTGCCTAGACATGCAACATTGTTATGCTCCATCAATTTATCGATCGTGATATTTCCCATTTCCTCTTTGGTCATCTTTGGGTAGACTGCCTTGATCTGGGCATATGCAATACCGCTTTCGGAGTCGTCCTTATTGCAGTCATGAGAAACCTGGCCCGAGTTATCGAGAAGGTCTTGGAACAGTATCTTCAGCATCTTCTGCCACTCGTCCCGGGAAATAAATTCGACCTCGGCTCTGTAAGGTGCCCCTGCTTCATGATTGTAGCTGATCTCAGTGACAACGGCGGTACAGGCCCGCATACAATTTGTGGGTACCAGGCGCTCTTCTTCGAGCATGGCGTTGATAACTGAGCTTTTCCCAGCACCGGTGGCGCCAACCACGCCGATCACTGTCTTCGACCGAGTGGCCTGCTCCTGGACATTCTCGATGGTTCGGAGCCATTGAGTGGTTTCTTGACTCGGCTGTTCTTGCAGGGCCCCTTTGATGCTGCGGAGCAACGCCACCCCTTCGCTAACACTCTGTTCGAGTTGCTCTGGGGTACGGCCATCAAAAAGTTCGGCCATGCTCAGCCGCATTGGGGCAGAATTAGAGGGGCCGGGGAGATCTTCGAGGTCGACGTGGAAATCTACTTTAATGGCTGGGCCGTCAAATTGAGGGGTTGTGTCATCGACATCTCCTGGGCCAGGGGAAGACGCCTGCTCTGACTTGATGCTTGTGACACGAGTGTCAGGTTGTGTTTGCTGCGCTTGACTGGATGGCCACTGAGGTTGAGTAATGGCACCTCTCTTCAGTGCGGCAGAAGCGTGGCTCGACACAAGCTGGAGCCACGACATTCTTTCGTTCCCATCCATCTTCGTCCATGTAGCCAGGGAATCTTCAATGTCTCTCTTGCGAGCTTCCCAGTCGTTGTCAAGATGCTCAGAGCGTGCCGGTGTCGCGTAGGAGAAGCTGTCGAAATAAAAACACCAGAACGCCCAATGCTCGGTATATCGACTCACAAGTTCATCGAATTCGAAGTACAATGTGGCTGCGATGTTACCTGCTCTCTCGATGAAGTAAGACTTCTGGCCTTCATCCAATTTCAGCCAGTCCTCTTTGATTGCTTCATCAATGGTGGAAAGGTCACTCGTATGCTGCGGTGAAGGCGAGCTGAAACTGGCAGCTGATCTGGCGATCTCCAGGCGCTCGAACAAAAAGTCTTCCCAGCCAGTTCGTTCGGAGGAACCGGGGGTGTACGATACCGAACCAAGCTGCGACGAGACACCGAGGCCTGGAGGGGGAAAGGAAGGTTGAGGCTTGGAAGTTTTGCGTTTATCCCCGGCTCGGGAATGCTGAGAGGTGCGCGGCTGGAAGTCTTTGGTGTGGTCTGCATTGTTGAATTCGCTCGGCGTCTGCGATTTGACTAATGGGCGATTAACACCATTTGTAAGGTCACTCAAAGGTGAGCGTAAGGCAGCCAAGTAGTTTCGCTTGTCGAGCTCCGTCATTGGAACAGCCTCGAGAGCGACGAAGTCATGCGGATAACGATTTGCCAGAGCAGCAATCTTGGTACCTTCCTCAAGGACTTCGAAGTTGTGCCTCAAGACAAAATCTCCTGCTTCTGGACACTCTCTTCTGTAAGCGTTAGCCAGAGATGAGATATCCTTCTCTCTCCGACATTTGATCCACAGAGCATCTGGTTGATCAAACGGGCCATCGGGGGTCTTGTCGTAGTGTAGAATGGCTACAAATACCACGCCAGGCTTCAGCTCATCATGTGGTCTGAGCGCCCGCAACCGGTCGTAAAACTCACTGGAATTGTTAGTGTCGAAGAAGAGCACTGAAAGGATGATTTCCTTACGTTAAGGTCACCATCCCAGCACAGAACTGTCCGACGCAGGAGTTCAACGAGGCGCCTGCGATTCGTAGTCGCTGTACGAGTACAGGTGAGTTTGTCAGCCAGTGCTGTATTGGCTAGCTCAGAGGGAGACAGGAAGTCGATTGGAGGAACGCGTTGCAAGACACGAAGAGCGATAAGCGCGTCTTTGTCTGCGGTACGTCATCACGCGTAGCTTGGCGCGTTTTCTGTGAAACCCCGCAAATACGCCAAGCATTACTTGAGGCTGCTCTTACCTGCAAGTCAGCTACCGCACATTTGAATTGACCTAATTAGCCACGTTATTCCAGCGAGCAATTCCGCGAGATTCACTTTCAAGGGAGATGCTCCCCACAGCCGGGCGGTCCGCCATCTCTTCTCGGTATTCCGCTGTTCCTGGACGGATGATCTTCGGCATTATGAGATCATTCTCACTTTGATCTGTTCGTGTCTCTGGTCTCTCTAATGCCACTCTTACCGCAACTTCTCGGGTGCTGAGCATCACATGAGAGCCTCAAACGGATAGGTTACCCTCATTAGCATTGCAACCTGGTATTTTCTCCCCTCCTACATGTGAGTTTGGCGGTCGTTCCAGCATGCATTCAGGGAGTTCACAATCCGCATAAATGAGGATCTAGGTCACAATTTTCTTTTTCTCTTTTCGTTCTTGATCTTGACGTTTGCATTTGAGGGGTTTCAACATGCGGATCAACAACTCTTCGTCGGGCGGTGGCTCTACGGTCGTTCTTGAGATGCGATCAAACCCTCAACAGTCGAGTAACTCAGAGAAGGACGTGCCTGTGTATGAAGATGTCTCAGCCGGCGTCTTGCCCTCTCCTACGACTGCTATTCCTCATTTGCAGAAATGGAACTCACCTCGCATCAATATGTGGCGGTGCCTAGCGACCTTCTACTCCTTCGTTATCCTCGGTGCCAATGATGGCGCGTATGGAGCCTTGATCCCGTACCTCGAAACATACTACCATGTCAATTACACAGTCATAAGTCTCGTATTTCTATCGCCCATTGCTGGCTACACCATGTCAGCCTTGTTGAACAATCATATACATACCGTCTACGGGCAAAGAGGGGTTGCGATCATAATGAGTGTGTCGCATGTCTGCGCTTACAGTCAGTACTTTAACCTCGCAATGTTGCCTCAGCTGACGTTCGCCTTAGCTGCCATCAGTGTTCACCCTCCTTATCCTGTGCTTGTGATCGTGTTCATCCTTGCTGGGTTCGGTAACGGCTTGGGCGACAGCGGGTGGTACGTCCAGATATTCCAGTTCCCCTTCTGCAGAACAAGGGCTAAACGTCGTGGCAGGAATGCCTGGATTGGCGATATGGCCAATGCAAACGAAGTGCTTGGTTTCCTGCATGGCTTTTATGGACTCGGAGCGGCTCTCTCGCCATTAATTGCAACCACTCTTGTGACAAAAGCGGGTTGGCACTGGTACGAATTTTATTACCTTATGGTGGGTGCTGCAGTTCTTGAGGTCGTTCTTCTTGTCGGCACTTTCTGGAAGGCGGACGCCCGAGCCTTCAATGCCGAGCATCCTCGGGCGGCCGACATGGATTCTTCGGGCTCGAGCACTCCCACTGGTATCGAATCGAATAGCCACACCGAAGCAGCGACAAAGAAACGAGGCATCCTCCGCAGGATTTCTCCACTTGGAAAGAGAGCAAAGGGCAAGAGCAAGACCGCCGAAGCGGTCAAGAACAAAGTGACCATTCTTGCCTCAGTATTTTTACTTATTTATGTTGGGGTTGAGGTTAGCATCGGCGGCTGGATTGTGACTTTTATGCTCCGTGTCAGAAAGGGAACCCCTTTTGCTTCTGGTCTCACATCGATGGGATTCTGGCTCGGGGTCACTGTTGGTCGACTGGTCCTCGGCTTCGTTACAGCTCGACTCTTCAGGAGCGAGAAACATGCCGTGGCTACCTATCTTGTTTGCAGCGTAGCGTTGCAGTTGCTGTTCTGGCTCATACCGAACTTTGTGGTCAGTGCAGTGATGGTTGGATTGTTGGGATTCTTCCTGGCACCACTGTTTCCCGCCGCGGTTGTGGCACTGACAAAGCTGCTTCCGAAGCGGCTGCACGTTGCCGCAGTGGGGTTTGCAGCCGCGTTCGGTGCGAGTGGTGCGTGTGTACTACCGTTCGCTGTCGGTGCAATCGCCAATGCGGCGGGAGTCAAGGTGTTACAGCCCATCATACTGGCGGCGCTAGTGCTATGTCTGGGTGTGTGGCTGTTGATCCCGACGCTGCCAAAGCAGAGGATGGCATGATCAGTCCAGGGTAATGCGTGACAACCTGGCCGGTGGTGACGGATTAGGCTGTTGAGCTCTGCCTCATCGGCTCGATCCAAAAAGTTTTGTCGATTTTGGTAGGGGCAAGGCGCGACACTCATGTTGGTCTCCTGCAATTGCCCGACACCGACCAGTCTGCTCGAGGCGATCTTGTTAGATCCCTACAAAGCAGCAATCGCAATATGAGGAATCAACAACGAGAGAGGAGGATATCCAAGCATATATACTCGTACCCAGGGGATTCGCTATATATAGTCGCACGAGGCGGGTCTCTTCAAGGTTAGGTGCAGATCTCCCAAGCGGGGATCTCATGCAAGTCATCGGACGGCAATAACGGTCATCTGGCACAAATTAAACACGAGGTGAGACCTGTTTCCAGGCGAGGAAATATTGCGGAAGAAGCATCAGATTTTCTGGATGGCAAGGATGGTGTGATCAAACCTTAGCTGAAAAAGGGGGCAAATGAAACAAGTGGAGGCGAGGATCCATGCGAAGGGCGGTGGTGGGCTAAACCCCAACGGGGCGGAATGGAGCAAGGGATCCTTCGATCGGGGCCTCGCTTGATTGAAACCTGACGATTCTGGGTGCCTTTCTCTTACCCTCCTTGTTCAGCATGCTCAGCTCCTTTTTTCAACGACATCCCTTCACGCCATCTTCTGCCATCGATTTGGGTTTGGAGACCGGCCAGCAACGACCATGATCACGACCGTGCACCCAGCTATACCTGCCAGATAGACTAGATCTGCTGTTTGTTGCGCGACGAATACCTTGGGCCCCTGTCGCGTCTGGAACGCGTGTTTCGCCACTGGCCAGGCTGTCTTTATTCGTGGATGGTGGTTTAACAACTTCGACCTCCTCTCGCCAGGATCGACGGCATCTTCTAATCAACCATTCTACCCTTCGCCGATGCGGTCGCCCGGAGCAATGTTTACTCCAAGGCATGCGCCGCTGAAGGAGGGTCGCTCTCTTCCCGGGTTACCATATGCTGGGCCAGCACGGCGGAGCCTCCGATCACGACAAGGAGCTGTCGCGATACTTCTTTTAATATGCATACCTTTAATATACCTGTTTATGTCTGGAGCCCCCAATTCATCAATAGAACCGCAGATAATAGCGCCTGGGCAAGCAGATAAGGGAGCGTTTTCGACTTCCGATCCTGCCTTCCATGCATCTCAGAACGAACCCCCCAACCAAGAACAACAGCAGCAGCATCTCTCGTCAAACCAAGCCCCCAACGAGCACGGCGAAGTACGATTTGAAGCTCCTCCCGCCGAAGCAGCAATCCCGCGAACCGACGCTGCAGATCAAAATCTGGATTCAACGCCTCAAAAGCCAAGAGGCGACTTGGAAGATGAACGCTCTGCCGCATCAAACGCTGATGACACGGCCGCGCAACCCAAACCCTACTCCAGCAATGCCAAAGGCTCCGGCCTCTCGGGCACCCCAAAATTCCTGTCCAACCCTAGTTCATTCTCGGAGCGCCCCAAATTCGAGAAGGCGCTCTCTCGCGTCATCAGTCTGCTCCCCGGCGAGATGGAAGGCAGGGACTTACTCCGGCCCGTCGAAGGCACTGGCAAGGAGAAACTCCGCGAGATGGGCCTGCGTGTCCGGGAGTACAAGAAGTTCTTCGAAGCGTGGGAGAACTTGCACCTCACGTTCGACGAGGAGGGTGGCAGCTACGTCCGCGACGACGTGATCCAGTACCTGAGGCATCATCAGCATCTGCCCACGGACGACGAATTTGGAGAGATCTCCCTCGCGCAGACGATCCATTCGTACGAAGCGTACCGGTTCTTCCTGGTCAAGTTCGGCCAGCTGCTCTTCCCCTGGACGGCGCCCTATTTCCCCGACCATATGACTCTGCATTCGCACTTCAAAAAGGGCGGCCGCGGCATCGTGCTCACCGCCGGCGATGACCAAGCCCCCTTCCTGCTCACCACCATTCCCACGTTCCGCAATCTGGGCTGCGACCTCCCCATCGAGATCATGTACCTGGGCGACTCGGACCTGTCCGAAGACTACCGCTCCGACCTGGAGAGTCTCGACGGCGTCGTCACGCGTGACATTGCGCAGATGGTCAACGACGAGGGCTGGAAACTGGCAGGCTGGGCGGCCAAGCCGTTCGCCATCCTGCACTCCAGCTTCCGCGAAGTCATCTTCATCGACGCCGACAGCCTGTTCTTCGTCAACCCGTCCACCCTGTTCGACGACCCGGGGTACCAGAAGACGGGGGCCTTGTTCTTCCGCGACCGCCTCATCATGCCGGAGAAGAAGAAGCGCTGGCTGCAGCAGATCCTCCCAAAGCCCATCTCGCGACAAGTCAAGCAAAGCCGCATGTGGACCGGCGACAGCGGACACATGCAGGAATCGGGCGTCGTGGTCGTCGACAAGTGGCGCCACTTCATCGCCCTCTTGTTCGTCACACGGATGAACGGTCCAGACCGGGACGGGAACAAGGACGAAGGTCGCGTCGGTGTCTACGACATGGTGTATGGTATGTTCTGATGTCCCCAATTTCTGATTATGTCTCTGTATCTCTCGCATCTCGTCATCCCATGCTAACAGATCCCTGTCTAGGCGACAAAGAAACCTTCTGGCTGGGCTGGGAACTCGTCGGCGACCAAGAGTACTCATTCCACCAGGGCGACGCCGGCACGATGGGCGTGGTGCAAGGAACGGAGCCCGCCGAACCGCCCAAACCTAAACTGGTCAAGAAGAAGCGCCCTGTGCTCGACGAGGCCGGGCAACCCAAAGTCGACGAGTCAGGCGAGGTAATCCTCGAGGAATACGAAGTCGTCGAGGAATCCGACCCGGCATCGCCCCCCGCGCCGCCGGACGACCTGCCCGAACCGTCCAACTACACGATCTGCTCCCCCCAGCTGCTGCACCTAGACTTGGAAGGCAGACCGATGTGGTTCAACGGGTGGCTGCTCGACAACAAGTTCGCGAACAAGAAACAGAAGAAGTTCGGCAAGTTCGAGAACTATCTCATCGAGCCGCGGGACATCCGGGACCCGGGCGCCTGGCAGCTGGAGGAGAGCAACATGTGCTGCTTGACCACGGACGCGGCGCTGAAGCGCGATTTCACCCCCGAGGAGAGGGACATCCTGAGCATGATGATCGCCCAGGCCAAGGAGGTGGGTGTTGCGACGTGATCTGCATATCTCTCCGCGATCTAGATCTAGATAGAAATGAGATAGATCCGGGGGAAAAAATGGAAAAAATTGAAGGAATGGCATAGGAAATTTCATTGCGAGAACAAATCACCCCATTCAAATAGAGTACACTCGTGAAGCGTAGCGTAAGATCTCTTTGCACAGCGTCACGGTATTTGCGTCAACGCTACTACATTTCCGTAGTGTTTGGCAGGCCAGGAGCGCGGGACCGGCAGCACCAGCCAGCCAGCATGTTCGACGATCCTGTTGCAAGTTCCCCGGGTTTCACAAGAGAGAATAACCTAACCTCATATCGACTCCGCATTCTATACATCTCCTTCCCTTCACATGTGTCATTCAAACTTGGCGGCACTGTCTGTGTGCGACGCGAGGCCATTTCGAATCACCTCGCCACAGGCCCTCGCCGTGCAAGTCCCAGTCAGGCATGCCGTCGACATACGTAGTCCCCGCGTAGTCGGTGAACAGCTGCGTGACGCTGAGAACGAGTTCTTAGATCCGCCACAAGGTGAGAAAGGGGACGTGTAGCCGCCGAGACTGTGTCCTACGTATATGTATATCCGATGCCGTGGATGAGTAATGCTGCCCCTTAGTGTCTGTCACACTGAGAAGATATTTAATGTGGTCTTTCATTTGTAGCTCGCGTGGCCTAACTGCTTGCCTATCACCTGAAGAGGCTCGTACTTTGCTCGGAAAGGAGCCCGCAACTGGTCTTTGGGGCTAGACTGTGGCAGTAGGCGGTGTTCAATTGCCTCGGACGGGCTCATCGCACCGTCCAGACGCACTAGTAGTAGTACACTTCCTTTTTATGCCGCCAAGTTCCTCTCCGGTGAATGCTCAAAGACCGGAACGCCATGCAATCGCACCCGATAAAGACACGTATACTCCGCGCCATAATTCTCAGTAACCCTCACCACGAAAGTCTGCGCCGCATACGCTAATGAGCCTTGGTTCACATCCAAGGGGAACGCTTGGACGTGGCTCGCCTCGCCGGAGGCATCGTATTCCATTCTTCCGACCAATGCGAACGTCGGGCCAATTGGACTTCCGGCTTCGCTCTGCATTTGTCGTATATTTAGAGACTTCCACTCTCGACTATCGAGATGTCCGAAGTCTGCCCAGAGTTCAATGACTTTGGGAGTTGAACCAGGTAGGAGCGATCCTCCACTAGGGTAATTCTCCACCACGACTTCGGTTGGATAAATCATCTCTGTGACCGTCACTCCTAAGCGCATCATGTCTGTCTGGTCATGCTCCGCATCCGTACCTGATGCAGATGAAGCGCACCAACAATCACCCACATCTTGCCACGGAGACAGTGCTGTAACAGGTGGCTTGGACACATACCACGTCGAGAGGAAAACTCGAAGCAGCACTCGTTGAATGAATGCCAGAGGTCTTTGCATCGTGGGCGAGGTAAGTCGTGGTTCAACTACTGCTCCATTGTTCGGGGCGAGATAGTTGATTTTGGGAATGACTGGAGAGGCCACGTCGCCCGATAACGTGTTTGATTGACCGCCCAGTTTCAGGTTAGCAATGTGACTTGAGAGTTCGGAGTGTTGCCTTTTCAGGGCATCGATTCCTTTGTCCACCGCTGCATACTGTGAGTCGACTTTGTCATTGATTCGTTTCTCGAGATCTCGTAGTTGATTGTTGATATTGTTGATCGCCGCTGAGAGCTTAGACAAGTCGTTTCCACCACCAAGCGTAAAGTTTAGAGGGGCACCACCTGAAGTTCGAGTGCAAGTTCCACAACATCTCTGCAGCGTTTGCCCCAGCAGAGACGTAGAAAGTGGATCACACACATAGTTATTGTAGGTATAACAGAATAGAAGGCTAGCGCCCCCGATGAAAAGTAGCGCGAAGAGCAAAGCCGTCATGACTGAGATCAAAGGAGAGCTTGGGAGGTCGTTGACAGACTCGCCGATGGCCTTCAAGAGCCGTTGCAACCAAGCCCATATCGAAGACGCAATTTGTGATGAAGCGCGACGTGCGCGCTGAGCTCTCCCCATGAGTGCACTCGATATTTTCCGCGAAAAAGACTCTTGTGGTTGTCGTATTGTAATGTTGGGTTTCCGTAGACCACGCTCGTAATTGTAGCTATGATCGAACATACCGCTTGGAAAGCTCGAGGGATCGGTTCCTCTGTCGGAGGCATCATCAGGAGTGCCCCGAGCGGGACTCTCATCTTCTTCCTGTTCGTCCTCCGGTCTGTCCTCCTGGTTTTCTTCTGATATACCAATCAGTTGAGGATTGTCGACCGAGCTTGCCCAGGCAGCAACACGTTTGCTTCGGGACCGTTCAGGATCGTCACTGGCGGCCGAGCCTTCCTGGGATGGCTCTCGCGACGCTCTTCGACGAGCCCGTTCCTCCCGAGCGTCTTTCTGCAGATTTGCACGGGTTTCCTCTATATGATGCTGAAGATGTTGCTCGGCCTGATCCACCCCCGCATCAATGGTTTCCGCCATTTGTAGGAGATTCATGCGGTTTCGAGCTATCAGCTGAGCGGGTAGAACAGGTGTCCTACTAGATCCATAGGCGTAAGACTGTTGAATTTGCACTTCGGGAAGTCGAGGATTGTTCACATCCCCGTTCGTCTTACTCGGTTGCTGTGATGCGCCCCGAGTGGACCTGCGAGGAATGGCATCCTCTGATTCGAGCACACTGCTTGCGCCAGTTGGTCGCTTCGCTGGGGTCAGGCCGCGGACTGGCGTCGCGCTTGAGGCTCGTGCGGTAGATCGGCGGGGCGCCATGTCGTTTCTCTATGTTGCACGCCTGGACATCAAGCAACCCTTAGTTGAGACTCGATGACTTGCGTAAAGAGCGAAACAGCAGGATCGAAAAGTGGCTATGTATCGGTCATGGAGGAATGATAATGTTTTGGTGAGATCACGAGGAGAGGCAGTTACCCATCGGCAGCTCCATCGGTAGAGGTGGAAATTGAAAACGACCCAGCGACGCCGTCGAGGAAGTGACTTCAAGAGGACAGTTTGTCAAGGCAGGCCCGGGACTTCCAATGCTGCGCGCCAGAATCCCGGCAACTGGTTGAGGTTGTGCTCGAGTCTAGAGGGAGTGCCGTGAAAGTTCTGTGACAGTCGTGTGAGATGATGAGGAATAACTCGGCCACCAATGCTCGGATTGCCGTGAATGAAATGCGACAGATTTTGGAATCACTCGATATTGCGCCTGTGGCAGGTACAAGCAATACAATACACTAGTGGACTGGGTGGTTTTGGAAGCGATTCTGAATCTTGCTTGTGCTTGTTGTGTCTTTGTTTGGAGCGCGTCGACATTCCAGAGAGAATGTATTATGTAAGCGTGACTCGGCTAAGTTGCCAGTCAACGATCCACTAAGCCGTAACTACTCGTGCCACTCGATCCAGACTCCAATTGGCCCCGCGGTATTGACCAGATGTTAATATCACACGAGTCAAGGACAGAAACCCCTTATCACTGATGGCTCCAGAGTATATCAAGCGGCGCCTTAAGACTCCTGTAGCTTCCTCTCTGGCAGCTCTTCGTATTCGAACACTCCCTCTTCTGAGTCGATGTTAGTCCTTGGTGTGCTGCTGCAGCCAATGTCCCCGTCCGGCTGTGGTGTCTGATTCAAGGGGTGGTCTGGACTATAATCACCAGGATCTTCCGAACTTGGAACTGCTGGCCCACCGCACAAGCAAATACAGGTAGATCACAATTATCTCAACATTGAAGTTGAAAGAAAGTAGAGGCTTTAGTTTTTGCCAGACCAAGCCAGATGACCCTTACATAGTGAGCTTTTGACAATTGTTGCTGCTTGGGATGAGGCACCCCAGCTCAGAAGGACTGATGAAGCGAGAGGACAGCGATCTTCGTCCTCCACCGACCTCTACCAACTTCTCCCCCTTGTCTCTTTGAGGTATAATGGTAGACAGGATGGTTATAGGAATGGGGAGCAAGAACAGCGAGACAAAGCACTTCATTGAGGTTAACATCAAGTCTCGCACTGTCCTGTAGGCATTGGACCTGGAAAGAAGCATTTGTCGAAAGGGATAAGGAGAAAAGGGAGCATGTGCCCTTGCTGATCATGGATGCTTGTTTCTATCAAGCACGACCGCCTCATTATCCTTTTGCTGGCGAGAGGGAGAGGCTCCCCACGTTGTGTAATCCGAAGTTTCAGACCCCACCCGGTATGTTGGCAATCATGCAAGAACAAATATTCAATGGGGATTTGGAAAGCACGAAGGATGGCGGGACAGAGTCACTTGCAGTGCCAGAGCGCTTGAGGAAACTCAGCCGCCAGTCTCCAGGTTGACGTCATCCCCAATTGCGCCAGACGCGCTCTGCTTCGGCACGTCCCCGCAGAAACTCAGGCCAGGCATCGACCATCAACGTCGCCCGACTTTCACCTGTAGGTAGACCTTCTCACATTATTCCATCCAATTCGAACATCTTTGCGATTATCATGGCGCCTACCTCGGGAACCGCGTTGAGCGCAGATTCCATACTTGACTACATGGTCAAAAGCCTCCCAACTCCACCTTCGGACGCTCAAGAGAAAGCCCTCGTCAAGGACCCATATGCCGCCATCGCTCTCTTCTCACATGCTTGTATGCTTGCTGTCGGCTTTCGTTTAATTGGACTAGGAGAGGATCACAAGATAGGTAGGATGCTGTGCCACTCTCTGGGTTATCAGCACGCTAACAACTAGTAGAAGCGCAATCGGACCCTCAAGAAACTCAGCCCTTACCTACAGAATGGGACCAATCTTCCTCCTACGCGTTTCGCTACGCGCACTCGCAATCTTCGATGGAATATCTTGTCAAGGTGAACCGACTCGGAAGCAAGGCACTTATATTTGCGGTTGGCTTGGGTGACGATAAGACGGCCTCGTTGGAGGTCAAAGCCAGCGACTACATCTCAGAAGGATCAGTGAATGAGGCATCGTCTACCTCTGAGAGAATCTCTGGACTACGAAACGTCTTCATCTCCAATGGACGAATTACAGACCTGGCGGCCCTGTTCAAGCTGAACATCATTCAGAAATTGGCGCCTGGCATTCAGAAGGCGGGCTACGAAGATTCAGCATCGAGTGTGGAGCAGCCGCGACGACGCGAAGATACTCGTCCGCCTGAACATGATCCTTTACGAGACGACCATCCTCCCCCCGCGCGTCCGTATCCCTTCGATGACCCCTTAGCTGCAGTACCTCGAAGACCTTACCCCGCGGGAGATTTCCCACCGCCTGGTTTTGAAGATGAATATGAGCTCAATAGACCACCTAGAGGGATGCTACCTGGGCAACAACCCTTCGGGAACCTCGGCGAAAGAGACCTATACCCGCCTGGTCTGGGTCCTCATGACCCTCTGCGAATAGGGCCTGGAGGTGGATTCCGTGGCGGTGGTGGTATGCATCCAACCTTTGACGACCCCTTGTTTGGTGGTCAAGGCGGACAAGGGCCGTACGATCCTCGAGCTCCTCCAGGTGCTCGATACGACCCTATTGGACCTGGAGATGGCCCACCAAACCTTCGAGGAGGACCACGCTTCCCGGGAGGTGGTGGCGGGCGCTTTGGAGGCAATCCATTTGGAGGATTCGGAAATGGCGACTTCATCTAATGCGTAACCAAAAAGTGTGAGAGCATGGTGCTGGCAGTGAATGAATGAATGAGGAATGAGAACTCGGCAGCATGACCCTAAAGTCCAGCGAAGAAAGGCGAAATGCTGCTTCATAGACTTTGATGTTTCTTCCTCCAAAGTTACCTTGTCCGTGACTCGATGAAGATTTGACTGCTTTGTGAAGAAAAGCGTAGAAGGCGCGGTGACCGCTACATTATCAAGCAATAATTCGCCTCTTGGCGGGGATGCCGTTCGTCCTGTTGTCCCTATTGTCCCTATTGGGCTAGCTGATGATTAGGTACATGCAAGATTGAAGTTCAGCAGGAGGTATGTCATGGCCCGCGCGGACCACAATCTATCACCAGCACCCAGCCTAACAACCGCCCTTTGCAGAGACTCAGCCCAGCTTAGATTCATCTCTTATCAATTTGCCTGGAGTGTGCGAACCAAGGCCCCTCTCTCACCTTGATTGCGCCGTGACGACTTTCCAAATTGCGACACAACAATTCATCCCACCCTAGCACACGACATCCTGACCGCTCGTCAAGACTCCTGTCCTCACCTCATCCCCGCGTCGTCATCTGCAAATCTCTACACATCGATTCAGTGCATGCTGGACTATGGATTCAAAAATGGACGTTGACGTCGGGAAGCCGGCACAGCCTCATGGCTTGTCTCCTGCTACAGATGCCCAATCAATACCAACCCTGGATGGCTGGATAGAGAGCTTGATGGATTGCAAACAATTGTCAGAGACTGATGTGTCGAGGCTGTGTGATAGGGTGAGCAACCACAAAGAGTCACAGGGCAAAGTGAGACTGATTGCAAGCGCAGGCAAGAGAAGTGCTTCAGGAAGAGTCCAACGTACAGCCAGTGGTAGGTCAACAGGTCGCGGTTCTAATCTGATTCATTTCTCCATTAACAATGGTACAGAAATGCCCTGTCACAGTCTGCGGTGACATCCATGGGCAATTCCACGACTTGATGGAACTGTTTCGCATCGGCGGCCCCAATCCAGACACGAACTACCTCTTTATGGGTGCGTCGAGATGATCATCGCGGAATTGCACAGGCTGACCATGAGTACAGGAGATTATGTGGACCGTGGCTACTATTCGGTCGAGACCGTAACACTGCTTGTTGCCCTCAAGATCCGCTACCCTCAACGCATCACCATCCTCCGCGGAAACCACGAATCCCGACAGATTACCCAAGTCTACGGCTTCTATGATGAATGCCTGAGGAAATATGGCAATGCCAACGTCTGGAAATACTTCACCGACCTCTTCGACTACCTCCCTCTCACGGCTTTGATTGACAATCAAATCTTCTGCCTTCACGGCGGTCTCTCCCCCAGCATTGACACCCTCGACAACATCCGCTCCCTGGACCGAATTCAAGAGGTGCCGCATGAAGGGCCCATGTGTGACTTGCTATGGTCTGACCCTGACGACCGATGCGGATGGGGAATTAGTCCAAGAGGTGCAGGGTACACCTTCGGCCAGGATATCTCCGAGGCGTTCAACCACAACAATGGGCTCACACTCGTGGCCCGAGCCCATCAATTGGTCATGGAGGGTTACAATTGGAGCCAAGATCGGAATGTGGTGACGATTTTCAGTGCGCCCAACTATTGCTACAGATGCGGTAACCAGGCGGCTATCATGGAGATCGACGAGCATCTAAAGTATACCTTGTATGTGCCCTCTCTAATGACCAAGCTATTTTTGCAGACACTGACGGATCATTTTTCAGCCTGCAATTCGACCCATGTCCCAGGGCTGGGGAGCCCATGGTCAGCCGCAGGACGCCAGACTACTTCCTCTAGATGCAGACGGCCTTCTGCCCACACCCCTGCCTACAAGGCACAATGTCCAAGCCACGGGAAGGAAGGGAAACGTGTGGGATCGACAGCATGATCACAATGAGCGTTCCGAATGAAGTAGACAGGCAATGCGGTGCTTTCTAGAAGCAGACCCAGGCCCAGGAGAAAGACGAAGATGTTCAATAGACACACACCACCATTTGCATGTGGACGCAAGGGGGTGGCCCTTGGTTGTTGACACTGCCAGCGCAGTGGCTCCTGTGTATCACAAGAGGATCAGTAATGAAAGTAAATTGAGAGGAACTGTCTGTTGTCCGCAGCCCTGGTTGAGCAGTTTGAGCGTGACTTGTGATTCTGCCGGTAGGGCTTCCATCTTTGCATTTTCTTATCCTTGAGTGTCCGTCACTTGTGGTTATGGACGAGTACCGATGCGAACTTTTGCTTTGCCAGTCCTTGAAACTCTTGTTTCCTTGTATCCACGGACTGTCGCCTCAACTAGACGTGCTACCATACAACTGCACCTCTGCCCGTGCCGCCTGCTCTCCCTGTCTCCATTCCACCTCCGACACCCCGTGCCATCTGGGTCACGTACACAATAGATTGGAATGGGTCAATTGGTCTACCTATGTACGGAGTGTGCCGGATGGGGTGAGTCCCCAACCCAAGTATGTATGTAGTCCGCAGCAGCAGAAGAAAGCGCGCGGTCGCTCCGTCTCTACAACTCCATCTTCTCGGCCTCGGCCAACATCCTCGCCACATCCTCGCCGACGGCGTACTCGCCCTGACTGACCTCCTTGGTCAGCGGGCCCTTCTTGACCATGATGGTCATGACCTCGTACAGCACGTCGGCAGCGGCCATGGTGGTCAGCTCGGCGTTGGTATCATACGCGGGGGCGACCTCGACCAGATCGGCGGCGACGAAGTTGATGCCCTCGAGGCCGCGGATGATGGTGCGCAGCTCGCGGGTCGACCAGCCGCCGGTCTCGGGGGTGCCGGTGGCGGGGGCGAAGGCCGGGTCGAGCGTGTCGATGTCGATGGACAGGTAGACCGGGTTGGTGGTGCCGACGCGGTCGCGGATGCGCTTGACGATGCCCGGGATGCCGATGGTGTCGATCTCGCGGGCCTCGACGCGCGTGAAGCCGCAGTAGCCGTCGTTGTCGTAGTCGCTGGGCCCGCTGAGCGTCGTGCGGATGCCCGCGTGGATCGACGAGTCGTTGGCCAGCAGGCCCTCCTCGCTGGCCCAGTAGAAGTACGTGCCGTGGTTGATGGCCGCTTGCTTGGACGGCGCCCCGCCGAACACCTTCGGCTTCCACGTGTCCAGGTGCGAGTCGAAGTGGATCACGCTGATCGGGCCGTACGCCTTGTTGATGCTGCGCAGGAGCGGGAGCGTGATGGTGTGGTCGCCACCGAGCTGTGGGCGCGCCCGTCAAGGTCAGCACGCGCACACACAGAAATCACTCACTCACGCATGCACTCACGCACGCGCGGACATGGGAAAATCATGCCGTGCAAATATGGATGAACCAAAACAAACTCACCGTGATTATTCGGGGCAGGGTCTTGCCCGTCTTGGAAATGCCGGGCTCAGAGGCCGACGTGAACGGTTGGCGCGTGAGCAGGGCGTTGTGCCCGTCCTCGATCTGTTGGAGCGCGTAGTGGTTGTCGTAGCTGTGAGAGGAGGGAATGGTCAGCTCCTTGAGCGGTGAGTCCGTGGGTTGCTGGGGGGGTTTTCCACTCACGACGTGACGGGGATATCACCGCAGTCGATGACTTTGCCCCAGAAATTGAACGGATTGGACTTCATAGGCCTGTTGCAGCAAGTAAAACAAGACCACGCCGTCAGCTTGTGCTTCTCTCTGTCTGCTCAGTTCGCCGTCCATGTTCACTTACACGTTATACCCGCCACTAAAGCCCAGCTTTCGTGAGCCTTGATCCCTCGAAACATCCCCAAGTAAGCGTATGAGCGGGAGACGTACTAGAGGTTGAGGCGTCTAGAACCTTGTCTGATCCCGCTGGGTCCGAACCGAGCGCCGGGTCTGTAGGAGGTGCCTGTGTCGAACGGAGCGCCTGTAGAAACACAAGAGGGCCAACGCAGTCAGTTCAGGAGGGTTCTTCTGTCTGGGATGGAACCCCGGGGGGGCACCTGGAGGAGGAGTATATAGCTCAACACGCACCGATAAACGCAATGTCGTATTTCTCCTCGTCGCTGCTCAGGCACGGGAAGTAGGGCAGCCGGCCGAAGGTCGAGATGCCAGAGAAGACCGAGTCGGCCTAGGTTGGTCATTCGCGAGTGTCAGTTCGTCAACTGTTCTTCTTGCTTTTCCCGCTCTTCTTCTCAGTCGCGCGGTGCTCGGCTCGTCTCTCACCTGGGTCCCGCCATCACCTGGCAACGTGTTGTACCACAACGACTTGTGCGGTCCAGACACGGGGGTCTGGTCGTGGGTGCCATGCGCCAGAGCACAGCTGGCACACGCCGCCACGAGGGCGGCCGAGACTGGATTGAAAAGCATCTTGACGACAACGAGTACTCCCCAGGAAAGTAACACCACGATTGAGCAGGAAAAGCAGTAGCAGTGAGGGAAGGGGAGGGAAAAAAAGATTTGACGGGCGGAGAGAGGAAAAAGAGCGCGTCAGAAATCCCAGAGCTCGATCGTGTGTGAGCTGCTTCTCGTTCCACCACGAGGAGCTAGGGGAGAGCTTCTCTGCATCCCAACTGAGTTCCTGCAGATAGCTCTCGGACCGACAGTCCTGGTGTTATGACAACGGCTCCAGCCCACCAATGGCGCTGACCACTCTGCGGTGCCAGCAGGGGCCGTGGTTGCTCTTACCTAAAGCTAGAGCCAGAACGCCCATGGGATCACGGAGGGCGTGATAGAAACCGAAAGCTATCAATGCTTGGGGGTCCCCCGGCCGCGTTGACAGGACGAAATGCCAAATCATGACGGCATGGGCATCATTGCGAGCTTTCTTCCCTGTCTGTTACTCGTAGTCTAGAAGCAGAAGCTTGGAGCTGGGGCCCACGTCCGAGCTTCCGGCGCACAGAGGACGGCGGGGCAGAAGAGAGGGAGGGTGATGCCACATGGCTGGGGATCAGCGCGCGCATGTCCATCCGGAGGGGCACCCATGGATATGTGCGAGTCGGTCAGAAGTATGAGCCAATGCTGTGTGTCAAGGATGCGGCCATGCCTCGACGCGAGGTCTGCTTATCAGTTGCACGGAGCGGAAAGGCTCGTATCAGGCGAGGGAAGATGCGTTTTGTAAGACGAAAGACGTCAATATGTGAGCAGGGCAGCGCTAGGCTGCGAAGGGAAGCTTGGATCGGGAGGGGGGGTGGGGAGGGGGACGAGTGCCGAGAGATCTGGGCCTCGCTCACTCGTCTTATCGACGGGTTACTTTTTCTGGAATCTACATCATTCTACTGTATTCACCATGTCCCAGTATCTATGTACAGAATTAGGGTGCACGTGTCATTGAGGGCCGTTTCCCGCGGGCGCTGGCCCTGAGGTCCCGGCATGGCCGTTTTCCGCCAGTTCGTCCTTGTCCATCCGGGCGAATGCCTTCTCGACCTCGTACTCCCAGTTGCTGAACGCCACGATTGCCCACTCGGCAATCCCAACCAGATACAGAGCGATGCACTGGCCGACCCATAGACCCGGGAGCCCCCAGCCGTGGAAGGCCAGGTAGATGCCCAGCGGGAGAGCGCCACAGTAGTAGCTGACGATGTTGACCGCGGCGCCGATGTGCTGGCGGCCCATGCCTCGTAGAGATCCGCCACAACTACCGTTCAATCCGTCGGCAATCTGAAACAGGGCCACGTACGGCAAGACTTGCGCCGTCAGCTTCACCACCCGCTCATCGTCGTTGAAGATCTTGGCGAAGACGTTCCTGGTGCCCATCAAGACCGCGAGGACCAGCGCGCCCATGAGCATGCTCAGCCACGCCGCCGTGTTCGCAGATCGTGCAGCGCCCTTTGCGTTCCGCGAGCCCAGCATGTTGCCCACCCGTGCGCTGGCAGCGACACCGATGCCGAAGGGGATGGTGTTCATGACTTGGTCGGCCGTCATGATCACACTCTGCGACGCCAGTGGGATCTCCCCGAGTCGGCCGGCAGCCAATGCCACAATCTCGAAAGCCCACCATTCGGTGCCAACATGGATAAAACCGAGGGCAGCCAGTTTCGCAAAGACCCCGAGATTCTGCAGGCACCTCTTCGACCATCCGCCCCAGCATTCACCGCCCGCGACAAACTTGGCGTACAGCACCAGCCCAAGGAATGAGAGCCAGTACCCAATGCCGGTGGCAAAGGGTGCACCGAGGATGCCCCAACCCGCCTTGTAGACGAACAGGTAATTCAGCAGCGCGCTGATCGGGGACGTGATCAGGAGGACATATGTCCCCGGCCGCATGATCTCCTGTGCCTGGAGGTATTTCTTCATCGTCTCGAAATAGATATAGCCCAGGCCGCCGGGGATCAGGCAGCTCAAGAATTTGGAGCTGTCATGCGACAGTTGCGGACTCTGACCAAGCGCCCTGAAGATGGGTTCCGAGCACAGCCAGATGATCGCAATTGGAATATAGAACAGTGTGAGCACGACGAAGGCCCGCTGAAGGAGGATGCCAAGGTCGTGCTTGTTCTTGCTCCCTGTAAACGTTGAGCTCGCCAAGGTATCCAGGGCCGTCGAACCGCCCATCCCGATGAGCCACCCCGAGCACATGGCGAACATGTATGAAAATGCAGCGGTTGAGAGATCCTGCGGTGATGCGCGGCCCACGATCAGGATAGACACCGTCTGCAGCGAGTTCTGTAACGTGTACGCCAGGATGACGGGAATCGAGCCTCGAATCAGCACCCAGAATTCGTGCAGGACCAGCTTTCGTGTGGGCGTCTCGTCCTCCGGGAGGATGTCCATGAGCTCGCCTTCCTCCTGGCTGGGTGTTTCATCCTCGTCGTCGCGCTTCTTCGGCAGGAGCCCTGTGCGCTCGTCGGGCTCCTGCCGCTGGATCTCCTCGTCGACCAGCGCCATCGAACGCCGCCTGTCGTGGTCTTCTTCTGCGAGGCCACACCCGTGAGCAGGACACCGTCCCGTCGTTAGACAGCGAACTCACCCGTCGAGCTGTATCTTCGCATGGCTGGCGGCAAGCTAGGGTTAGACTGGACAGTTCATAAGTCTGGAAAAATTCGCCATCTGAGCGAACGGAAACGATACACATGTGAGGTAAGCTGGACGTTAGCAATAAGGACGATCACCAAGCCTGTGGATCTGGTAGGTCATGGTATCGACAAACAGGCCCACCGAGATATTGGCGCAGGGTGGTTCCCGGATCCTCGATCCACCGCATCGTGCATGCCTGGAGGGCCTCTCTCGTAGAAGCAGATGGTCATGGCGAAACGTAACGGCAAAAAGCCTATCACGAAACAAATGCAATGCAGACGCGTCGAAAGATGCTGCTGAGCAAACGGGTGGCATCAGCCAATAACGGGGCATGTCGGTCCTTATCTTCAGCCTGGACGACTTTCTCCGCCGTGGTCCAGAGGCCCTCAAGGATCGACGAATGAAGAGGCAGAGGATTGTTGGAGCTGCCGCTTCGGCTGAAGGCTTGGTATCGTCAACACGCAAAAGCCCCTGGTCTATCTTTCAACGACAAATCGCCCATCAGACGCCGCCTATCAGCCCGTCCTTATCTCAGCCTCTATCTTACCCGTCGGCGCCCTTATTCCCAGGGTCTGAGTGATGATATCTTCGACAAGATCCCTTGGCGACGGGTCTTGCTTCCTTCGTTGCATCGTGTCCGCTGGTCCAAGATGTCATCGTCAAATCTTGCAGCCGCATTTATGATGCCCAGGCACTACGATGAGGTCGTCGAGGAGATCCCGGCCGCACGTTTTTACCTCGCGAAATGCGTCACAGGAACCGAGATAACGTGGGCATGCAATGTGGGTGATGATGTCGGTCGGGTCTGGGAGAAGGACCCATAGTCCTGCTTCAGGGCTCGCTCGAGCTGTGGACCGCGAGCCTATGGCACTGTGGTTGCGGCAGAATCATCGACAAGACTTTTCCCTTGGCCTTAGCTATTGATTAACCGCCTTGTTGTTTCGTTTTTGACTCTGTTTCATTCGCCGCGTGGTTGCCGTTCGGTTCCAGTTTCAACTCACAATGGCAGACATCGACAACGAGAAGCAGGCGGTGCCAGTCGCCGGGGGCGAGACTACACAGCAGCCGTTGCATGACAAGCTCGAGGACAGCACGATCGCCCCTCCGCCGCCCGCTGTAGAGAACCTCGTGACGCGAGATGGGTTTCGACTTCATCCTCAGCCGACGACCGACCCGCTGGATCCGCTGAATTGGTCCAGCTTTCAGAAGCACGCGATCCTTGCCATTGTCATGTTCAAGTACGTTCGTCGCTGGGTGCATATTCGAGCAGCCGACTAATTGGAGGGAAAAGGTATTTCCTGTTCACGTACATTACGACGACGACGGTGCCCAGCTTCCCGGATCTGCAGGAGCAGTTCGACATCAGCTACTCCCAAGTCAACTGGACGGTGGCCATTCCGGCCTTGGGTCTCGCGGTCGGGCCCCTGGTATGGAGTTCCCTGGCGGATATCTTTGGTCGCCGAGTCATCTTTATCGCCGGTACTCTGATGGCATTTGGTGCGACGATTGGTGCCGCTGAATCGTCCAATTATGGCGGCTACATGGCCGCGCGGTTCTTCCAGGGCTTCGGCGTGGCTCCAGCCTCGACCGTCGGCCTCGCGGCCATCAACGACATGTTCTACGAGCATCAGCGAGGCCAGAAGATCGGGCTCTGGGTCTTGGCCATCGACAGCGGCCTGCTCGTTGGCCCCATATTCGGCGGGTTCCTGAATATCGTGTCCCCGGAGTGGATTCAGTGGTTCACCGCAATCTTATTCGGCGTGCTCCTTGTCCTCGAAGTGGCCTTCATGCCTGAAACGCTGTATCCGCGGAACTACATGCTGGCGAAACTGCCGATGGCGACGGCTGCGGACGAAACGGCCGTCGACATCGAGAAGGTCGGCCGCCGCCGGAGCGACGCCAGCACGGTTCACCTCTCGCGGACCAAAAAGCTCTTCTTCATCAACTACAAGCCCGTGCCAGGGATGCGACACCCGGCCATGTACGATGCGGTGCTCCGCTTCGTTCTGACATGGAAGTTCCTCGTCGTTTCGATCGCCGTCTGCACGTATTGCTTCCTCTGGTACTGGTGGGTGCTCAGCGTCATCACCATGCTCCCGGCCGCCTACCTGGACTACACTCCACAGATTCAAGGCCTCCTCTTCATCGGACTCCTCCTGGGCACCCTGTTCGCCGAGATCTTCCTAGGAGGCCATCTCAGCGACGTGGTGTGCACGCGCCTTGCGCGACGAAACGGCGGCGTGCGCCTGCCGGAGATGCGTCTCTGGCTGATCTACCCGGCGGGCCTGCTGAGCGCCATCGGGCTTATCATCTGGGGCATCAGCATCGACAAGGCATACCATTGGATCGTCGGCCAGGTGGCCTTTTTCCTCTTCGCGGCCGGCATTCAAATGGGCAACACGGTCGTGTGTGCGTACATTGTGGACTGCTACCCGTTGCAAAGCATGAGCATCATCACCTTTTATGCCGTGTTGCTGAATCTGTCGGCTTTTATCGACCCGGTAAGTCTGCCGTTCTTTCTCCATGCAGCCCGTCACGCGCTCCTGCCTGTTGAAATCATTCCTCCAACTGACATGTAATCTACCGGCTTAGTTCTTCATTGCCCCCTGGCAAACAGATTCAGGCTGGACATGGTGCTTCGCGGCCCAGGGAATCATTGTCTTCTTCGGCGCCTTGCCCATCTTTGGACTCCTGCATAGATTCGGCCCACTCTTGAGATCCAAGACCGGCACCCCAAGTTGGGTAAATCCAGAGTTTGATGCGATGTTATAGATCGATCGGAATAGAATTGATTCGCTGCAGGATATGGCCTGCCCGGTCGTTGCATGCGGGAGGGACATAAGCGCGAGTATGTACTTCACTGAGCGGCAGTATCACTGCAGAATGCAATAAAAGTGGGAGCTGAAGCTGAGAGACTGTAGACTGTGTGTGTGTGTGTGTGTGTGTGTGTGTGCCACGTACATGACATTACCACTTCCTCGTCTCGAATCCTAGCGTCAGCATCTCATGTCGTCGGAATGAGTCGAGTCGAGTCAAGATTAATCAAATCGATTCGAGGTCCTTTCCTTAATACCGATTTCGTGGACGGTCGTGCGGATATCAGTTCTCCGTCTTATGAGAAGCTAAGTTACTCTAAGAGCGCACCTTCTACCGTTCTGTTTAGATTAGATTGTTGGATTGCACTGCACTGCGTTGCGCTGGCACTGCGCACTGCACTAATTTAGCCGTCCTGTGTCCTGCGTCCTGTGTACAAGTACACAGTATTATTAGACTAGACCAGACCAGATCAGACTGGACCTACACTTGGGCTCTGCTGGACCAGACTGCATGATCCTACAGGACGAGGGACCTCGTACTCCGTACATGCGACTTTTATTAGTGTCAAACTGCGCGGTACAGCCCGGCTATAGACGCGACGAGACGAGACGCTATTAGTATGCAATCGATGTGTCCATCCACTATTTCAAGTCCAGTGATCGTGTCCAAGTCTCGTAATTAGAGAGGACCGACACTCAAAAACTCACAGGTGTTTTATCGACTACAACCTTCCCGCGCCGGCCGTCCTTTCCGGCAATCGCACCGTCCCTTCCGCGGGGGGGCCCCCTCTCGCACCCGCGAGAGCTTGAACCTCAACCCACAGCTTCAGCGCGTCCGGGTCACTGGTCTGCCCGTGCCAGAGGAACGACTCCATCACGTCCTTGGCTTCCGTCCAGGACCGCACTTTCGCATCCGCGGCCGAGCGCGCGACCAGGGCGACAAACGATCTTCTCTCGGCGTCGTACCCGACGGCCATGATGGCGCCGAGCACCGTGGCCCAGAAGACGAGCCGCAATTCCGGCCGGGTGAGTTGAGCGACCATTGCGCTGGTGTTGGTGTCGGTGTCGTCGGGATCGTACAGGGTCTGCAGTTCCTGCAGCAGTAACCTCGCGAGTCGGAGGCGAGGAAAGGTCGAGTAGTCCGTGGGATAGGTGATGAGGTTGGCGTAGCATATGCACGCCCATCGCGTGATCTCGTAGATCTGAAGCCGCATTCTCCGCTGCTGCTGCTGCTGCTGCGCGCTTGTTGTCGTGGCGTCTTGATCCTGCTGCTCTTCTCGCAAAAGGTCCGCTGACGGAGGGAGCGACAAGAGGCTGTGCTGCGTGAATTGCATCTGGTCGAGAATCACCGATGTTTGACTCTGTATCGAGCCTCCCGAGGCGTAGTCTTCCAAGATGGTCGTCATGTCCGCCAGGTATGCCCACACAACGGCCGGCGGCGGAGACGCAATCCAGGGAGGCACGTCGGGGAAGGAGATGTCGTCGAATCCCGTGCCACGGCTCGGACTGGTGTCGGGGGAGACGGAGATGGTGTCAAAGGCCTGCCGCGACCGCAGCAGTCGCGACGCATGGACCAGCTGTTCGACGGGATGGAGGCTGGCAAATGGGAAGAGAGGCGCCTTGAGGTGGCGGCCGGAGAAGTGGATGCCCTGGCTGCCAGACGTCAGCTTCGTTGCATGCAAAAGGGCCGAGGCGGTGGCCCTTGCTCCCCGAGCGAGCACCAAACTCACAAGCATACCGATCGGCGGATCTGTGCGCTCTGGATGTTCTGGACGCCGCCGAGCATCTTGACCACCGTGGCCAGGCCGAGCATGTGCTCCTCGGCCACGTTAAGTCCCGTCGCCAAATGCAGCAGATTCCACGTCTTGAAGTTCGATTGTCTCGGCCGGGGTATGCTCCTGTCAAAGTGGGGCAGATACGGCGGGAAGGAAAGATGCAGAATCGTCGAGATGGTGCTCTCGTGGGTTGCGAGCGCAGGATCACTCAAGGCTTGTCGCAGTGACTCCAGCGACTTGGTGTAGAAGAACAACTCCTGGGGAGTATGCTGCATAGATCGACCGGCGAGCCACCTGCGACTGGTGCAGGAAAACCATGCTGCACCCCAGTAAGCGTGTTCGTGGTGGAGTGCATACTTGGTGTAAGGCAGGACGCTTGTGTCTTTGACTTCGCCCACGAAGAAGTTAGAGTAGACCTGGTGGTGAGCTGTGATGACACCAAACATCAGCACACATCCGCGTCTCAAAGCCCCCCCCCCCCGTGCCGCCGGAGCGATGCCGTCTGGTCTTACTCACCGTAGAGCACGAGCTTGGCGACAAAGTCAGCACCGTCCGCGCCAGACGGCAGCGTGTTAAAGCAATCAAATCTCCCGCCCGGCTCCCTTACAACGTTGTGGTGTGAGAATCGATTTGTGCTGCGATGTGCCGCGCGCTCCGTTGCCGCCAAGCCAGGCCCTTTTCTAGCAGGAACGAGGCTTTGCTGTCCATGATGTCGAGAGTCTCTGCCGTGAGGGGCTCTGCGACGGTGTTCAGGGCGCCGGGCAGCATTCAGCTCATCGTTTTCTTGCGAGTTTATGTCTGGGGTATGAATTTGCTGGTCGTCAGTGACTTGTAGGCTTTCATCGACTGGGTCCGCAGAATTCGGGGCATCACAATCGGCCATGAGCGTCGAGGACGGGGTGTGCAGTGTGATCTGAGCTGTCGCAAACGCCCTCAAGGGCCGCATTAGAGAACGGGTAGTAGATGACAGGTCTCTATGGCTGAGGACCTTGCGCCCCGCCTGGATCGATTGCCGTCCACGGCGGCCATGAAGGTTGGTCGCAGTCGACCAATCGTAGTCCGTGAATGTGCTATCAGAAAGGGGCATAGCTTGCCAATCCTGCAAGCTACCCTCCTAGTAGCAGATGCCCTGTACATGTGCCCGAGACCCACCTTTCGCGACAAGGGGTTCCATATGACCCGTGCTTGCAAGGCCGTGAACAAGTTCGTCCGCCAGTTGGGCTTTCGGCTTCTCGACTTGACGGTGATGTTTACGCACCAGTGGCACCCGTTCTTCAGCTGTTTTCTAGGCTCGACAGCCTTCGTTTCCCTTTTTGCACCGGCGGCTTTGGTTTCGAAACTAAAGCTGCGTGGTTATGTTGGTTGCGGTGTGTCGACTTTGGATGCGATGTCAATTCAACAGGGCTAGCCGTTGTGGTGCCTACGTAATGGTGCGCCTGTATCCATCACCGGCCATCCACATGTATCCTAGTGAAAATGGTCCTAGTCGAGGACGATTCTCTCGCGGCGCCCAAAATTCAACACGGATGAGGCGCTGAGCGGTTCGTTGTGCTATCCCACCGAGGCAGAATTATGTAGAGCCCCAGTGCCGTTAGGCAGAGACAGTGATCTTCAGATCTTTGGAAGAGAAAACCAGGCTGGAAGCAATATGCTCCAAGGGAACAGTGTCCAGCCAGTGCAGTCGGCCGGGTAGATCAAACACAGGCCACAATATCCATCGAAGATTCGGAGAATCCCTTTCCTTTCTATAGCTCACCCCGAGGACGCCCGAGCGAACCACTTGCCGAGGAGGCAAAAGAAGGGATTTCTAAGCCGGCGAATCTCAAAACCACCAAGGTGAAACTGCTTGTGTGAAGGCCTAAACGGTCCTTAGCCACGTCAAAGACCTGAAAAGGATATTCCACAGCGCTTACCGGCAAAAGCAAGCCGCCCAACGATGCAGGACCCCGTGATGCTTGCGGGCATTTGATACTCTAATATCCCAGTAGTCCCCATGCCTGGAGCATTGGGGAGGTGGAGGACGCTGGTGGAGTCGTTGTTGGACCAGTGGAGTATCAACTCGTAAAGTAGTAGTCAGGTAATTTCATACTCGCGCAGGTCGTCGGTTCCATCGCCTTGCTCAAACATATACTGCTGGACCTCTAAAAATAGGTACATGCCGTCGAAATCGCTAATATCTCCAGACCACAAATAATCTTGAAGGATGGCTTGCATTGTTTCCCAAGAATTAATGCGCAAATTCCGGCAGAGACGAGCGGCAAATGCAACGAGAGACGCTCGCTTGGGCGTCCCGATGGCAGCCAACGCGGCCATTGATGAGATCCATAGAAGTAATCTTGTCGATGTGGCCCCGAGCCCGTGCTGCAGGGCTTGGGAAATGGCAGGCTCGAGCCTGTCAGCGAGTTCCGGGAAAGGTACTGAGCATAAAGGCAAAGGGAGGATCGCAATGAGGCTGTACACGATCAGCGCATGACGGACCGCGTCGAACACGACGGCTTGCGGGGTGTGGAGTGTCAGCGCTGCTATTTCGGCGCTGGATGGAAGCGACATGATTTGATGCTGTGTCCAATTTCGGGCGTCGCACACATACTGGACGCCGAACGAAGTGAGCCGGTTAGAGAGAAACGCCTGTTGAATACTATCGTAGAGGATGGCCTCGGAGATTACAGACATGAGAGGCCCAGACACGGTGAGGGAGAGAGTGGTTGCATACTGCATGAAGCCTGGAGAAGGCCGCGGCGGCATCTCAACCATGATCTTGTTGTACTGTTCGGCGAAGTCGGCACTGAGGAACCAGCAGGGCGATCTCGGCTTCGTCAATGTCCGACATGACGAGATAATGTCATTCCTAGCGAACGCTGGGGCTTAGGGCTGGGGTACTTGCAGCTTGTTCATTGGTCGAGAAGTCACTTACTGTGTTTGACAGATTCTTAGGCCGGCCCAGAAAGGATCCAGACATGACTCGTTAGCGTGCAAGATTCGCCGTGCCGCTTCTTCGTGGTAGTTCAGCCAGCGAGGCGCGACGCCCCAGAGGTGGAGATTTTGGAGCTTCGTCAGCGTGCTTTGTCTCGGCCCTGTTCGAGCGGCATGCACAGGAACGTCGTCTGTGGTCCCTAGCGCCAGGGACTGCATGGCTGAGCAGAGCATGCCTAAGTCATTGGCCGGAATCGGGTGGTTGTGGTCGCCGAAATCAGAAATCATCTGAATGACGGATTTCACGGCGATACTGTGGCATAAATCTAGAAACCGTCTATGCTTGGTGGCCGCTTGGTTGGTCAACCCCTTGTCCACCATACCCTTTGCACAGACCCAGACCGCAGCATGAAACGAGGCTGGATGTGAGCACATTTGCTGGACGTAGCGGGCCGCCACGACCGACATGGGTCGCGCCTGGTCACCGACGAACGTCCCGTTGGTAATTACGTAGACTGCATACCGTTAGTCCTCCACAGCCGTTCGCGCATTCGGCGCACAATATCAAGGGTGAGGACCTACCAAGGTGGAGCAGAGGAGCCACCGCTTTCGATGGGAGCTCCGTGGGATACCCTCCGGGCTCCAGCGAGGCATCCCCATTGGGCGGAGGTACTTTGATCAACTGTGTCTCCTCTCGTGGAATCGTTCTCGAATCGTTCGCGGTCTGGCCCGACGGTGCATCATCGCCCACGTCTCGCTTCCCCCGGGTTCTAGAAGTCTGCTGGGACGATGTCATGGGAGGTTTCGGCATCCTTGATTTCCTCCCCCTTGGACGCACCTCCTTGGAGCGCTTCCATTGGTACCGAACAGCATTCGACCGGATGGCATGGATGCTTTCCGGCGCAGTCTTCGTGGGGTCGTACTGGATTAGCTGAAAAGGGGTTTCCGGCGGTACTGGGGTGGACTCCATGCTGGTTTGCGAAACGTTCCGTGGGCGTTCGGAGGCATGGCCGGATCGGAGCGAGCGCGAGTGTTGCTCGTGTGTTGTCTGCGTGGTGGTTCCACCAGCCCCCGAGCCAGCGTTTTCGGAGACCGTTCTAGGCACTCTGTGTGCGGCAATGGATTGCGAACGCGGCGGGCTTGTGTTCCTTCGAAAGCCGAACGGCAGGTGCCAGCGATCCCAGACGAGTTTCTTATAGCGCTCATGCTTTCGGCCAAGCTGCACATGACGATTAATTTCCTGTTTCTCTTGCTTGCTGTTGCAAGACAGAGACCGCTGCGATGAGTTCTGGTGGACGAAGAGAAGACCTGGCGGATCCATTTGCCCTTGCGAAGATGGAGAGCGCGGTAGAGTCGCCCAAAACCAGGAGCGCAGAGATGCGATATGCCTCGATTCGAGGGTTGAAGGACTGCACAATTTTGACCGCAATCACTCAATGCGCGATAGACGGTCGCTGGAGAAGTCCTGATGTTGGCCTCCCCATCTGCAATCGAAGATGTGCCCAGATGCCATGTCCAGTGGCATCTCGTATGACGCCCTGCAGCTGCATCTGTTTATCAACTTAACGGGGGGAGACCCCGGGCGAATCGGTCAATCATAAGCAAGCATGCTGCCTAGCATCGCTGATTAGAAAGCGCATTTGCAAGCGAGCTCGAGACACAGTTAGCGGCTCGCATTCTGGGGGTCTCACACTTGACCATCAGAGCAGCGCCTTGTCCACCATCCAGGTGCTGTAAAGGCCGGTGGCACCTTACCCAAAGCACACCACAGGTGCATGGTCGGAAAGTAGCCCAATCAGCCCGGCCTCTCTTTGGCACTAATTGGTGCTACATACGCCCCTGCGAGGCGGCCGCAAACCCTAATTAATCTCCCTACCGGCCCAGGCGGTGGGCGGCAAGCACGGCAGACACCCATAAGGTCGGGTCGCTTGGCGCCCCTTTAGAAGGACCCTCGTGGATGAATTGTACCTTGACAGCCACGTGACAGGTCATGAGCATATATATTTATCGAGCGTGCTTCTTTGACGTGCCTAATCCATCCACCAGCCAAAATGTACGACAGCATGGACGCATAACAATAATCGGCGGTCGAGGGCCGGCCGCCTGGTCCACAACATGCGCCCACGTCTATTGCTGCTAGAAGCTGGCTTCTGCCTTGCTTTCGACTCGAGCCTTTGCATGAATCCTCGCCCCTCTTAACGCAAAAGTTTCACATACCCCGATGGACGATTCCCTTCGCCGTTCCTGGCGAGGATCATGACCATTGTGCTGTCTCTGGCGATCTTGCCGACGACGCGATTGCGGCCGTCTTGTACCGGCGGTGCAGATGTTGAGCATTCGCACACGAATTTTGAGACCGCGGGCCTCGAGTCGGGAGCCGTTAGCGTTTCGACCGATAACATAGATGCAGAGACACGTAGGCCGTCGACGTATATCTCCAGGGTTGGGTTGAAATTGTCTCTGGAACCTGGAGCCGCAGACACCGCACCCTCAATTGAGACTTGGATGTCACCGTCTTGACCAGCTGTCGCACAACACTTTGTGATTAACAACTCTGGCCGAGGTTCCGAAAATACCCTGTCATGCTTTGCAATGGTGTCCGATGCCAACGGCGGCGTTAATGGCGGCAGAACTCTTCTCTTGCTGTTTTGCTCGTATGCATAACCGGCTTGCAGTAAGCTGAAATCATTATACGCTCGGCTCAAGAATGTCAACCCCATCGGCATCTTGGAATCATTTAAAATCCCCATCGGCACCGTCACACTGGGTATGCCCAAGTGCCGCAGAGCTCGATTGCCGTGGCTATACTTGACGCCATCAGTCCAGGCGTGTTGTGCGCTTCGGTCATCGACGTCAGCATTGGCACGGGCGACGTCGCCTGCAGCCGGAAACGCGACGAAGTCGTAGTGGTGGGCTGACATCCACTCCTCGAAAAACCGGATTCGGATTTGCTCCAGAGCTCTTACAGCGTTCTCAAGGTTAGGAACATCGTAGATGGCACTCTTGCCAGGTCTCGTCGAGGGTGAACGATCAGCAACATAGCTGGACAACTTCGCCCAATGTACCGCATTGGCCGGCTCAGTGAACTTGACTTGAGGATCATCGTGAGGCAGGTGAGGAAAGATATCTGTTGGGTCCACTTGAGTAAGAGACTGGATATGAGGATCGCGATTATCCTGCAGGAATGCTTCCCAGGCTTGAGCAATGAGCAGACCACGTTCGGTGGCGTTCCAGTCGTCCGGGAGATAAGGGAGAGAGGAAGATTCATTTCTGGTACTGGGCTTGCGCAGCATTTGCTCGTAGATGTGCAAGACCGGGAGTTCCGGAATGATCTCGACGCTCGCACCGGCCGCTTGGAGGTCGGCTTGCGCTTGACGCCATAGCGGTTCGATCGCTTCAGAGATAAATGGTCCACCGTCCTGCTGCTTGAGGTATATCTGCGGCACAGCGATTCGCTTTCCTTGGAGATGCCCTGCATTTTTGGCGGTCGAAGACCTTGAAACGCCAGGACGTGGGGATTGTGGGAGCTGGATAAACGGTTGATCCCTCCAGAAGTCGCCAGTTGTCTCGGGATCTTGTGTGGTAAGTACGTCTAATAGGACGAACAAGTCACCCATGGTGCGTGTGTGCGGAACAACAACATCGCAGGTTGGGTATAGCGGCCAGTTGCCGCGGATTGATACGAGTCCGCGGGAGGGAGTGTAAGCCACTAACGCGTTGTTCGAGGCAGGAGAGCGGCCGGAAGAGACAGTCTCTTCGCCCATGCCAAAGGCAGCGAAAGAAGCTGCCACAGAAACACCACTGCCATTGGAGGAACCAGATCCAAAGGCGGCAGGGAGATAGTCTTTGTTGTACGGACTCTCTGCTCGACCATATACACCGCGAAGCATTCCGCCATATGCCATGGGACACATGTTCGTGCGACCCAACAAGACGGCGCCAGCTTCTCGCAGAGCTTTCACGGTGAATGCATCTTCGTTGGCGATGAGGTTCTCGAACGCTTCCGAGCCGCTAGCCACCGTCATCCCACGAACCTTGTAGCTGTCCTTGACCGTGAAAGGGATGCCTTCGAGGGAGCCATGCGCTTGGCCAGCGGCACGGCGATCATCTGCGGCGGCTGCTTCCTCGAAGACTCTCTCGTTGAGGAGGGGAATCGAGTTCAGGGCTGTGTTTCTGCAATCATAGGCACTGATGCGGAGCAGGTATTTGGCGACCAGGTCAACTGACGTCAATTTTCCGTCGGCTAGCGCTGTTGACAGGCCGGCGATTGTCGCGTCGACGATGCTGTCACCCGACGACATGCTCGCTGAACCAGAGGCGCGTTCACTCGGAACTGATTCTTTAGTATATCGCGCCTGAAGATGTCGGTCGCCCTAGTTTCGCAAAACATGGGATCGCCACAAGCCAACTTGGTTGCCAGTCCTGGACACACGCAAAGCATCAGAAAAAAAGGAACGATACACTCACGCAGGAGATGACTGATGAAGATGAAGGGACTGAAGAAACAGAAGGAACCTCACCACGCCGGCGGCGACCGAATGCTGTTGTTACCTCTCTGCGCTCATTTCCGGCCGCTTGTCGATATATCCCCGCCCCATTGACGATGGAAACGCCTGCTATATGTCGATATCCGGTGTGGAAGAAGAAGACTTCCTGAGTTGCGGGTTTGGTACCTGCCCCTCAGATCCGGTCTAACCAAATACGGAAGGTCCTGCCGACCGTGCCTGCGCCTCAACCTTCGAATGATTCGACGCCCAATTTTCGAAGCGTTGACAAGACATTTTGACAAAATTCAAACAATGATTCTGTCGAGGATCCCAGTGCTCTCAGTAACGTAGCCAAAACCCGTGCCATGGGTCACATGCACCCCACGCCATGGCAGCTTGTTCGGAGTATATCCCCTCTCCTTTCCCTGACGAACAAAGCCCAACTCACATCACCCTACCGAACACTGCCGAGAATTCGAGCAACCAAAGCTCCCATCTCGTCCAGAATGTCAATCTCAGACGTTGCCAACCTGAAATCCTCAACAGCCACTCAAAATGGCCGCTTCAGCCTGCCAGCGGAAAGCGTTCGCCATTCGCACACATTGATGGCTTTCCCCAGCATGGAATCGGCCGAAAGCACACAACACCTAGCAGCACTACAGTCCGAGGTAACAATGATCGCCAATACGATCTCCCAGTTCGAACCCGTCCATCTCTACGCCAAAGAGGATCTCATCCGACAAGCAGAATCCATGGTTAGCGCAGGTGTCTCCCTAAAACCGGCCACCGTCAGCGAACTCTGGATCCGTGACAGCGGGCCGGTCTTCGTGCAAGACTTGTCCACAGGCAAGCGGACGGCTATCAAATTCAACTTCAACTACTGGGGCGGCAAGCTTCCCTCCATAGGCGACGAGAACGTCGCTTTGCAGGTCGCTGCGTACGCAAATGAACCCTTGGTGTCCTCGAAACTCACGATGGAAGGAGGCGGCATCGAGCACGACGGCGAAGGCACCTTCCTTGGCACGGAAAGCTGCATCATCAACGACAACCGCAACCCGGGATTCTCCAAATCCGATGTCGAAGCGGAGCTCAGGGACCTGCTGGGAGTTACGCATTTCATCTGGATCCCTGGCGTCAAAGGCTTCGACATCACAGACTACCACATCGATGCGCTTGCACGGTTCACATCACCCGGCGTCGTTCTTCTTAGCAAGCCCGGCCTCAATGCCCATCCCATTGCCGTCGACGTCTACAATTCGGCGCTCTCTGTTCTCAGGGCCGCGAAAGATGCCAAGGGCCGTGCACTAACGGTACATGACTGCGAGGAACCCGATATCACGCAGCTCGGACCACCGGACAAGCACAACGAAGTCATCGGATCATATTCAAATTATCTCCTCGTCAACGGAGGCGTCATTATGCCCAAATTCGGGCAGGAGAGGCAGGATACTGCAGCCCTTGAGTTGTTCAGGAACTTGTTTCCTAACAGGAAGGTAGTGCAGGTACCGATCAACATCCTACCGAGGACGGGCGGCGGAATCCATTGTGCAACCCAGCAAGTTCCAGAGATCTGAGGGAGCTGGTACAAGACCCCCGGCTTACCCTAACTAGTAGCAATGGATGTCATTCCTATACAAAAGTCGGTCCGCCAGATAGCTCTCAGTCAGAAACCGCAGCTGCCCATGAACGAGTCTGGTGTAGTGATTTCTGCTCCGCACCGTCGTAGCCAGTCAACTGATGGTGAGTCTTCTGGGGACAGGCATGGGCTGCTGTATGAAGTGATCCGTAGTACGTCCTGTGCTCTGACAATGCAACTCCCGCAGCAGCCTGACTGCGACTGTGATAAAGGACGTTCGTACTTCGGAGAGCTCTTATGTTCCTAAACTGCAGGCCTGTTTGGCTGCCAGTTGTCGGTAGAATAGTGGTTAGGCCGTTGAGGTTAGCGACGGCAGTCGAGTGACTCCTCGAGAAGCAGAAGCATTGGCTGGGTTAGGGACAGGGAAAATAGCGAAAGGGATCGTAGAAGCGAGTAAAATAAGGAATACCAACTTCACCACAAACATGACCATGGCCTCATTTCCTGTCAGCCTGAAAGCCGTCACTGGATATGCGTGTTCAGCTGAATATCATGTAGCCCACCGGTTTCTACGCAAGTCTCCCCGCCGCAGGCAACAATTCCCGTTACAGCGAGAGGGCTGTCAACTTTCGTCGTCTCCTAACCAATCACTCAATAACCTTGAGTGAACTTGATGCACCTCGACACATGAGGCTCTCCTTGTGTGCTGTTCAGGCCAAAACGAATGGCTCTCATCATCTGGTTCTTTTTTGGTGGCTACTCGTGCTGCGACCGTTCTGGAGACCACATGAGACTCTGGCCCCATCATGCAGATGAGGCAGACTCAAAAAGGATACTCACGACGGCTGGCTATAATAATGTTTCGCACTGCTAATACATCTGCAGGATCAAGTTCCCAGTCTCTCCATCTCTTCACTACTTTGTATGCCAGCGTCCAATCTCATCTCAGTCCTCACATCTCCGCCTGCGACAGGGTTCCCTGGAAACGATTGAAAGAAGTCCAGGTACAGCCCTCCTGCAGCGGCAGAGCTCTACACGATGCCTTTCAACGGCAACATCAACTTGGAGCTCACGAAACTGGTCGACCTTCTACATGGACTCCCGCTGACCACAATTCTCCAACAATGGAACCGTATTCGGGCTTCCGGGTCTGATCCAATGGCAGAAATGCTTTTGACTTCACTCTTCGGCACCCCACGAATCGACGCAAATTTGGAAAGTTCGTTCGTCACCATGGTGTCGCAAACGAATTACAAGATTCTTGGATTGCCCGAGATATCCATCGAACAAGGTGCAGGCCCGACGGTCAGAAATGCCCTGATGCACCGAGGAGAGTGCTTGCCTGCGCTCATCCAGCTATCTCTTCTGGTTGCAGTCCATGGAGACCAACTTAGGCCCCTTGCTAGAGATCTGATCGACATACGACGAGAAAGATCTCGGCGCAGATCAGAAGAAGAGGAGGATCAATTTGTCCTCGTATACGATGCCACACTTGGAACCCTCGAAGCGTACCGTGACCAAACGAACAAGTTTCCATGGTACCGCATTGTTGAAGCTGTCAGGTCGACAATAGGACCCGACTACGAGCGGGGCTACCATCAATCTGGCATTACAAGTTTCTTGAGAAGCCTGGCCATCCCCGGAGAGCTACTTGGATGTCTCCTTGAACATCTAACAATGCTCCAACGGATGCACGACGATTACATCGAGATCGAGACCATGCAGGGAGTACCTACCATTGTCGTATGGGCACATCACATTCTGATGCTCTGCGTCCTGGTCGTTGTCCGAACCGAGCACGGCTACATCGATAACAAGAAATTTGGTGGTGGAAGGCCAAGAGTCATCATCCATGCCTATCCCAGCGACTATCTCAGCAATAGGGAATTCAGATTTCGCTATTTTGAAAAGCACCAGCAGCCAATTGAGAAAAGTCCGGCCCGATCGAGGGAAGAACAGCCCATAGAGAGTCCTTGGATTGGTAGGCTTCCACTTCACAAATATGGTCTACGCACCATCAAGAACCAACTGAACGCACGGGAATTTTACTTTTCTGATAGCGAGATACAGGAGATTGCAAACGTCGCTGGCTTAGCCGTCTTGCATCATTCGATCAACCTCTTTGGCCGCAACATTGACCAAAGTGTTGAGAGAGTAACGGCCGCTGAACCGGTCCCCGCCAAACCGAGACTGTCTCCATTTTGCGACTGGGACAACGTCCAAAATGTGCTGGGCTATTTCTTCAATATGCCACCAATGTCGCGCGAAGAGGCATTTCAATCCAGACCACAACTGGACGTCCCTGCGCTAGGTATAACCAGCTTCGGACTCAGCTTCAAGGTCAAGGGCAACTCGTGCATAGTTACGATCCGGAAAAGTCTCAATGCCGCCGTACATATCGAATTGGCAGGCCTTGCCGTCTTGCTTGCAGCCTTCAGTTGCGTAGACGATTTGACTGCTTGTGCGACCCTGATGATCCCTGAATTCCTGGGCCAGCATGTGGGATTCTCACTCTCCCCGAAGCACCCGGGAGGATACTTTATGGCAGGCGAGTCAAGAGGCTGGGGGAACAAGACACTCTTGGCGTTCTTCACTCATGTCCTCAGGGGGATTAGGCCGGATTGGAAAGAGCTATCCAGCACGTGGCTGGTAAGTGACATGGGATGGAGCGTGTATCTGCCAATAGGCTACGAAACCTGCGATCCTTGCATGGTGGACCGCTATCGAATTGCATTGGTGAATGGAACTCCAGTGCTCAACGGCGAACGGAGGAAGAAAATCGTCGACGGCTTGCCCCGCTCGACATTCGAAAGAACAGCCCGTCCCGAGCCGTTATCGCCGACACTCGACATGGCCAGGGACCTGAGCGAGACCAAGGGATTGAGAGAATGGGTGTCGACCGATCACGACGCTTTCAGCGTCGCCATTAAGCTCGACTCCATATGGGGATCATGTGTGACCGGGTACTCTGAGTTATACGATGTTGCGACGCGACGGTCGTGGACCGAAGTCAGCTGCGTGTGCCGTGCTGAGGAGGAACCAACGCGGTTCTCGGAAAGGCTCTACCTCTTTCAGGGTCTGTACAAATATCCGCTCTCAGGGCAGAATCCAGAGGTGCATTTGTTACCGGTGGCTGGAAACATCTGGGCGCGGTATCTATGTCTGCTTGCCGCCGGTACCAACGGGGACCTCGGGCCACAAAAGTGCTATGTTCGAGGTGATAGAGCTTGCAATCAGTGCTGGCTCACGGCTTTGACAAGGGGTGTTGCGAGCGCTGTATCTGATCGTCCTGAAGTGGCCGTCTGGGCCGTGCTTTGAGCCTTCGACCGGAATAGGACGGGTCAATGAGCTGGAGCACCGTGCCGCATCACTCCTTGCTGATTGATATTTGGCGGCTGGGTAGTGAGGGAGCGTAAATAGTATGAACTTAGCTTCTCTGCAAGTCATGCAAGCTCACGGGGACCGCGCCGCAGCTGGAGGCTTCCCATCGCTGTTGGCCATCCTGGCTGAAATTAATGTCTTTGCCCGATAAATGGCTAAAGCGTCGATGTGAACTTGGGCGAGTTCTGTCTGGCGGGAGAGTTGTTGTGATAATCAGTCACCTATCAGTCGAAGATGAAAGTGGTGTCGTCATTTGTTTCTGAAGATGAACCAACAAGCGTGGCTACTCTTGACTGCTTCGAGCGTACAGAACACAGCTCGCGGTCGGCATTTTCTTAATCACTCAGTATGAGAAGCGGGAATGGCCAGCTCATTGACCAGCCACATGTGGACGCCGCAGCTCCGAAGTGACGTCTTTGCAGAACGCCCCCTTCAGGGGCCCAAGAGGAGGTTTACTGTCACATGCGTTGTCAACGAACGCCTCCGCTCCCAACGATCTTACCTGCGTCAGGAGACTGAACAACTAGCTTCCCCCGAATAGCAAGCATCTCGTCACACCGGTCAGCCAGCCAGCCACAACAGTAAATCAGACGAATGTAATAACCGCTCCCTGCCTTCAACGAGAATGACAACACAATGGTATTATTTGAAAGTACGGAGCATAAGTGTCTGATCCAAAACCCATTCGAAAAAAATAGACCTGGTTGTCGAGTTTCTGCAACATTTTGCTTCAGGAGAGATCAAGAGGCGTGCATATCTCGTCGGCCTTGATGAACGTTCGAAATTGGGACTCGCAAAGTACCTCGTTGGGAGTGCCTATGATAATATCCGGTATGCTCGGGTAGTCCGCCATTAGGAGAGATGAGAGCCAGTTGCCTGACTGAAAGATTTGAAAGGAATGGAAAACCTCTACCTTGTGTGAGATGTCACCAAGATCGGAACACCACCGGTGCATTGCCTTATTCAAGGCTCCTCCAGCGAACAGCCATGGCAAAATGGTTTGGGACACATTCAAACTGGATTCGGCAAGGTTAAGAGCCACGGCCGTCCATTCAGGGCTTCATTTACATTTCAACGGGCAAAACTATCGTCTCTAATGCTGATCAAACCATGAATAGAAAGTCCAACTCACCCAGAATATGTTCACGAGTGGTTTCAAAGTATCCAGCTTATTGAGGATCATTTTCCTCAGAAATTTCATTGTGATAGATACTTGCGAGTCTTCTCAACAACATGCCTGGCAAAGATTTCTGGGTGAGAGACGTATGGAAAGTGTGAGCCTTCAAGAGGAGCAATACTGTTACCGGCTTGAGTGGCAATGACGATATTCCTCCAGAACATATATGTGGGTGTCAAGGCTCCCACAGTCCAATCAATTGGTTTGTTTCGAAGCTGCTCAATGTCCGTCGGCGTAGAGTCAGGAATCGTCAACGGGTATCCTCGTGCCCAGCGGACGTAATTTTGCTTCAGCCTTTCATGGACCTCTTCGCCCAGCGCATCCCATGCCGACTCGTTGCCTGATAAAGCTCGAGAGTTTCGGGCCATCTCTCGAGAGATGGTTTCGGGCTTGCTGTCCGGCAGGTGGAGGAGAAAGTCCATACTGAAGGTCGGAGCCTCGTGTGGGAGCACGTTGCGTACTCGGTCGGAGTAGTCGACCGCCAGCGCGAGGACGGTCGATCCACCGGAGCTGGAGCCCCAGAATGTCGCGACTTTGATGTTCAGCTCGTCGCAGATACCAATGACGTAGCCTGCCAGCTTCTGAGCGGTGGTCTCTTGGTAGGTCTCGGGCGGTGCGTTGGCAGATCTTGACATTCCTGGCATGTCGAAGGTGGTGGCTCGAAAGCCTGCAGCCGCAATGATGGCGAGGGGCCTGTCGAACATCTGGCACTCGCCCAAACCATCAGGAATGAGGACTATGTCAGGACCTGACCCTTCTTGCTCGTAATACCAATTAATCCCATCTTTGGTGGTGATTGTCGACCGAATACGGCTGGTAGACATGTTTAGCGACTAAGCGAGACTGACCGCGATAAGATGTTGAGACGAGGTGTTGTAAAATCTTCTCTAGAGATGATCCTAGCGACAGACATACTGATGTATACGACATGGCCTCGAGGTCACTCACTGCCTTTTTTGATGAGACAGTGGTGGGTGAGGTTGTTGCGGGACGGTCGAGATGGCCCGCCGCTCGACCTGTACGTCCCGCACTCAGCCCGCCATCTAGCATAGAAACAATGGGGGTGATAGGTCTCGGCCTGACACATTCGAGCGCACCACCTGCTTTCGGCTTCTCTCCAAATCAGTCCTTGAGCTGGTTTTTACTTCCTGGACCGAGTGTCTATGTCACGCGGAGGAAATGATTGTTTCAAGAGGCTGAACAGCCCGCGGAACATGGACCGGGAGAACGATACTTGTGATATACTACTCCCATTGCCGCTGCATCGCCTATGCATTCTGGTCTACAGCAACTATCGGCTGAGGAACGTAGCCGAACTAAGCAGCGGCATATTAAGTTGACAGCAGCGAAAGACTGCATGATACAACCCCCATCAACCACCATTGCTTGAACCATAGCACACGAAAAATGCTACTACGTACGCAAGAAAAACTTGCTGTCAGAGCCACCAAAGCTCGCTTTCTCGCCATCCGTGGTCGAAGTCAATGTTCTGCCAAACTTAGTCGTGTTCGTTGGTCCTTATTCTCTTCCAAGTCATGAAGCACTACCGCTTCCCCTTTTCCATGCCCGACTAGATGGGGTACATCCAAGGTCACGTTGACTTGGCTGTGAGAGATGGAGTCAGATCATTGTCTCTTGGACTAACGGGGTTTTCGAATAGTCTTACTTTGTCAATTTATGGTCGACACTTGGAGTGAAGGCAGCAGCAATGCTGGCTGGCACTAGCAGAGGGTTAGTAGTTAAGCAAAGCAATGTGATGTCGATCTTGACCTTACCTCCAAAAGCTAGGGTCACGAGAAAAAAGAGCCTGAATGCTTGAGCGTAGACACCCTTCACAGCCTCGCTAGCTGCCGTCAGCACGGCAGGAGTTACGCCTTTGACTGCTGCGAGAAATGTCGTGGATCCAGAGAGAAAAGCCGCTGCGAAGCACCCCAGTTAGTGTATGGATTTCACAGGAAGGGCACCTTTCCGGCTCTGAACCCCCTTACTGAGAAAAGTTTCGACATTGGAGGACGGTAATCCGGCTTTGACTGCCGCCGCTGCTACCGCTGGAGCCAGATCGCTTCCCGCTTTGTTGGCAATGATAGTGCTATAGATAGCTATTCCGACTGCCCCGCCAGCAGCAGTCGCTGAACCCATCAACCTGTTCTTTTGTCAGCACTGACCACCTAGACACAACACCGATTTGGATTTCCTCGTACCCAGTCGCAAGGCCGATGTGTTTGTCAGGTGCACCGAATTGTAGCATCAGGATTTTGATGAATTGCGTAGCCCCGACAAAGAAGGCGGCAAAAGCCACCAAGATGATTGCTCGGGCCGGGGTATACTGGGTGACTGAAGCCACAGATGCGGCGAACGCGGCGTGGAGAAATGTGACGACGAAGAAATGCAGCCTCGTGTGGCCGAAATGACCTGTATGAGATCGCAGCGAATGCGCCTCCCACTGGTAATTGTGGTTAGAGTTGAAAGCAGAGGAGAGGAGAGTAATTTTTACAAGTAGCCGGTGTGTTATATGCCACACTTTACCATCCCACCGTTGTTGGGGCCGTCGTAAAAAGCAATTGGACTTCTGCATAGAATTAGCCCGACTGTTAACCTGGATACAAGCATGACCTGTGGATGTCACTGACGTTGAGGCCACAAGACCTGAAACGCGGTCAGCTGGAAGAAGGAACATTCCGTTAGCATTATTCAAGCACGAAGCGTTGTGCTCGTTCCATCTTACCAACATGCCAATTCAAAGGCCACAATCAGTGGCAACACAAACGGTCTGAAATTTGCAACTATTTCGGGTGGAGTCAATTTCGTCGTGTTCTTGGGGCCGTATACTTCCCAAAATGGAAATGCCACCAACAGAGTGAGTCCTGTGAGGGAATCAGAAGGAATTCTCGCCGAGAACCAGGAAAACATTGTTTCAACTCACCCCCTAGTATGATAGGCAGGAGGACGTGGAAATTTCGCCAAGAGTAAGGGTTATTGCCCCAGCTGATACCCATGAGGAGTATCGTCAGGCCGCCACCGAAGAGCAACAGACCAACAAAATCCAGTTCTTTGAACTGTTGTCGTCGGGACTTGCCCTCGGGATGCAGACTGATAAAGCCAGGGGGCCAATAGAAGACGATAACAAGGATCAGACCGAGCCCATTCGAGATAATTCCCACATAGAAAGTCCATCGCCAATTGAGAGTTGATACAAGATGATACGCTGTTAACCCAAGTATGAGTCAGATCAAGACTATCTCGACGAAAGCAGTGTTCCACGGCCTACCTATCACCGATCCAAAACAGGAACCGGGCATTGATGCTATGTTCAAAGAAGCCATAGCCTTGCCTCGCGACTTCTTGGGAACAATCTCGTTGGCACATGCCAGTGCAAGAATTTCAGGCCCGGAGCCCACACCCTATTCCTGGGATCAATATTGTTGTGGGCATTTGGGGGGAATGGTATGTTTTGAGTCACTGACCGTGATTGTTAGCGCAGCAATGACCGTGGTGATCGCTTGTGCCCTAGTCGCGAATAAGTTTGACGCCTGGGTAGTTTTCAGAGAATGCTTGAGATATCAGACCTGCACCCAACAATGCACCCTAATTCGAGTTGTCAATGTGGCCCAATCGATCTTGCGGTAGACCAAAATACCTATCAATCCAAGCAGATTTCCTGCAATGACGAAATTTCGCCTTCCCAAAATATCACTTAGCGACCCTGCAATAGTCAGGACCACCGCTTGAGCCAGTGTCCATGCCGTGGCAGCCCAGTTGAACTGGGCAGAAGGTCCAATGTCGGCATTGATCGTGAGCAGAACTGACGAAGGCAATACGAATGACAGGATGGCGGATTCATATGTGACAGCCAGAGCCTGTAGTGTAACGTGGTCAGTCACGGGTGCCAGGTCCAAATTTGAAGAGTAGAATCAATTTCATACTGCCAGGGCCAGGATTGTTCTAGTTTCGAGTTGCCGTTCTCCATACGCTGCTACCTGGGCTTGAACTCCAGGGCCCTTCTGGTGGTCGTGCCTACTACCTCAGCGTGAGATAGGTCAACCGTGTCTTGTTCCTTTTCTGCCGACATCGGTGTTGCTGTTGCTCCGGAATGACGTTATCTCATGGGATCAAGCGTGATGCTCTGCTCAGCCACGAGGGGGCTCCCCAATATATGACCAGCCTTGGTAACCCCATGGGGTATTTTGTCTGGTTGAGTATGGAAAATACGGTTTCGACCTACCCACCGAAAGCCCACCGGCCCCGTCTCCCGCCACTCCGCGTACCCACATTTATGGCCCGCGGCTGAGTATTCGCCCACATCTATCTATTGGAATCAACTTTCAATGTGCGACAAGCCAACTCACCGGTAGCAGCCCAAGATGTGATGTGTTACTTTCTGGACCACCGATTCCAGTCAGCTGGCGAGCCAATCATGACGCGGCTGCTACTTATAAGCAGCTATCCCTGGGTGCCTGGCGCTGTTGTGGGAAACCAAAGGTGCTCGACAGCAGCCATTGCTCCTGGCACGGTCCAGGCCACCAAAGAAGAGAGTGGATAGCCTCGTGTGGTATACACCAGAAACACAGCCATTCACCCATACGGCGCCCCAGTGGAGCTTGGAGCCAGGACCTTGAACTCCATGCAACCAAGCGTGCCTTGCTTGCCAAGACATGGGGAAGCTGTCTGTAGTCACGTGATAGTCTTCCGTCATCGTGATACGAATCCCGATATCTCCCCGAATTTTCAGTGATCGTGTGTTAACTGTCAAAGAATGTTGTTTTGTGAGTAGAAGCACTCGGTCCAGCAAGCCACGCACCATGCCTTCGAATGCATTATCCATCGACGAATCTGCTGGTGATATTAACAACATGGAGCAGCCTCCTTCGGATCAGATGGTGGAAAAGGTCCGATATTGTCCCTACTGCGCTCGAGAGTTCCGAAAGAATGACCATTACAATCGCCACGTCCGCTCACACACCAATGAAAAACCCTATGGCTGCAAAGTCTGCGGCAAATTCTATCCTCGCCGGTATGGACATCCTTTATGATCCTTCTGTTGAAGTGACACCGCTGAGGAAGCTACTACAGGGACACGCTTTTGCGCCACCTCAAAACCCATAAAGCACGACAAAATGGTGCAAGACCTTCCCCTTTGATTTCCATACACGCCACATATGAGGAAGGTGCAGAGGCATTGCCACGACTAAGCAATCAACAGCAGTCCTTCAATAGAAGACGTACTCAGCTTCCACCACCGTCGCTAGAGTCGGAGCATGATCCAGAGGAAGGGTTGAGTACTCTCGACTTCGGCATGGCAGCTGACTGCAGGGAAAAGGGAGTTATGCAGCGATCCTCGGCGTCGATTCCGGGACATGGCTTTACACTACCATCACGAGCTTCTTCTTCTTCGATATACCCAAGCGAAGCCTTTCCAGTCCGCCAACGGACAACCATAGACGACTCCATCGTAGAAGACCCCATCATAGTCGACCCAATAGGCGAAGAAGCCACTCTCGCTGCTCCCCTTCTGCAATTTGATCCTACAAACTGGCTACTGGATGATAGTGCTTTCATCAACATTGGAGGAATGGATTTCTCCTGGAATGAAGCGTGCAAGACAAATGACACGACAGACCTACAATCAACCCTGTCCCATTCGAACGAAGGAAGCATCAAAGTTCCGTCTATACTGGATTTACGACAAATGTGGTATAATCAAGTTCGAAGCGCCGTCCACGACCTTCACGTTCACTCTGAGAGGAACTTGAGACAAGCTGTCAACACGCAGAGGAGGGAAATCGACGAAGGATACCGCGCCAACATGGTGGAAAAACTCAGTCCATCACTGCGGAACGAACCATTGCCATCGATGGATTTCCTGGTAATTCTCATCCCCACCTCCCTTTCCACGACACCATGGTTAATTATAATTGCAGAATCTGTGTTTGCAGCTGTACTTTACTCGCTGTAATGTCGCATTACCCTTGATCCACGCGCCAACATTCACGGCTAGCGCTAGCAACATCCTCATGGTGCTCACACTATGCTCAGCCGGGGCAACTACCATGTTGTCACTGAAGGCCACGAGAATGGGATCGATGCTTTTTGAGCGCGTCTTGAAAGTCGGCAATGCCGCTGCATGGGAGCGAGCACTCGCAGAGCGGCCTCACCTGACAGGAGATTACCTCAAGGCGGCCCTTGTCGGCCAGACATTTGCCCTTTTGTCGGGAGATCCTGCTCACCGTGCAGTGGCAGATGGTTATCACGGTACCATGATTTCTGTACGCTTGCTTGACCGCTCTGAGCTCAGCTATCTAACTTAAATCCTAGATTGGTCGACATGTCAAGCTCTTTACTGAGTTCCCTGAGATAACTGGCATCGACAAGCTGTCAGGGGGAGATCTCGAAAGACTGTGGAAACAGTGGGCCCATTTCGAAGAGATGAAAAGGTAAGAATCCTCATCTAACCCCGATTTTGAAGTATCAATCACTCATGTTGCTCCCAGAGCGGCTGTAGTTCTCCGCATCCACGACGCTGAGCTTGCTGCTCTTTTCCATCACGAACCTATCTTCCGCCACCACAGCACGAGCACGAGCATCCCTGTCCTTGCGCCCGAAGACTTGTTTCAAGCCCCAACTGCGGCAACCTGGGCAAGCAAATATAGAGCATACCATACAGATCAGACAATTTGCTCAAGCCTTCAATCAAACGCCGATCGCCAGGATCTGCAGGCTCATAGCCATGGACAAACTTACCAAAATGAGTATGAACGGTCCGTCCTGACCTCGTGGGCTGCTCTCTCTGAAATAGGTGCCACAATCACAGAGTTTCGATGTACCGATCGACTTTCTTCACATAGTGTCACCGGGTTCGAAAATGACCTAGTAACGTGGTACATGTCTGTCAGAAATTGCTGCAAGAAGGTCGATAATTGGTATCACCATCACTCTTCGCACCCATTCTGTCTGAGGCCACTGTGGCATTATACGTTTATGACCTTGACTGCAGATCTAGATCTTCTGGAGCTTGCCATTGGGAAAGAAGGCACTTCGATCGCTCCTGCCACACAAGATCGCGTTAGGACATGGATTCGCTCTTCGCAATCAATTCGATGCCTTTTCCATGCAATGTGCCTGCAAAGGTCCATCACCTCAACTGCTGTCGACTCCGCGAGCGCCATGTACACGTCAAGAATTTTGTTCTCAGCTGCCTTATGCTGGTACTGCTACTTGCTTTACCGACCATGGGCTACATCCCCCTCAACCAGTTCGAGCGCAGCTGACGTATCCGACGAAACACTGGACTTTCTTATGGTGCTGCCAGAGGCGCAGCCACTGCGCGAGCAACCGACTTCTTCGAGGACATTTCCGAACCTATTCGATGAGGTGTCCTCTGACTTTAGAAGGATCATGGGCGCTACTCACGCCGAGATAACGGCCAGCACTCTATGTATTCTCGAGTCAACACTTCGCAGACTTGGATCCTACGGCATCTCACGGAAATTTGCAGATTTGATACAAGCTTTCATCGCTGGAGAGACTTTGAATTCCACGGATCTTTGATATCGACATTATTACCAGGGGAAAGAACGTGGGGAAGGGGCAAGCTCATGTTCAAAATGGATGTGCGAGAAGCGCCACGGATGTGATGAAGTCGTCAAGCACTGGCAGTCCCAGTGCCGCCTCAGGCCTTCGTGGTCAGATTTGAAAAGTCTTCTAGCACGACAGCAGGAGACGATCCAATCATGGAATTCTGCTTTGTTTTGCTTTGTGTTCACCTAGCAGGCTCTCCTCTCAGTCCTCCATTAAGGTGTGTTCTTGCGCTTTGGTTGGGTGCCCTTTGGGAGAGTGGCCCGTTTCATCCCACCGTCTTAGCCTGGCACGCATGCTGGTTCCCACCTTTTAGTGTGCGGTCTAGCGTCGAGTCTCGAAATGATGCCTAACCAGAATTGAGGCTATCCATTCCCAAAAGCGAACTCTTTTAGAGTTCTGCCTTGCCGAGAATGAATAGATGAGCTTTGTGGTTCGATCTGAGACCATACGCTTCAGGTGGGCAGAGAGAGATGAGAGGGTTTTATTCTCGTAGTTCGATGAGATAGAGAATAGCGATTATTGAGGAAAGATGGCAAACTCTTGGTGGACAACTCTCGACATGTGTTGCGACGGCCTATCCCTTAGCCAACGACGGAGAAAACTGTCATGGCTACCTTTTGTCATGGGAGCAGCAGGTTTCCACAGTCCTTGGGCATCGTATTACCGACAATGCCTCTCAATCAAAGACACTTGCAAGCCAGAATCACAATGCTCCGGGTCATCGCCTTCTCCCACAGACATTTGTTGAAGGCAGCACGAGCTTGAACCTTGCTTGACTAGATTACTACAACCATTACGAGAGAAGGTTGTGCCCCACTGTCTATTTGCCCCAGTCATTCTTTGCGTCTTTCTAGCCGATTAAGATGCCCGATGAATGCGATTGTGGCGGTCAAGTGGTCAGTCCCACCTGCCTGGTCCCAGGCAAGCCCGCCAAAATCATTCAGGAGGGACAGGCCCCGAATTTTGCGGTCGACTGGGGAGGTATCGCATTCTTGTGAGGGCCTGTCTGGACTCTGTCTTTCGACAGTTACCCGGGAATTACATATGCCCAGAATTTGCGTTTGCGTCTATCCATCTCTACACATTGCTCTGTCCAGACGAACCGGCTGGGGGATAAACTCCCTTGACCATCGACCATGGCCGAGCTCAGCAGCTCGAGGATATCTCGATACCAGCTCTATTACAACTCTTTTTCGATATGTTCCCTCATGGTCTTATTGACCCTTCGACTGAAAGGGGAGCCATCAACCCCGGGCCTAGCTGTCGACCCCGTTGAAGTCGAAATCGACATTTACCGTGGCGACCAGATGTCAGAAGAATACCTTGAGAAGAACTGGAAAGGCCAAGTAAGGACGCCAGTTGGATTCCAAGCTTGTATAGACCGTATTGGAATACCAACATTCGAGAGGGGCCGGGCTAATGAGATTTTTTAATCCAGGTCCCGGCATTGCTTGGGCCTCAATCCCTTGTCTTGAACGACAGTCTCGACATCACGAAATTTCTGGCGGAGAGATACCCGCGCCTGATCCCCGGCGCATATCGTGAAGTGGTCACGGCGTTGTTGGACGAGTTACACGAGGTGTGGTATGTCAGCCTTTCCTTCAAACGGGAAGAACGCCGCGGAGAGGGGATCATGAATTTGATCCAGGAACTCATTGCCAAGCCTGCGTCTTCGGAAAAGTACAAGGCAGCACTGAGGAGGAAGTCGGATTTGTAGGTGATCTATCCATCCATTCCCGTCCACAATTTTTCTCAAGCTGGAACGAACCTCCCGCTTCTACCTCTACCCTGAAGAACGAGTTCAACTCCAGGAACTAACAAAGTGCTTAATCTAGTCTGCGGCAGTCGTACCAAGCCGATCCGCACGCTCCCCAGATTGTTGCTCGGGAGGAACAGAAGACGCGAAGGTTCTTGGAAAAGGTCTCCAAGCTGGTGGAAACAAACAATCACGACGTGGGAGAAAATACCGCCGTCTGGATCTTTGGCGACCATGTGGGACCGACCGCTCTTGATGCTCACACGATTGTGTTCATTGCCCGCCTGATCGACGCCGGTCATGTGCACTTGATTGGAGATCAGATGCTGGTGTATGCAAAGAAACACATTGGGTCGAGTGAATGGAAAGGAGTAACGAGAGGAAGACCAACGTTACACTCTCTGGTAGAGGAGCCAAGAGACGGTCAAGAGACTCAGTGAAAGTGGGCTGAGTCACACACAGTCAACTACAATCCGCTCTGTGATTTGCTCTTGCTACCGTTCAGTAGTCGACGATGAATGCGACAAACTAGCACCCAAGTTTAAAGCACTCGGAACATTGAGCAGGGAACTAAGTCTCTTTTTCTGTTGAACGTTTCTCAAGGTTTCTAGCGCTTCCTTTGCCCAATGGATGTCGTAGTAGTTGGGTGCGACACTGTCCACCCACCACGTAACAATGTCCCGCGAAGTCGGCGGGGCAGTGCGGCAAGGTGGTCTTTTGGCCTAAACCTCATCACCACGAGGACATTCATCACTGTCTTGCCTATTTTCCACAGGTAGGGGCAAGTGTCGGGGGCCTTTGACTCCGACTATATAAAATAGTATATTTTCAGCGCTATAAGAGGGAAAAGGCCCCGGCTCCTCACGGTGTAGGGTGGTTCCCTCCAAGCAATTCCAAGTGTGTCGAAACTGACGGAAAAGCAGAAAAGTGTTGGTTCGCCTCTACTACTGGATCGGTATCACCATCCAAGCTGTTCTCAACTTCATATTGCAGCAGGCCGTCATCTTTTGCATGTTCTCTTCGAGATGCCTTCACCAACATCAGAAGACGTCATACTCGTTGCCGGAGCCACTGGGACCCAAGGCTCTGCAACTATCCGTGCCCTCCTACGTCTCTCCACGCCCGACCATGCCATCACTATTCACGCCCTCGTCCGTGATCCCGAGAGCTCGGGTGCGCAAGCAATATCCAGTCTTTGACCCCGGATCAAGCTCTTCAAGGGCGACTACGATGACCCACCCACCATCGCTCGCGCCGCCGAGTCGTGTACCGCATGCTTCTTCGTCCTCTTGACTGGTTGGAACGACTCGGCAGCCGAGCAACGTCACGCCAGGAATGTCCTCTCGGCACTCTCCACCATCTCCACGATCAAACGAGTAGTCTACCCTACGACCGCAGGAGTCGCAGATCCGAGCGTGGCAGGCAACTTCGTCAATGTGGCCAAGGGCAGCCTGATATACACCTATTACGAAGGCAAACACGTCAACGAAGTGGCGGTGCGGACAGCCGCTGAGCAAAACGGCTGGTCCTGGACCATCATCAAACCAGCGACTTTTCTAACCAATCTTCTCCATCCGATGGCACGTTTCCAATATCCACAGCTTGCTGAGCATCGCATTGTGACGGTTGTTCCTGCGTATTTCCAGTATTGCTGGACCGATCCAGACGATATCGGTCTGTTCTGCGCCGCTGCTCTGCTGGGACACGGACAGGGTCGCCAGCTGCCCAACCTCTCTTCACAAACCATTCAATTGGCGTCCGAAGTGGGGACGATCAAGGATGCCACGAATGCAATGGAGAAGGCAGTGGCGAGGCGGGGTTATGGCGAGATCAAGATTGTTCTGGAACATATCACTCCCGAGGAAGCCGAGAAGCGAGGACAGTCTGCAGTCAAGATCAAGAACGAGCAATTCCTGGTGGACAATCCTATAGCGGTGGATATGGATCATGTAAGGAGCTTTGGCTTCAAGTTGGGCACCATAGGCGGCTTTTTTGATCGAGAAGTGGACAGGGTCATGGAAGTGCTCGCACTTAGGAACTTCAAATGAGCCAACGGGGGGCATCCTCATGACACGCAGCCTAAGTAACATCGTTTCGGGCATCAAAGTTCTAGGAATGCCATCGAAGCATCTGCGGCTAATATACTACCAAGACCAGGGAATAATGGGTGGAGGCTCTGTTTTTGGATTCATGGCAATGCTGAGTGCTGGTTTTGATAGTGTAGACAGATACCTCAACCCGGCTAGGGAAACCCCATGCAAAGGAAAAGAAAATACCCATGCCACCTGGTGTTCCAGATCGACCTCTCAAAAGCGTAACCCGCTCACTTTGGAGTTTCCCGAATAAAGTGCTAGCCCTTGGGTTACATCGCCGTACCGAACTTTGAAGTAGTCGGTGAAATAGTTGTATCTACGTCTCCAGGGGCCTCGGTCACCAGCCTTGGGCAGAACGTTCGCCGCGGCCACGACGTAAGTTGAAGTGAGATTGAGAAGGGGACGTGGTATGATCGATTCGCCCGCCGCGACTTGGGGCACTATACTTGTCAAGCCATTCTTTTGCATCCCTTTCAACAGTCGACAGAGTAAGATAGCTGTAGCGTCGGCACCGAGAGTCCAGGAAGCCATTGTATAGCCCAGTACTAATATCGCGTTCGACAAGTCTTGTAGCATAGCGTTGTGCCATGTGAGCTTCTCATTGATGGTGTAAGGCTTCCCATCTATGGCCAACTCGATCTTCCCACCTAGTTGTAGCTTTAGCCCCGTGGCTGTAATGATGATGTCCGCATCAACCTTGGCCCCAGAAGTAAGCGTGATCTCGCGGGGGCCCACTGTTTTGATAGTGCCGGTGACAACATTGGCTCGACCGCTGCGGATGGCGGTGTAGAAGTCGCCGTCAGGAGCAAAGCACACCCGCTGATCGAAGGGATTGTAGAGTGGTGTGAAGTGAGGGTCGATAGGATATCCCTTTGGTAGTTGGTTGGCGGCACCATCACGGATAATCTTCCTCGAGGTTGACGGGAAAAGACGGCAGAAGAAATAAAACAGCATTGGAAACACCATGAAGTGGATTCTGCTCAGCCTGTACATGAGACCTTTCGGAAGCCATCGTTGAAGGAAGGTGTTGGATATCTTATTGGGCAGGGATACGATATAGGCCTGACTGCGTTGTAGCATCGTGACGCTGGCGGCTTTCTGGGCCAGAATAGGAATCAGTGTGATGGCTGTGGCGCCACTCCCTATACATACCATCCTGCGGCCTGTATAATCGAGGTCTTTAGGCCAAAACTGTGGATGGACGATTGTGCCCGAGAAAGTGCTTAGGTTGGGGATCAGGCTTGGTAAGGCTTCAGCATAGTCATAGTATCCCGTGCCGAGTACAAGGAATCTCGTTTCGACCTCGACAAGGCCATGAGCCTTGGAGGCCACCGTGATATGCCATGTTTGTGTATCTGAGGACCAGTTTGCGCCCTGCACTCGACTGTTGAAGTGGATATGCTTGTCGATTCCCTCAGCACATGCCGATTCATCTAGATACTCGAGGATTGATGGAGCATCCGCAATCGGATTCTGCTTCGACCATGGTCGCCAGGAGAATCCAAAGGTGAATAGATCAGAGTCTGAGCGTAGTCCGGGATACTTGAAAAAGTCCCAGGTACCCCCGATCGCATTTCGAGCTTCGAAGAGACAGTATTTCGTACCAGGAAGGATCGATTGGATTCGGTAGGCTGTGTTGATACCTGATATTCCTGCACCGACAATTACGACGTCGAGTATATCGGAGTCTGGGACGAGATCTGTTTCTGACATGTTGGTGCGATAACAGTTCTGGTGCAGTCGAACTGTCATCGACGTAGCCTTAGATGCGCTTGGTATCTGGTATAGACTCCCTCACGACTGGGCCTGATGGAGCTTTATCGCACAGTCAGGGGACTGATGATCAGGGTAAAGATGTCTGTTGGCTTGTGGATCATCGATCCCTTCACATTTTCAGGATTGGGTCAGGCTATTCTTTTCATCTGCTATTAGCAAAGCCGGCCTTTGGCAGATAAAAAGCTGGCAAGGGTTCCCACGCAATGTTGGCCCACCCTATAGCAGGTGGGCTAGTGAGATGCGACGGGGCAACTTCTTGACCAGACCTCGTTGTGCCCCATGTCGACAAAACTGTCTCGAGAACTGAGAAATTTTGACATTTCTGTTTACTCTAACTTGTCACCAGTTTGCAAGTATCTATCAATGCAGGCTACATGCACGAATATCCCACCACCTTTGGGCGGGTATCCACTCCCTCCCCTCCATCACCTCCCGTCGTGGCCCGCCACCGCGGGCCACCCGCAGAAAGTCCCACCCTGCCCCGTCTTCGCCAACACATTCTGGTGAAACACGGCATTGGACTTACCAACAGGGAAAGACAGGGGCAAGTCACACCCACATGATGTTTGGGTCACGTATCAGGCTTTCATCAGTGAATCAGGCGTCACTCATTAATCTCAGGACCAAAAACTGTGCTAGGACTCGTGTCTCTTTTCCACGGTCATCGCAGTCGCCAACCGGCATACTCTTCTGTCCTCGATGATGGCAGGACTACCAGAAAAGATCGACGTTCACAGTCATTTTCTTCCTCCAATGTATCGTGAACACTGCAAAGCCTATGGTCATGCCGCTCCGGACGGATTCCCTATTCTTCCAGTATATCAATTTCGTCTCTGAATTTAATTGAAGCTGACCAATATGTCGCAGGAATGGGATCTAGAGTCACATATACAGATGGCCGATAAACTCAATATCACGAAATCATATCTTTCCATCTCATCCCCGCGTGTTCATCTTGTGCCAAACGAAGACGAGCTTGCTAGAAATCTATGTCGCGAGTGCAACACCGTAGCAGCAGACGCAAAGAAAATATATCCGGACCGATTCGGGTTTTGGGCATCGCTCCCACTGCCTGACGTGGCAGGGAGCCTCGCGGAACTGGCCTACGCCTTTGATGAATTACAGGCTGATGGAGTCGTGATGGAAACGAGCACTCACGGTTACTATCTAGGTCGCCACGAGTATGAGCCAATCTGGGCCGAGCTCGACCGTCGGCATGCCATTATCTTTCTCCACCCGACCTCTGCTTGTATTCGAGACTCTGCGGGTAGTTGTCGTTCGGCCACACCGCTCACCTATCCCAATCCAATCTTCGAATTCTTCTTTGATACCGCCCGGGCGGTGATCAATCTATTCTACTCGGGTACTTGTTTCTCCCCATATACACGACGTTTACCTGTGAGATACTCATTCTACTCAGGCGTCATAGCTCGATATCCCAATGTCACCTATATCATTCCCCACGCTGGTGGATGTCTGCCGCCCTTGGTTGAAAGGTTCTCACTCTTCGGCCGCGCCATCCCAGGAATCAATGTGGATCCCTCGGTGACTCCAGAATTCGTCAAAGAAAGACTGCGAACGAATTTTTACTTTGATATGGCTGGGACATCGTGGCCCGACCAATTGCCAGCACTTCTCGCCTTTATCGACAAGCGGCAGGTACTCTACGGGAGCGACTATCCATTTACATCGGCCGTATATGTCGAACAGCTGGCAGATGCGATGAAGGAGCATATGCCTAGCGTTTTCAACACTGAGGAAGAGCGGAAATGGGCTTATTCGGAGAACGCCAAACGGCTACTTTCGAGATCAAAGTCCGTCCCTTGAGAAGAACCAGGAGACCAAATCCGTAGGATTACGCCTGAGTCGGCGTAGGCACTTGAAGTTGTGCCTCCATCGATCAAATTACTCTACCTTTGTTATCTTCTCCGTGCGCGCCAATGCCGTTGTATAGAGATGTAAAATACCTTAACGTAAATGTCTCAAAATATCTTAGACCGTAGTTTAAGCACCTTAGGCGGCTGTAGCGAGAGTTACACTACGCAGTAGCGTCATAGCCCGAGACACTCCGTATAGAGAGACATCTATATCAAAGTGAATCTCTCTCTATTGATAATACCCTCTTAGACGAAAGGCGTGTTCGACAGAAAAGCGCTTTTGGGGGCTTTTATGGCTGTACGTTTTCGATGGTCGTGAAATGCCAAAGGATACTAAGTATGGTCTTTGAATTATGGTCTTTGAATACTAGAATCCACTGAATTTTCCCGCTCTAGGTATCGGTTTGTATTAATTTCGGCAGTATCATAATATCTCGAGTATACGTCTGGAACGCGCTATCCACGCGCGCTGTGAGAGCGTTCTTGTCAACCGAGATCTTTCTGCATGGTACCCGCGCTAAGTGTTGATTAGGAGGGAAGCAAGGGATAAGTGGTACAGAGAGAAGGGGAAGGAGCAGGAGAACTCGCACTGCCACCAGCCAAATATCACTATCATGAGAATACAGGAGTCAATCCGAGGAATATCTGTAATGTGCACAGTACATGACGAGATTGACAAGGCCGGGCGTTTTCCGAAAAGAGATTCCAGTACTAAAGTGTCTCTTTCTCAGACATCTTCATGGCCAGACCAATGGCTAATTGAAATCCTCCATCTGACGTATCATAAAGCGCGGTACTTTGAGGATTTCAGAGACCGGCTACGTGTAGTAGCGAGAGCATCCATTGCAGGCTTCGGGTTGGACCGAGACGGAAGAAAGCTCAAGCATTGGGAATGATGGCTTTTCAGACGCCGTGCTAATGGTGAACAGTGGTATACAGTATATCAAAAAGCAACATATCAGAGTCGATGTCCAGCGATTTTTGGCCACCAAAGCCACCAAAGAAATCATCACAGGCAAGACCTCGGTGGGCACAAGGTTAAGTTGGGAGATCATGGGAAAGAGTTTAGGCCGACGTCCATTTGTTAGTAGAAAAGGACATTTGGTCGTGAGGTCTGAACATGTCGAACGAGGCGGCATCATCGCACTTATCAGAGGTGCACAAGTCCCTTTTATTCTTCGTCGCCAAACTGGCGGAGCGTACCGGTTGGTCAGCGAAGCGTACCTTGATGGTATTATGGATGGGGAGGCCGCGGAGGACGCGAAGTTTGCGCCTGTAGAGCTTGTTTAGCAATATTCGGATCGTCCTTGTATGGAAGTGGGTCGTTGATCGAATTCCACTCGCTTCATCTGCAGGAACAGAGTACTCGTACTTTGTCGCGATAGTCCCGTGGGTGTTCTGCTAGTGGTTGGATGATTAGCGGAAGATCGTAGAGGTCCATTAAGATCTGATAGAGGGTACATGCCTACTGAAAGAAATGAAGAGGAGACTCAACTGGCTTGAACAGACGTATTCTGGCTTCAATGCCATCTTCCCATTCACACCTACGAGTTCACACATGGAACGAAGGTCCAGGCTTGCTGGAGGGACAGCAAACGCCTTCGACAGGTTACGCGCTGTCACGCGTCATGACACAGCTTCCCGTGCCCCGTCGCGTTCGCCCGGACCTGGCCGCAGCTAAATTTTGACTAAGCCAAGAGCAGTTAAAGTATCGATTGGCGCACACACTTCTGACGTCGCCTTCATCATTGAATTTCCCCATAGGCTGAAATGTGTGCCTTTGCCAACTCATTAGCCCCGCCTTCCTCAAAGTTTAGATCAAACTAACACAAGCCATTAGACACGGTACCTTTCCCCGCCCGTTACTTTGTCCACATCGATGATGGCGCCTTCGATGGAGCCGTTTTTGGATCCATGTCTCTGTGCAAACCAGAATGGTCCGACTGAGAAAGGAAACCTTCCCTGCGGCTCCAAGACCGCCGGAAAAGTGTGCACAGGATGTTACTTAGTGCAGGTAAGTCGACACCTACTTGACTGCTGTGGGAAAGATTCTTGTTAACTGGCTTTTTGCGGACACTAGTATTGCAGCAAAGAATGTCAAGTGGCACATTGGAACAAACACAAGGCCGATTGCAGATCCCCCTATCTAAAGGAAACGTGGAGGCCGGCATGGGACAGGGAAGGCCGTCAGCCTACCTTCATCGCTTCAGACGGGCCTGATCTGGCAGCATTTGGTGGAAAGCAGTATGTGTGGGGGAATATGCCTGCATTGGACGTGCTCAATCTCAAGCAGAACGAAGGACTTGACGATACCAGAGATTATTCTTTGCTCTTTGCAGGTAAGAACGGACCAGGTCATGGACCCCAAGAAGAGAGATTGAAGTACTGAACTTGACATTAGCTTCTGGAGACATCAGAAACTTGGTGAAGTCTCTCACGGGGCTTCCAAGCGCCTATACCGGACGCTGCCATGTCACGATCAACGACCGGGAATTCGACATCGTTGGGCGAAATGCAATACTCATTTTGACCGCACTGCGCTTCGACCCGGAGGTGGCGACGCCTATCATCCTGCATATCTGGTATTCAGCTTTTATACCAGCGACTGTCCTTGACTTGCTCCAACTCCACATCTTGCCCCAAGTGGACGACGTATGCACGAAAATCCAGTCCAAACCACCCTCCTCGCTGCAAGCAAAGACCTGGACATACGACAACCGATCACTGCGTCTAGTTCTCCGGAAGGAGCAGTGGTTCCGTCTGAAGACCTTCTTTAGGCTGCCTGAAGCGCTCTCGTCCTCGGCGGCCCAGAAGATCCGTAGATCGGTGACACTGGCCCCAGAGAGAAAGGACTATGTTGATCGGGCGTTGTACGCTCAGCCGCCGGCGTGGCGCGTGTGCAAGATGAAATTCCGGGAGGACGGGATTCTCCTGCCCTTCGGGTCATCACGAAGAGAATTCGACACGCCCAATCCGTGAGTAAAACACGGGATCAACGAGAATAAAGTACACAGAGCTGACTCTGGGAGTAGAACCTTATACCAGACAATTGACTGGCCCATGAAAGACGATTCAGACCCCCTTCGTGGTTGGTGTGTCGAAGATGTCCTTCAACATTCACCATCCGCAAAGAAAGACTTGTACGGAAGTTTGTTCTTTTATGTACGAAATATTCTCCTGGAGTTTTGTCGACGGATCAGAAGCTTCAACATCGAGATACAAATGTTTCAGGTTGACGCATTGGAACTGCCCAATGTACTGCGGGGCCGATCGTTTGATCGGATCGAGGTCTGCTTCACACAAATGTATATACCTCTCTGCCTCGCAGCGCTAACGGTTGGGGCAGGTTTCGAACATTACTGACCGTGGCTACCTCGGACCAGAGCTAACCCTCTCGACATTCGGCTCCTTTCTGAAGCCCAAATCCGACAATCCAAAGGCCACTCTTCTTGGCCTCTTCCTTAACGCAATCTTCGAGGACGGGCAGTACGACACCAGCGTTGTCGCTTCGCTCAAGTCCAACGGCAAGCGCATGTCCAGATATCTAACAATAACCAGAGATATGTTCAGCCGGGATCAGGAAACCTCCAATCCGGACCTCATACGGTTCATGGAGGCTTCGAGCATGTTTCATGACTATGAAAAGCCGTTCTCGCAATTCATGGAGCAGTGCCGCTTCCGCGAAATCAGCGCCTCCGCCGGCCTGAGGGTGAAGGAGGAAAATTCAATTGTGGAGCCGTGGCCGTTACACCTGGCGGATGGAGCGTCCAAGGAGGAGTTTGATGTTCTTCACGCATCTGGTCATATCGGTTGTGAGCGGTACGTTGAGTGGGAACGTGCGATATGAATGTTTATCGCAGTAATGCTGCCGAAATGTGAGAGAGGATTTCGGCTCATCGCTTCGACGGGCGCTTTGCTGGAACCACCACCATGTGGACGACGTGCAGACTGCAAGTGATAATACGGGGAGGCCCTGAATGATACCGAAGACCCGGGGCAGGCTGGTATACTGAGCTCATTCGTACTACGTATTCGGACCCACCTAACTTGACACGACAATGAATACGAATGAATCAGAGCTAAAGACTCCATTTCAACAAGGGGCCACGTAGTAGTGCAAGAGGTCGAATATTCGTGCCTGAGAGGATTCGAACATCATCCAGATAGTTGAGCATATTTCGTTCGTACAGGCTCCTTGTTTCTGCCACGCGTTCGGCCGGGCACCAGATCAAGTTTCTCCTTCAGCTTACCAAGGCCGCCTATAGCCAAAAGTCAGCCTCGTACAGCCTCACCATTTAGGAAGTAGCTTTATCCAGGTCGCAGGGCGTGGACTTCTGAGAATGTCTCTCTAGACACACACTTCGGAACGGGACAGAAAATTCGGCAAGTGATGTCCACATTCACTCACCACCCCACACACAACCCATTTTTATATTCAGACGGGGGAAAACTACTGATATAAGATCACGATCTTGCCGACCGTGGATAGTCCCATCACTGCTCCGTGATTTGGGATATCCTTGCGTTTTCTCTTATGGACTTTTGATTCAATTCCGTCCCACTCTGGCATCTTCCAGGAGAAGTCGTCGGATGTATGTTGTCTACCTGGAGTTTGAGAAAACGGACATGAGAATCCGGCAGGTGAATTCGGCTAACCGATTTCAGCACCCATCTCAACTGTCTCCAATTTTCGCAGCTCGCAACGCTGGAGCATATGGCTTAGCACGCGAACAATTGACGGTGGGGTATTCGTATGGAAATGGCGAAACGACCAAGAAATCTTGATCGTATCCAATAAATCCAACAAACCATTACACGGCTCACGACACGACACTTCTCTCATCACTCTCATCGGTCTCATTGCCAGCCGTAATGTTCGCCTTGCTGCAGCCTAAGCGCCCCAAAGCAAGCGGAGATCGGACGCACGCCACCGACCATGCAGGTACATTTCAGCAAACACGCCACCAACATGAATCTGAATCACGACCTCGAGACGCAGCTGAGAAAATCGACTCGAGCGCTGCGGGCAGCCACGATACTAGTAACGGTACCACGAAAGATTCGGATCTAAAAGACCCGGAGAGCTCTCAGGTTCCGAGGGGATCATGATCGTGCGAGTCCGGCTCGGTACTGTACGAGGTATCAACAGTGACGATTTCGTGCTCTGAGATGTGAGGCATGCTCCCCGCGGTGGCGAGCACCTGCCCTTCATCTTGGCAGCCATGGCATAATCCTCGACCCTTGACGCATTGCATCGATCTCCAAGGACACATGTACATGCCGAGACTGGTCAACTTGGTAACCGCTTGCGGGCTCTGTGCAGGGGGCAAATCGGGACGGTCAAGGCGAGGAGATCAAGACATGGAGGAAGAGAAGAGAAGACCTTTGACCTCGATTCTGGAGCTGAGGTCTTTCTTGTCTTCTCCTGAGACCTCGAGCACGCCCAGACGCAGTTTCAATCTTTGACAGGGCTGGAACCTGACCAACAACTCAAGCTTAGGACGGGAAGTCTGTCCTTACGTTGCCCGCTTCATCCAATCTCCTTCGGATAAAGAAGTTCCAAGAACTCAGTCGGGCTGATACCATCAAGAAGTTCGAGACGCACTTACATACCGCTGTACGCCTACCTCACGAGTTCCCTGACCAACACAACTATTTATAGAAGAGGGTCTAGCCACGGCATTGTTCTTAAGCATATCCAAGGAGATTTTGAGCATCAGCCCTCAGCTCAGCGACTACCTCTGCCCAGTATGCTATAGCATTTCTTACAAGCCAGTCAGACTCCGTCACCGTCGCCGTCACCTGTTTTGCATTAGATGCATGGTTGTCCTCCAGAGGCAGGGTACCATCAATTGAGACTCCCTTCCGTCTTGCTGTGCTATATCTCAACGCACGCTGAATTCGGCGCGGATGCGTTCTTGAGCTAGGAGCATCGCATCCCGCTGACCCAAGCCAAGGTGCTTCAGAGTTGTGAGGTATGATAGAGGAGGCTGGATCTGTAGGGTCGTGTGGCCATTGACGATGCGGTACTTGCTCGACACCACGTTAGCTGCTACTGTCGGAACAGAGCGAGCACAACCATATTGGTCCACATCGCCAAAAGCATAGTCAAACGTTCCGAGGAAATCGCAAACTGTTTCATGGACGAGCGTGGTGTGCAACGAGATATATCCGGTCAAAGCTTGCTTGTCACTTTCAGCTATGTTCTCGGAGTGAGGACGGTTGGAGATACTCTCGAGGACATCCAAGACCGAGGCATGTAGACAAATCCTCGCAACGAAATATCGATTCCAGTGGAAGAACCCCGCCGAATCTTCGAAGTAATATAGTTTGAAGGGGGTGTCAGATGTTGACGATGTCCCAGGCGAGGAATGCGGCGGACTGTTCTCGTAGATTTGGCGAGGGTGCCAGCTCGGGATGTCACACCATCCAGCGACCTTCCATTCGAGCCTTGCAGCGGTTTTGAAGTAGGATTTGGCCTTTTGCAATCTCCCGACGGACAACTCCTCGTCAAACGAGAGGAAGTCCTTGATTCGGCTTCGAAGCTGACAGACCCCATGGAAGAAGTCCCGAAGCTTGAGGGACGCGGAAGGAATCACAGGGGCTGCCTTATGTACTTGAGATTCCAGGAGTAAGTATTCCTGCGTCGGTGCCTCGCTCGCAAATAATGGCCTCCAATGCTGGACTCGATTAGCACTATAAGTCGGTGTAATGACCTTCTAGATGCCCATACCATTGCAGACAAGATGGTGCGGAAGAGATACCGGCCTCTCGGGTGGGAGAACTGCTCTTCCCCGCGGAGATGTAAAAGCAACAGAGTGCCACTAATGTGTGTCTGCCGCGAACAAACATGGTTTGAGCCAGTTATACTGGCAAGGAGCTGGTGGGATGTTAGCAAGTAGGTAGCGACAAACGGCGAAGCGGTCGAGTTCACCTCCCGAATGCCAAGCAGCCATACTGCAATCAAGGTCGCATCTCTCAAACGTTCCTTAGGATCTGCGAGGGATGCAGTGACTCCGCAAAGTGCTTTTGCGTGTTCGAGTTCGACCAAGGGGCGCATATCCACGGTGGGTGAGCGATTGGCAAGATTGACCGCGCCGACGGATCTCAGAGCGGCGTGCACGCAGGAATCTCGACCAGAGTCAGAGAGAACTTGCTGGAACGAGCTGAAGGCAGGACTCTGGTACATCTGCGAAGTGGCCTCTAATTGTCTGAGAGTATAGCAGACGGCTTGCTCAACCGCGTCGCCTGGGAGATTACGGAAGGTTCCTGGTTTCCGCGGAAGACTGTGTTGATTGAGAATGGAGCCAGTCGGACCTTGTCCACTTTGTTCACCTGATATTGATGAGCAACTTCTGCGTGAATGTGTTGGTTGTCGAAGACCTCCTGATGACGCGCACGGTGCGGCACAGCGCGTTTGCTTTCGAGCAGGACTCTGATCAAGAACACGGTATCCCGGACAGAGCCTTTTGAGCCTTGCACAGTTGCGGCAGCCAGGCCTTCCTTCATCGCACTAAGCTCTGGTCAGCTGGAGAAACAGTCTCGGGCACGGCATGACCGACCTTGACCTTCCGTCGTCGACACAGGTAGCACCCTTTACTAGGACCTCCAATGTTCCCCATTGTAAATATCCACTCCAGATTTATCGAGGAAGCTCTACCGTGTAATAGGTGGAGATTTAGTTTTGGGAAATATAGGCCAATGCGGTGGAGGTCGTACTCTCTCTTAATACTTGGTAGTCGACGAATTGATTCGGTCTTTGAGGTTGATTTCGCGTCTTAGTCGAGGACGACCGAGGTTCTCATGTTTTGACTTCGAGACTTGAGCTGCTGGGAGTGACTACTGAGCAGAATCCAGGAAAGATTTGGCATGAGCACGGGGTTAAATGCAAGAGAGAGAGCTCAGCTCTCTCCCAAAGCTCTTCGCCTGCCAATGGCTTCGCTGGACCCAATAGACTACAAGAGAACCACTACTGCGTTTCTGGCCAAGTTGGATAAAAGTGTCCTGTGGTGTGATGAAGGTGTTGGTGGCGAAGACGAGCAGCGTGGCGGTGTTAATCAGACGAACCACAGAAGCATTGAAGTACTACACAGGATTTGACCAACTTGGCAACCGTACACGGACGTGGAAGAGGGGTGGGCAATTCGCTGTTGTATAGGGCGCATTGAAGACACTATTTTTGTCAATCACTGAGAAGATTCCTATTCAAGTTAAAAATGGAGGCTTATATCGCCAGAGTGTCAAAGCATCGACAAGTTAGGAAACGACAACCATTGTCCTTTCCCTACACGATCATGTTACACTCCCCCAAGTCCTCAACAATGTCTCCATTGGCTGCCTTCGCGTCCAAGTCTGCGATGCCCAGAGTGCTGCACACCAAGGCATTGATCCGACAGTGGTGTGTCTATGGTGATCACGACAGTATTGACGGGTGCTAGAAAGGGATATCTTCCCACGGCCCTCCCCACAAGGCCTAGACTTTTCTTCCAATGCATCATTCGACACCGCCATTTTAGAATCCACTCCACCCAGCTATCGATATGGCCCCAGAGGGTCTCATCCTTGGGGATAAAATGTGGCGAGAAATGACGCCACCGCCCGACAATGGTGGGTGTTGGGGAGTCAGCGGCGAAGTACAGGGAGAAGCAGGTAGCGAGATTGAATACTTCTGTCTTTGATACACACACGAGGCATACTGGGCAGATCATTTGGCTCACATCTTGGTGAGCGGGTGCATTTCAGTCTGTGGCCGCCAATAGCAACATCTTACACCTTGTGCTATGCCGTTGTCTATTTCTGAATCCCCGAGGTCTACGATGGCTACCAGTTTGGGATATTCAAGGGGCGGCCAAAGTTGAGGACTCAGCGCCGCAATGTTTTGGAAGTCGATCCCGCGGAGACCATCACCAGCGGGCCGGTTAAAGTAGAGAAGGAGCCGGTATTTACTGGCTCCGTGCGGGCGACGGTTACATGGCGCCATCTAACAAACGGTCGACAATTGGTTGGACGTTTCCCGGACTGGGCTCTACACTTGTTTCCAGCTCTGATTAAGGTTGGTCGCATCGACCCCAGAAGTAGTTTGGTGTTAGGGATGGCCTATAGGGCTAGGCAGGGCGGAATGATAGTAGTAGGATTCCAGAACTGGGTTACTCTCGACGTCCAGTCATCACAGGACTCCAAGGACGAGAGAAGGATGCTTCCCTGATGCGAGTGCCTGCTTATCTGCAGCTTGGCATTCATGGCATTTGGCCCTTTCAAAGCAAGCGCCAAGGGTGTTGAAGTTGTGTGAAGGAGTCACATGAAAACCAGGCTTGGCCAGCCACAGAGCTCCGTACGTACTTCGCATGTTTGTTCGAGGCACGGGGTTACATTTTCTTTGCGGATGGGCCACGTTTGCGGTCCTTCATGCGCTTGAAACCGTGGCTGTGCTTTAGCGAGCCACCGATGCGAGCCCAGAGCCACAATGTGGCTCAAGCTTACCTAATACTCGTCTCCTCGCATCGTGTCTTTTCCGACTACAACCACCACTCAGCTCGGAATAACCCTTATCCTTCCTAGTATCGCTCCAGGGCCTTCCCATGGGGCTTACACTACGATGGAAAAATCCCCAAACGACGATATCTTTGACCCCGACCACTTCAAAGGGTAGATGGAGCTGGCGCCAATCTTGTGCGCCGGATCTGATGAGGAATCTCACGGCCCTGGCCATCGCATCTGTCCTGGCATCCATCTGGCTGAGCGCAACTTGTTTTGTTGGCATCGCGAAGTGCCTCGGGGCTTTTGACATTGCGCCAGGCAAAGATGAGTCGAATGATGTTATCGAGCCCAATGTCGATCCGGCGGCTGCCTCTAGCAAAGCCTTCTTGACGTGTGCTTTGCCATACGCGCTCGACATTAAGCCCTTGGTCTGAATCTCGACGCCAAACGGTCATTCGGGAGTTCGAGGCGGCCGAACAGAGCATCTTTTCTCGGTATCGCACTTAGTTCGGGCCAAGCTAACGAGAGTTCGCTGTGCCAGATGGAGCCAAGATGTATGTTTATATAGTAACGCTTGAGCAACTGCGTGGGTTCGTATCTGTCTCTGTGGTCTATCTCAGGCCGTGACTGATTGCTTATATACAGAGAGGGGTGGCAACAGAAGACCTCTCCTAAATCCTACCACACAGATCGGCCTGTAACACTAATCAAGATACTATTAGATCGGCATTCCTCAGGCAGTGATGAACCAACGGAGTTCTTTCAGGAGGATCGTCAACAGAGAAACCGGGTATGGAAACGAGTGTTTTCATTGCATTTTCAGCCTCATCCCGTCGTCCTAAACAAAAGTTCACAACCTCAACCAGCTACTCAAAATTTCAACGCCCCTACTTCACGGACGGCTCTGGCCTATCCTGCACTGAAACGGATATGCAGGACTATAGATTGAATGTTTGCCAGGCTTTGTGACCGATACAACAACTTCAAAGCTCAATTCGCGACAGTCGCAGGAAGAGCATCGTTGGAACCGGCAAAAACTCACTAGGCAGGAGGAGCACCGTTGAAAGCTTCACCGGTCACATCGTTCCAGTAAATGGAATAGAATCCAGAACTGCTCATGTCGTCGTCGGAACCGGCAATAGCTCGCTTGGCAGGAGGAGCATCGTTGGAACCGGCAATAGGTCGCTTGGCAGGAGGAGCCTCGTTGGAACCGGCAATAGCTCGCTTGGCAGGAGGAGCCTCGTTGGAACCGGCAATAGCTCGCTTGGCAGGAGGAGCCTCGTTGGAACCGGCAATACCTCGCTTGGCAGGAGGAGCCTCGTTGAAGGCTTCGCCGGTCACATCGTTCCAGTAAATGGAATAGAACCCAGAACTGCCCATGTCGTCGTTGGTGGGGTTGTTAATCGATCCAGTGTTTCGCCTGGCAATGTTGTTGGCAGTGGAGTCGTCACCCATTTCGTCAGCATTCTGCAAATATGCAAATGCAAAGACAGAAGGCGCGAGAGCATCGTCACGCTTGGTGAGAAGATCGGCATTTCCGGTATTGCCATTGGCGCTGACTGGGAAAGGGGTATTGTCGTCTTGAGCCGCTCGTTTGGCAATGGGTACATCCGCAGAGTCACAGAAAGCGGGGATTTCGCAGGCGGCTCTCTTGGCAACAGGTGTGGCGACGGGTGTTTTCGCTGGGGGAGAGGCAACGGGGATTAGAGAGAATGGTTGACCGAGCGCTTCACCGCCAGCGACAGCCCGTTTGGCAACAGGTGCAGCAATAGGAGTTGCGGCGACTTGGAATGGCAGATTGAGAACGCTACTCTCGTCCGCGGCTCTTCTGGCGATAGGTGTATCCGCTGGGGCAGCAGCAACGGGGTTCAGCGAGAATGGTTGGCCGAGCGCTTCACCGCCAGCGACAGCCCGTTTAGCAACAGGTGTGCCCACTGGAGCAAAATCCAAGGCTGTGAGGGTGTGGTCTTGAGCCAACTCGGCAGAGACCAACGGCGCAGCAAAAGCCTGAGAGAAAAGAGTGCCAGCAAGGGCGGAGAGAATGATTTCGGATCTCATGGTGTTAGAGGTGTTTGAATTCGAAGAATGATTGTTCCCGTGGGAGATATTGAATTTGGAAAAAGATTGAATGATTGTGTTGCTCCTGTCTCTGTAGAATTGGATGAGGAGTGCTGGTCGAAATCGAAGTGCAACAGCCTTACCTTTATGCCTTTTCCCTTCGCCTCCAGAAACTCGTTCTCGCCATTCATCCTGGTGGCGGTCGGTCATATGCGCAACGCCAAGTATGATTCGTGGCTTTGTTGTAACTCCGTGACGAGTCCCTGTAGAGGTCGTCGCATGAGGACTGGAAACTCAATGGCAATCAGCTCGCAAGTCTAGAATGCTACAAGTGGCTACTTCAGCCTCGTGGGCTCAATATCGACCAATCGGATAGGCGCCAGAAGCCAAGACTTACCCCAGATTTGCCAAGGAATCATGCGAGTCTTGATCTTGGCTCATGTGCTACGTAGCCTTCGCATCTTATCCTTTTAGCCGGAAGTCGCGTTACATCTTTTCTGATTCTCAGCAGAGTCTAGATTGTCGACCCGGTGGTCTTCTCTGGTATTGCCACTGCCAGATTACAGAGGGAGGAGACACGATGCGACGATTGTCTTCCCAATTCTCGACCCGGTGCACTTCTCTTGCATTGCCACTGCCGGATTATAGAGGCAGGAGACACGGTGCGACGAAGTGGCGCTATTAACCACACTCAAGGTAGAAGACACGATGCGACGAAGCGGCGCCGTTAACTACACTCAAACATTTGCTAGCCAAGAGAAGCTGAGTCTCAATTCTATCTCGCTAAGGATAGAGAAGGAAAACATATAACGAAGGCTTGTATCACAGAGTACATCCTTTAAGTGCCTAGAGCTGAATCGATCACCTATGTTTATTGACTCCTTATCATAAGCCAAGGTTGAAATCAGACCACCCTCTAATGGACCAACCATTTGATTTCGACGACCAATACACGCCATTTCTATACACGGAAAAGAATAACTCAAAGCACTGCAGTGCCAGACACGCTCGAGAGACTTGCAAATGGAGTATAGTCTGCGGCCTATGCTTATTGGCCTGCATGACTCTTTTGGGGTGTTTCTATACTCTCGTGTCGCTTTTCAGCCCTGACGCATATTGCGCCCACCAACTTTCTACCTATTGTATGTATACCTGACAGAGATAATACCGACCGATTAGTGACGGGTTCAGCTCCGGCACTCAAATCCTTGGGAGATTACCAAGACGTAATGTTTCATGGGGAGTTATTCAACGACGACAGCGAATTTCGTGGTCCCCCCAGCCCTGAGCGCGATGCTGCGTGGGACAGGATTACACCAGGTACACTATTCTCCCCCCTGGATAGGGCAATGTGAATACTTAGTTCGCTTTGGTCACAGAGGATCCCTTTCCCATCTCGGCTTTGGAAGTTGTCAAGGTTGGGAAATCTTTACAGTCTACGATCAAGTACCCGGAGGAGAAGGGTGGCCAATATGCTGCAAACTTGGAGGTGTTCCATCAATTACACTGCCTGGTGGGTTTCCCTCGCGGGTTACTTTATCCACAGGAGACAGCTTAACGTAAGGGGTTAGAATCTTCTGCGGAAGGCGACTTATTTCGATTACTACGCCGACAAAGAGATCATGTTCAAGACTACTCCTCACATGATCCGTGAACATCTTGGTAAGAAGCAAGTGTGAAAACTTTTGAACAGGGCCTCACTGACCCCAAGTGCCAAGATCATTGTATTGATATGCTTCGAATGAGCCTTCAGTGCACCACCGACCTTACGCTGATCACCTTCAATATCTCGACGCCTGAATTTGCGCAGGCAGCTTACATACCTGACTTCTACACCAATCACAGATGCAGAAACTTTGAGCAAACGCTTGACTGGTACCAGAAACGCCGAATTCCGTTGTAATAGCCTGGCGGTCCGAATGCCTTATGCATTCGATGCACATGAACGCACACCTTGAAGTATATGGGATCTTGAAGCATATGGGGCAAATCGCGGGATCGGGATAACGTTGGCGGGCTACATACCATATATTTTGAATTGTAAAATGTTCTGATACCCTGGCCACCCTTCCCTTCTATCTGATTGGAGTATACTGTAGTGCACCCGATGGAATATCAGCTGAGAGCAGGATTGTAGTGTAACGGAGCAACTTGAAAGTGTCGCCACCTAGTCTCCTTGCCCACAGCCACAGCCACAGTCACAAACCTCTGCTTGAAGATGCACCTTCTTCCCTGCGAAAGAAAACATCCGAGCCTTTTTTTGTGCTCCAACAGAGAAGGGATGAAGGTGTACTAAGTACGACGGGTGCACTGCCGACGTTGGACATTTCTCTCTTCCTTTACCTACCGTCGCGTGGATGACCTCATCTGGTAGAACATCTGCTGATGTGGTCAGGGCCATTAGTGAAACTCTGTGCTTGACCAGTTTCCAGGTGTCGCGACTAGCATAGCGTATAACCATCCTTTTCACGCATTGGTTGGCGCAGGCTTAGGTGTTGATGAAGTTGTGATCTGGAGGTTTGAGTCGAGGCGTGCTGTAAGATTAACGTGAAAAGGGGCAGCTATCGACTTCTCGCGTCCAGAGCATCTCTTGATCCATCTTGGTCTGGACGGGAACCTCACCTTTCTGTAAAGGCTATGCATGCTCTTAGAGCGCGTCTGAGTAGCGCCCCTGCCAGGGCCATTGCGAAGAATGGACGCGTCGTAGCTGCTTCACTTGTTCGTGGAAGCGAGTTCATGACGGTCACTGATGACTCCGCACGAGCAGCCCCGTCAGGCTCGAACCTGCATGACTCCCGCCAGTCATATATCATCGACAACTTTGCTCATGCACGAGCACACTCTCTCTCACATCTACTGAAACCGCGAAGTCGTGTTCGAAAGGTCGATATATCGCCGTTGCGTGGCAAATTCCGAAGCGAGCGTCAAGCACAAGGAGCAACCCCACCATCACTCAGTCAAAATTTCACTTCACTACAACAACCTGCGAGATCGCGCTCTGACACTCACTTTGGCGAGCGTGGTGAGAAAAGCCTTCCTCCGGCACCATCCCAGACGATTCAACCATCCATGACGTCCGAAGTGACCTCGACTCCTCCCTCCAAAATCTCCCCCGCCGCACAACACAAGCCCCTCGTCGTTGGCCGCACAAAACCTCAATCCACGCCTGCAACCATGTCTGACTCGTCAGCGCCTGAAAAAGCCGTCCCCGCCGACGTAAAGGCAGCTTTGAATCATGAAATCGCCGACAACGTCAAGGCCAACACGTCGGCAGCCGCGCCCGACGCTCCTCCCACGAACAAGCCCAAGAAAGAAAAAGTCCCCAAGCAGCCCAAACCACCCAAAGCCCCTGCCACTCCAGCAGCACCCGTTTCGCCAGCTCTGATTGACCTGCGAGTCGGCCATATCCTCCGCGCCATAGCTCACCCCAACGCCGACTCCCTGTACGTCTCGACGATTGCGATGGGCGACGCCGAAGGCACTGAACACACCCAAGTCGACGAAGAGACGGGAAAGGTGGTTCGGACAGTGTGCTCCGGACTGAACGGACTCGTTCCCCTGGAAGAGATGCAGAACCGCAAAGTGGTGGTGGTGGCGAACCTGAAACCAGTCAACATGCGTAGTATCAAGTCTGCAGCCATGGTTCTTGCCGCTTCTCCGCCAGCCGAAGAAGGAGCAGACCCTCACGCAGCAGATCGTGTCGTCGAACTCGTCAACCCACCCGAGGGCGCCGAGGCCGGTGACCCGGTCTTCTTCGAAGGGTGGCCGTACGGTGAGGGCAAGGGCCCAGAGAAGCAGTTAAACCCGAAGAAGAAGGTCTGGGAGAGTGTGCAGCCGGGATTTTTCACCAGTGATGATCTTGCGGTTGGGTTTGATGCGGGCCGGCCGGGTGTGGAGATCGACGGCGAGAAGGACAAGAAGGGCTGGCTGGTCGTGGAGGGCAAGGGCCGATGTACAGTGAAGACGCTCAAGGGAGCCGTCGTGAGGTGATGTATGTCGGTTATGGTTCACGAGTCTCCCCAGCTCAAACTGTGGAAAGTATGAGCGAGATGCGTGTATCGTGTCCAAGCATTCGTTGTGCGACACTTTGAGGAACATGGAATTCGTTCAGCCACACCGTACTCCAGACACGAGTGCCGAGACGATCAGCATCCAGCATTTACGAAAGACTACATCTTAGAGCTAAGAGCCAGCCCAGCGCCTCAAGGGTTGAAGAGAAAAGACAGCCGAACAGACCGGATCACTCGAGATGTGTTCGCAGAGGGCACAGCACATCACAGGCAGATTCGCGCTATAGAAAAAGCCTTCCATTCTTGCTCATGCTTTCCCTCCTGCCCTTCCTCCTCGGAATAGTCAGCCCGTCTGAACGTCCAATTCCAGGTCCAGATCCAGATCCAGATCCAACTCCAGTATGGGACCGTGTGTTGTGCTCCTTCGCTCTACTCTGCTCTGCCTAAATTACACACAGTATGTAGATCCGAATCTCCCGTGTCCGGAGACGAGCTTAAGAAGACGATGGCCCATGATAACGGCCAAGTATACCGCGCTCACTGCAGTATTAGTCTATTGCTCTATATGTCGGCGGTAGTCTGCTACATGCTCCGCTACAGCACAGGACAGTACAGTATACCATGCCGCGGTGGTTTGCGATCAGCCTTCTGCTCTCCCGTACGTCTGTCAGCGCAGAGAGAGGCGGGTTCTTCCTCCCCATTACACCGGGACTCTTCGCCGGTTGATGCCCGATGCAGATATACATGCTCTGTATCCATATAGACTTCATTCGTGGGCTCTCCATGTGCCAGCACAGCATCAAAGGCCCGCCTCCACATTGCGTCACAAACGACGTGGGCGTGTCTAAAAGTACGAGTTGGCTAAAATGCCCGGTCCGCTTCAAATCCCAAATATCAAACGCTCCGCTCACTTCAACAAGATGATCAACAGGACCAAGATCACGATGAGGACAATGATCGTGGTCATGCCCCAATTGTCCTTGGCCCGCTGACTCACGCCCTTTAACCGCCGCTTCGCCCCGTCCAGGCGGCCTTGATGGCGATCCACGCCGCGGTCGACCTCGTCGAGCAGGCCGATTTGGCCCTCGAGCTCATCCCCGACCTGCATGGCAAGTTGCCTTTGGCGGCCTATGCTTTCGCCGAGGCGGTCGAGCTGCTCATCCTGCTCGGCAATGACCTGCTGGTGGTACGCGTGTATTTGCTGATTCGACATCTCGGCCGTCGGGTCCGGCGTGCGCGCCCGGCGACTGTCTTGGTCCTCGTCGTCTGTGTACCGCGAGGGGAAGAGCGCCGCGCGCACAGCCTCGTCCTCGGCATCGTTGAGCGATTCTTGCGAGGGGTTGTCTCGGAAGCGGACGTTCTTGGCCCCTCCCGCCTGACTTTGTGAGGCGTCTTGTCTCCTTAGGTTGGACGTCTTCTGCTGCTGCTGGCGGGCCGCGTCGCTTGACGTCCGTGTCTTGGCTCGGGCGAAGTCATCCTTCAGCGTCGGGTCGTTCGGGGATGAAAGGATGTCATCGGCGGTGATGGCGGTGGAGCTCTCTCCCTGGAACTGCCGGGAGAGGTCATTATATTGCAAGCGCAGTTGCGGTAACGATTCGTCGTCGGGAGAGCGGGAAGACAGGGATTCGATGCCTTCGCGGAACGACTCTAACGAGCGGGCGATGTTGGAGTCTTGCGAGGGGCTCGGGTCGAGATTTAACGAGATGGCGCGCTGGCGCTCGAGGAGGGAGAGTTTAATGTGGTCGGCGAGGAGGAGGAGTTGCGAGGGATTGGACATGACGGGTCGTGGCTGGAGGGATGGTTTGAGGCGAGTCGAGCGACGGGAGCTGAGCGTGATATCGGCAGGTCGAGATTGCCACGGCGGAGAGGGTTGTTCAGAGCGATGTGTCTCAGACGTGGACGAATCGCATGGGCCAAGAGGGTGGTCGGGTGTTGTTGCGTTTGTTGTGCTCGTACAGTACTACGTATACTGTACTGTGTAAGCTGAAGCCTGCGGTCACAGTGGCGGAAGCAGTCCGGGGGAGTGGCACCCGGCGGCTCCAGGCTGGCAGGCTGGGCGGGGGTTCCCGGCAGTCAATTGCCAAGCTGAGTATGTAAAAGGGACTAGTGTCATGCCGCTCTATGCCATGCCAGCAATACACAGTCCACAGTCCACAGTCCTCCGTACACTATACAGTCTGTCCCGAGTCACACTTCTCATGTGTCCTCCTCAGCGAGAAACAGTATACCGAGGATGATCCATCTTGGTTGTCGAGATCAGCGGCCCGAGCAAAAGATCTGAAGGGAGACCCGTCGCTGTCGGTGACTAAGTTGAATGCGTGCAATCCATCAATCTGTCTGTCGGGCCCAAATCGGTGCAGCCTTGAACTCTCGCCTTCTCCAATATAAGCCCCAAATGCCTCTACAAGATTTGATGGAGAGATAATGCTCTGTGACCCTGGACCTGTGTTGTCTTCTTTTTCCAGCGCCTGACGCGAGCCGCAAGAGAGAGGCATCTTCCCCCTTCCTTCCTAGGCACCACTTGAAATGCCAAGGATTGCTGCCTGGCTCTTGACTCATTTAGTAGCATCTACCGGCTATTACGGCCTCAGATCGACGAAATGAGGCCGAGGCTAAGGTAGAGACTAGATGTTCAAGTATCAAGAGCCATCTAGCAGGGTTGTGGCATCGGCATTCAAAATGACACCTTCTCCAATATACTCCCTTACCCGAAGGACCAGAGGACCAGACCATCTATGGCTTCCACAACCTCCCTCCTTGATGCCATAGCAAACAGGCGTACATTCTACGACCTGGCCCCCTCGTCTCCCATCTCCGACGCTCGTTCACCCTCCATGTCCCCTCCTCCTCCTTTAACTGCCAGTCCGCCCGCTTTCTCATTCTCCTGCGTGGTGAGCACCAGCGGCTCTGGGACAATGCACGCGCCATCATGTCGCAGGTACTCCCCGATGAGGTGTTTACGACGTACTTCGCACCAATGATTACAAAGTATCGCGAGGGCTACGGCACGATCTTGTGCTTTGAGGACCGAAGCACGGTTATGAACCTGGCCAAGCAATACGACGGGATCATTCCGCGTGAGAAATTCGAGCAATGGAGCGAGCATAGCGCCGGTATGCATCAGTTTGCTTTGTGGTGCGCCCTGGAGGCCGAGGGGATGGGCGTGAATTTGCAGCACTACAATCCAAATATTGACAATATGGTGAGCGAGACATTTGCGGTCAATTCAAGTTGGATCCTGAAGGCTCAGATGGTGTTTGGAACTCCGAGCACTAAGAACCCGAAAGAAAAGGAGGTAAAGTCACTGGAGGACAGGGTCCTGGTGAAGGGCATGTAAGCCTTTTGTTCAACCACGGCTTTCTGTGGATGTTGCTGTCTGGTATCTTAAGTGTATGCTTGCACTAGAGTTCCCTCTTGTGGTCAGCTAATACGTCCTCATCGACGTGGGCTGGACACCTTGGCGGCAGCGGCAACATGAGAAGAGACTGACAGGTCATCTGGTGTCTTCTTCGTCTTGAGATGATATGCTGCGTTAAGCTTGTTGGTCTTTACTCAGGACCACGTTACCACGCTGATACCTTACGGATGGCAATACCTGCGTAATGTGCAAGGCTGGAACCGACTCCACCTAGGCGCTCTTATCTGTGTCTCCGTCGTAACGGAAGGAGAGGACATTGTTTGATGCGAAGAGCCCCAGGGTCTCTGGCTCGTCGGACTCGTACTGGTGTCAAACGAAGGAACAGGCGAGCACAGCTCATTGTGGATGTATATTCGCAACCACCACAGCCTACTATCTATATCATTAAAAAGGTCTTTGTCGTTCAAATCCGAGTTTCGATGGTTCCCTTAGCCACGTGCTTCCACCGGTCCGTCTCTAGCATGTCCCGACGACGCGCCTTTAAGCCTTCTCCGCTGCAAAAGCCGGCTCCACGTCGGCCGCGACCTCGTCGACAAATTCAAGGTCGGCCTCCAGGCTGGTCTCGGGTTTGATCTTGAACCAGATCAGCGGGAAAGCAAAGACGAGGCCGCCCAACAAAAGACCCCACGCGATACCGAACATGGCATTGTAAGACTGTGGAACGACGACTCGTGTCAGCGGAATTCTTTCAAAGGGTCTGTTGGGACCGGGAAAAGGGTGCACTCACCACCGCCAGCGTATCCAGTCGGTACACAATGGCATTGCCCGCACTCTGGATGGATTTGTAGAACCCGACGTACATGGCCAGTTTGCGGGCGCTGTTGGAAAGAGAGCCCATGTACCAATAGATGGACGTCTGCCACGCGGCATCGTAGAAGCCCCAGAAGATGTAGAGCACGAAGAGCTCGCCGTAGCCGGGGCTGCTCCAGTCCATCCGCGCATCCGCCGTCGGCTGGACATCGCTCCGAGACCAGTGACTCTGATGCTTGAGCGCCCCGCCCCAGATGGCCAGAGTCAGCAACAACAACGCCACCCAGCAGACACGGGCGCGCAGGGGCCGCGAGAACCGGGTCCAGTCGAGAGCAAACCCGAAGAGGAATGACGACACAATCTGCATGGCCCAATAGATGACGTTGTTGAGGGACCGAGTTCGAGCATTGAAGATGGCCAGGTTGAAGTCATTGAACTGGTAGGTGTAGAACCAGTTGGAGGACAGAAACATCTACGCGCATCATCGGGTCAGCAACTTCCCAACTTCCAACTTCCTTTCTCCCAATCTTCGACAAGGAGGAGGCTGGGGCATACCGGAAAGAGTAGGACCACGAAGTAGTCCGTCCGCAACAGCTCCCAGAGGCCCAAAAGTTCGGTTTTCCAAGAAGGGTGTTTCATCGAGATGACGCGACTGCCGTCGGGACGAACAACCTTCTTGGCAGGTAATATACAGAGCCCGACGATACCGCCGGCAAACATCAGGACAGCAAAGGCGGCATATGTGCCGTCTCCCACACTGCTACCCGAGCCATGGATCGTCTCACCGAGCGGGATCTGGAAATCACCCAGTCAGTACCTAAAGCACAAGGTGGATGAAGGAATTTCGACGTAAGAAATTGCCATACCAAAGCGCCGATTACCGCCCCCATGTTGAAAATGCCCCAGTTGAGGCTGATGTATTTGCCTTTCTGGCTCTCATGGGGATAGGCGAGAAGGATGGCTCCTTGAGCCGTCCAAAGCAAGGCCGCGGTAAAGCCAGCCAAGGCGCCGGCGAAGATGACGAACCCTGAATTGGCCGTGTGGTTGTAGCAAATGTAAGAAAGCACCGAGGTGCTATAGCCGATGCCGGCAGAGGCCAGTCCCCATCGTGACCCGATAACGTTGACAATCGAGCCCGAGAAGAAGGCGAAGAAGGCAAATGTACAGTAGGTGGCCACAGCGGTGTTGTTGGCCACGGTTGGGTCCAGCTGCCCACCTCCACCAAGTCCGGACCTGTTCGACGGTCAGTTCCAGGTCGTAACAAGAAGAGGTGAGGATCGTACAGTGCATTACTCATCCCCGGGAGCAGGAAAAGGCAGAACGACAGGAGCAAGATTTGTGTCAACGGCGAGGCATAGTATGTCAACGTCCACGCTCCGATTTTCGTCCGACGATAGATCCAACCGTCAAGTGCTTCGGGAGGCACGTTCTCGGCATTGCCTGCGACCGCAGCGCCGGCTACCACGTTGGTCTCGGGACTTTTCTCCACGTCAGCCATGGTGTTGAGCCTTCACGGGCGAGTGATGAGGCTTGTGGGTTGCTTTGTGTTATTGTTGAGGGCGAAGGGACAAAGAAAGCCCCAGTGCAACGGCTGGTGTTGGTGCTTCTCACTTGGTCAGAAGCTGGGTCTGAGAGTCTTTGCAAAGCAACATCCTCTGCGGAATGGAGGAGATGCACCAGATCATATATCGTCGTTGAATTCTTTAGCCACTCGGTAGTCCATGAAACCAACGATTCGGCTGCTGTTTCCCGCAACCCGCTTGACCACAGACCGCGGGCTGCGCGATCTACCCCGGTCTAAGATAAGCTGGTAGCACGGCCTCAATGCGACCGCTGGAAGGAATCATCACGCGACACAATTCGACAAGGGTCATAATTGACAGCCGCGGTGCTGGAGGCTGGCTTGCGGGATGTGGAGGCGTGGCAGCGTAGCACAAGTGGAGACACGCCCGATAGGCCCTATCGTGGTGATAAGGTATAGACAGGAGTGACCGCTGAGTGGCCGACTAGTCACTGTCAGTCAGTTGATAACAGGAAAATGACAGGAAATTTACAATCAATACCGGACTCCGCAAAGTAAACGTGAAGAGGTCTGCCAACGACAGATTGTCTGTCGAGAACCTACACCAGCCCTAAGGGGCCATCATAAGGGCATCAGCGACATCTCTACTAATCTCCGCATACTCGCTCTCTGCCTCGAATCCCAGCTCGAGGAGACTTCGAGATACAATTCCGCTGGGAACCTGGAAAAAGGAGTCCGTCAGCATCGGACGCGTGCACGGAATAAAGGGAGTTTCGAATCGGGAAACACATACTCGGCTTGATATGCACGTTTCGCAGCCCTGGCGGTCCAATTCGCGAAGCGCAAATACGGACATTCTCTGAACAACGTCTCGGAGGTCAGAGCCCGAGCTGGTAGATGACTGTTCAGGATTCATCACAAGAGCGGACAACATGCCACCGGATGGAGGACCCATAGCGACCTCGCCACAGAACGATGCAAGCCGTGAACCTTTTGTGTGAACTAGCATTGACCCGACAATCCGCTGGGAGATGGTCTCACGTGCCAGAACCAATGCACATTCTTGCCTTTGAGAAGATAAGTGGAGACGATACAGGCACTCAGCGAGGGGGTCGGCTGACGTTCCACGCCTTCGCAGATGCGAACAAAGGTCATCGGACATATTCCAGTTGTAGCTGATCTGAACATACAACTCGAGAGATGAATCCTGTGGAATTTGAGATATATTTTCCCAACAAGCGTTGATGTTTTTCATTTTCAGTGTAACGAGATGCCGGTGAGTGGTAGCAGATCCGACCTTCCAGCCTCTGCACGGTGTTAGAGATTTTGCCTCACATGTGAAGTCGCCACCTACAGGTTTTCCAGCCACTTTTTGGCATAGTCATTTGCTGGCGTCGATGATTTGAGCAAGCCTGGGTAGATCCCAAACAGAGGACATCCTACTTGGACAGTGTTTGCCTTGAGGCGATCCCTCAAGAAACTGAGGGTGAAGTTGTACAAGTCTGTTCCGATCGAAAGTCGGCGTTTTGACGCTTCAACCAGGATGAAGTCCAGACAGCTATGGCTGACGCTCTTAAAGTGGTGCAACCTGCAGAGGCCATAGATGGTTTCTGTGCTGGCGTTTCTGACGATGAAATAGTACGTGGCCATGGTTGAAACAGGTGCGTTTGAAAAGGCGTCTGGAGACAAACCTGACAGCCACAGACTTAACTTCTCAGCTGGGCTTCCCTCACCCTCGCTCTCGGCCGCCGCTTTCAGCAATACATTTAGTGATGTCAAATCGCGGGTGGGGTCGAATTGCTCGACGAGCCATGTTGGCTGGTGGTCTTCTCGGGATTGCACCCGCTTGGGCATGGTATGGCCAGGAGCGCGACCCTCAGCTTTGAGGTTCCCGCAGAGCACGCGAAGGACGCAGCTCAGAGAGATTGCCGTGCAGTCATAAATCGCCAGATGAGTACCCCTCCAGCTCCCGATCGGCAAGTCATATGGGGAGCTCAAAGAAAGCAGGACCACTGCTGGGGGGCCCTTGACCGCTTTTTGGCCCCGTTCTCGCAATCTACAGAGGAAATTCACATACCTGGCAAAGGCCGTCTGGTATTGATTGCGATTTGCATCGGCCACCATGATGATGACAAGATCAGCATCTTCGAGCAGCCTTTCGTGCTCAATCTGCACACCGTGGGAGGAATACGAGGTGTGCACCACCTCTCCTACGCCACAGCGAGAGAGTGCTTGGCCAAAGGCCTGAAAATACTCTTCACCATACATCGAACCACTGGCAAATTTTCGAGTCTGCAGGGTCAGAGAACTGCCACGAGTACCGTGCGAAAGGCTGGATTGGGTTTGTCCAACGCGCAGGAGCGGCGTGAACAGCGCGACTTTACTGCGTGGAGGCAACGTCTGAGTGAGCGGAATGACTGGAGGATCATCTTGCAAGATCGTCATCGATTGCTCGTAGACTCTGAGTGCGAGCTGTCGGTGCTCAGCACGCAAGCTTTCGAGATGCTGGAGGCCCAAGGGTTGAAGCGCTTGTTGCCAGTTTGTGTATTTATTCTTCATCGATGATATTCTCAATGCCTTTTCTTCCACCCTGCTCGCGGGGACAGTCTTATTCTCAAGTGCCAGCGACAAAGACGCAAACGCCTCGAGCTGCAGGGGGAACGACCGGCATACATTGATCATGTCGCACCCTGCGCCGAGGCCCATGACGGTGGCTTGACCCACGCCGACGCTTTGTGCGATGCCATCCATCTCCAGACATTCTGAGACGATGACGCCTTCATAGCCGAGCTGCCCGCGCAAAAGTTCGGTGAGGACTTTTTTTGACAGGCAAGCATGCATCAATTTCGGCCCCATGGATGAAATTGCACATCCTGCGGCGGCAATACCATCGACCCCATCGCGAATCGCCTGTTCGAATGGGACTATGATGGACTGGCGCAGTTGCTCAAGGCTGGTAGAAATCACCGGAACCTTCGCAACGGATTCGTCAATCTCAAGGCTGCCTCCAAGAGGGAAATGCTTCGCGCAGCATGCCACATGGGCATCTCGACAGCCTCTGATGAAATTAGAACCCAGCTTCGCGACCAGATGCGGATCATCTCCAAAGGACCGTGTTCCAAATCCTGGAACCGTCCGATCAAGGATGACATCCAGTGCCGGGCCTAAAAGCCAGTTCACGCCGATGGCCGACAATTCTCTGGCAGTGGCATGTCCGACGAGATAGGCATTCTCCTTGGAGTTTGTTGCAGCAATGGCCATCGACGAGGGAAACTGCGTGATATAAAGCTCGTCGGTGATGGAATTCACCAGACCATTTTCCTGATCGAGCGCAATCAGCAAGGGCTGCTCATGGCCCGATCGATGCGCAATCATCTGCAAGTCTCGAATGAGGCGGAGCCCTTGTTCGGCAGCTGATCAAACTGCAATTAGTCTCCCAGAGGCTCCGGTGATGGGGGAGCACGGTCCAAAGCACTTACAAACGAAGTTTTTGGCATTGAGCAAGACTGTCCCAAGGCGGTACTCTTCAATGAGGGTGCGAATGTGTGGATTCACCTCAGTGCCATCAAAGCCCATCATAAACAGTGACCCCACGGTGCTGTTAAGGTTGAGCATTCTGAGCGATGGTTCAAGGGCGCATCGACTCACGATTTGGGGACTGGGGCCGGCTGCGCAACTGGCCGCTCCATGTCGGTCGTACTATCTCCTTGTCGCAAGAGTCCGCCAGTAGAGACGTTTCGCTTCTGACCTGGGTAACATGCTCTATATGAACGACTATTATCCCTAGACACGTCAAAGGTCCTGCACTGGACCGGATTAAGCGGTGTTGATAACGCGGTCCGTGGCGAACTTCCAAAGGGAGAAATGTGCACGTGACTCGGCTGGAGTCTTGGGATTATCACATGACCGTACAGATCGACATGGTCATTACAAAAACCATACGTGTCAGGATAGGGGGGTCTCTGTATCCACTTCTATTCGGAATTTCATTGGGCAAAGCGTGTTCTGGCTCTTGGTGCTGCAAAGCCGAGAAGCATTTCAACTCTATATCTCTCTATCAGGAGAGTCTCAAGGTCAAATACTGGTCAGAGGACAAGGCACTGTCTTGCATCTTTCACTACAACCCTATACAACTAACGCCGAGACGATGCACGAGCCTCTCGTACGCTTCGCAAAGTGTGTGCTGGCGAAGGACGGCCAGGAGGTAGAAGAGGACCTTTACATATCGCAATTGACAGGTAAGATCGTCGAAGGAGCGTCTCAAGAGGATGCAATTGTCGTTGAAGACCTTGGGGGTCGCATAGTCGCTCCCGGACTGATCGAGGTCCAACTGAACGGGGCGATGGGCTTCAATTTTTCCGAGGTCCCCGAGTCGGACAGTGAGATGGAAGAATATGCAAAGTCATATACCAAGGCCTGTCAAGGCCTCATCAAAACGGGTGTGACCTCATTTCTTCCAACGGTGACCACTGCTCCATCCGACATGTTCAAACGCGTATGTGCACGTTTCCCTCGGGAATTTGGGACCTTGAGTTGACCATACAAACCCATTCTGACATACATTGCCCAGGTTTTACCATATCTCGCTCCTAACGGTCACATAAGAGACCCGTACGTTGGGTCCGAGTCCTTGGGTGCTCACTGTGAGGGGCCTTTCATCAGTGCCGCTCGAAAAGGGGCTCACGTTGAAAAGCATCTACAGAGGCTGGAAAACGGATGGGAGAGCATCCTGCACTTCTATGGACCGGAGAACTTTCTTCCAATGCCTCATCCGTCCGGGAAAGACGAGTTGGCCACCACCCGACCCGCCACTATCAAAAAACTAACCGTGGCCCCCGAGCTCGATGGCATGGTTGATGCGATCAGGCATCTTACACAGGAACGCCAAATCTGCTGCTCCATCGGCCACACTGCAGCCCCGTATGAAGTCGGCCTTGGGGCTGTCCGAGCCGGAGCCACGATGATTACGCATTTATTCAATGCCATGGAACCCCTACTCCATCGCAGTCCCGGCATTCCTGGTCTGATCGGAGCACCCGAGACGGACCTTGAACACAATAGGCCATTCTTCGGCTTGATCGCCGACGACGTTCACGTGTCGCCGAGCTGCGTGAGGACAGCTTGGGCTGTCCACGAGAAAGGCTGCATCCTGACCACGGATGGCACGGCTGCGACCGGTATCGACCTTCCGGACGGTGTGTACCAGTGGAAAGAACGGCGTTTGGAGAAGAGAGGGAGAAAGATGTTCTTGGAAGGGACAGATACCATTGCTGGAGGGTAGGTTGCCTGTGTCCTGACCAGATTTACGTCGTCTCTCTGCTGACCGTGGCCTCTGGAACAGAACTACGACTCTGTTAGAGTGTGTATCGAATCTCATTCGTTGGACAGGTATTGGAGTCGCCCGGGCTCTCGAGACGGTGACCACAAACCCCGCCCGCTTTCTGGGTTGCTCAGAAACCAAGGGACATCTGAGGCCCGGCGCCGATGCAGACTTGGTCGTTATTTCTTGGGGAGACGTGGACGGTGCGAGGGAATTGCAGGTGGATCAGGTGTGGAAATTTGGCCGGAAAGTATATGACCGAAACCCTTGATAGTGAGCATGGTTAGATTAGAGTTCCGGTGTGTTGATAACATGCTCCACTTGGGAATCCTTGATAGAGGCAACGTTACACCACCCGGCCCGCTGGGCTTGCCACCGAAAGATACTCGAGACTTGGTTGGAATTGCTGCACCGACCTGACCGCTGATATGAGCATCTCAGATGATAGTTGGCATTCGGTTCGGACCCGTGCTCTCAGAACCGTTGGGTAGGGAACATAAAGCATTCTTAGCACACTTTAGAGAGCAGCACGGGGAATCTTTGGAATTCTTCAAGGCTGTCTCTACTTGGCCAATGCCGAGAAAATAGCACCCTACATCGCAAACAATGAGGCTGATTGTCCGAGACACGGCTGAGGGAGCCTCAGAGTACGTGGCCCGGTATATCCTGGGTGAGTTCGATCTGGCTATTGCGGCTCCCCCTCCATGCAGATGGTTCTGATCTGGGTCAACAGAACGGATTAACCGCGCCTGCCCAAGCAAGCAGAAGCCATTTGTCCTGGGCCTTCCGACAGGGACCAGTCCTCTCGGTATCTACGCCTGTCTGGTCGATTTCTTCAAGAAGGGGCTTGTCAGCTTTCAGCATGTCGTCACCTTCAATATGGTATAGTCCCTGAACTCTCCTGTTGCCCCAAGTGATTCTTTTACTGCTCTGCGCGGTTGACTCACGTTCATTTGCTTCCGGGCCATGAAGTGAAGCCATAACAATGCCATGGAGACCATTTTATAAACCATTTCAGGCTAACCTATCGTCTGTTTTTGGCAGGATGAATACGTGGGTATCCCCCGTGACCATCCCCAGAGCTATCACTACTTCATGTTCCAACACTTTTTCGACCACATTGACATCAACCCCGAGAATATTCACATCCTGAACGGCAACTCCCCGGACCTTCAAGCGGAATGTCAGGCCTTTGAGGACGCCATCGTCCGAGCTGGTGGCATCGATCTCTTTCTCGGGGGGATGGGCGCCGATGGTCACATTGCATTCAATGAACCAGGATCCAGCCTCGCTTCTCGGACGCGAGTCAAAACACTTGCCCGAGACACGATTATAGCCAACTCGAGGTTTTTCGGAGACGATGAGAGCCAGGTACCCATCCGTGCCCTCACGGTCGGCGTGCAGACTGTGATGGACGTGAGTCATTTTCCCCCTAACGTGGTAGGAGCCTAAGGCATGTCGGGCTGAATCTTGAATTCTTGATCACTTAGGCACGCGAAGTGGTTATTATTGCCACGGGAATCCACAAGTCGGTGGCATTACAGCGATGCATCGAATCGGGCGTCTGTCACATGTGGACACTGTCCTGCTTGCAGATGCACCCCCGAGCCATGGTTGTCGTCGACGAAGACGCAACCATGGAACTCCAGGTGAAGACTGTCAAGGTACGTCCCAAGGTATTTGTGCAACTCGGTGGTGATCCGCCATGTTGCCCGTCTCACTCAACGCTCACCGGGAAGCAGTATTTCAAAAGTGTTGAGAATGTCGACAACGGAAACACTCTGATCGTCACGTCGGACGTAGCCAAAATCGACCACTTCGAACTGTGTCCAACGACCAGAATTACAGCAGATCCGAGTCCAGCCGTCCAAGTAGACGCTCCAATGGAGGATTCATCCCCAGTGACCGATCATCGACTGGCAAATGGCTTTGTTCTCGACAAATCTGAACTTCTCCTGCCTCCACCGGACCATCCTAATCGTACCGCATCGGTCAGCCCCGAGCTGATCCCCGATCGAATGGCATCGCGAATTGCGCTGACTTTGCCCTCCCGCGCCTGAATGCACTCAACATGGTCCTGTATCCTGGCAATGCGAGTCCTTTGTAGTGAGATAGATGCTCAAAGCTCAGTGGCCATGATATCCAAACGTTCACGTTCAAGCCAGGAGTAAGGTTTCCAGTTGGCCCTAAGTCAGTGTTGGCCGTTCGGCCAGTATCTAAAGCACCGGAGAGGTGGCGTGCTATCGCGAATCCTCGGAACGCGATGCTCGACCATGCCGGGTGCCCGATACTGTAAAACCAATAGTTGAAATCGCCAAGAAGAAATTGACTGGGTTAGCAGCAACAGGCCATCCGTTGACTAGTGTGGCAGCGTTACACAAGATCTCCACACTTGATAGCCGAGAGCAGATAAGCATCGTCCATTGAACCCCCTCATGCTGCGGATATGGCTTTTTCCAAAGTAGTTAGGGTTACACGGTCATGTGGGGATCCACCATTGGAGGGTAATTGAATGTACGGGGTGTCAGAAGGACCTTTTCTCTGCAAGGCGACCAGGGTCGAATAGTTACCATGTCATGTCATGTCATGTTGCACGTTCGACAGTGGAACCCCCTCTGATTACCATTCACGACGTGTCCTTCTTTGCCCAAGATTCCTAGCATCTGGCCACGTGGGATCAAGCAGAGCCCAACTGAACCGGCGCCCGTGGTCATCACAACTGGAGACGTGTCCACCGCGCCTAACCCGTCGCGGCTTACGACATCCCGAGCCTTTAAAAATGCCAACAGCGGGACGCACAGAGCCACCCCTAAGCACACGACAACGCCAGGATCGATAACTGTTACTACTGGACTGAGAGGGCGTGTCTTGAAGTCCCAAACGTCCGGCGGAGTGGGTAGAGAGTCACGATGTTGACTGATGGCGTTGACCCAACATCAGGGATGGGCACACCTGAAGCAAGAGGGGACCTCGCTGCGGCCTTCTTTGAGGAGGCAATCTCGAGTCTGACGTCGCCATTGACGACGCCCGAGCTCTTCAAATACTCCGAGCTGTTGGCCGAATCGCTGCGCAAGAATATGAAGGATGCGACATCTTTGTCCATGTTGCCATCGTTCATCGATGACGCGCCGACTGGACAAGAAACGGGTCGAGCCATCGCCATCGATATCGGCGGCTCGACGATGCGCTTCGCACTGGTGGACTTGTACGGGCAGATGGAGGAGGCCACCCCGAGTCTGTCAACCCCAGGAGCCAGTCCTGACGACAAACAATATGATCTGCCACCTTCCCAGAGATTGGGTATTATCACGCAACGGCAATGGGAGATCACTCAACAAGTCAAGGAGTTGAATGGGGAGCTCTTCTTCGACTGGATCGCGCGGAACGTGAAAGAAGCAATGCTCGAAGCCGGTCTCGACTACCAGCAGGGTTTTAGGGTCGGTTTGGTGTGGTCATTCCCATTGGAGTGAGTGTTGCTTCATTATAAGCGACCCAAACCCTTCTTTCTGTATACACCTGACTGACATGTCGGACCAAACAGGCAGACCAGTCTCAACGATGGCGAGCTGAGGGAGATGGGCAAGGGCTTCAAGGTCGGGGTGCAGTTGAAGGGTCGCCGGCTGAAAGAATGCCTGGATTCGGCCTTTGCGAGAATGGTAGGTCAATCCAGAGAGAAGGCATGTCAGAACTGTAGATTTCTGACCAGCCAACGCAATCGCTGACCTACACCGCCACAGCATTTGTCGCTCGAGCTTGATGCCATCATTAATGACAGCATCGGCCCATTGCTGGCCTTGGCATACACAAAGCCGCGAACTGGTGTGGGCTTGGTCGTAGGGACCGGATTCAACGCCTCGATCAAACTTCCTGCACGGTCACTCACGGTGGAAAAATATGGCCACCGATCAAGTCAATGGAGAGATTCGGCCAGACACGTGCTCGTCGACGCGGAGCTTTGTGTTATAGGTCGCAACATTTTCCGCCAGACGGTGTGGGACGATCAGATCACAGCCCTCTTCCCAGGACCGGACTCTTTGGCGCTAGAGCAGTGGGTCGGGGGGTTCTTCATGGCCGAGATTGTTCGACGCATTCTACTCCAGGCCGCCCAAGCAAACCTTTTGTTCGGAGGAAACACGGGGGAGAAGTTGCGGCAGGAGCGCATGATCGGACTGGAGGTGTTTGGAGATATCGAGGCGTAGGTGAAGGGCTTGCACTGCCCTGGACATCCTCATCCTCTGCGTTTCTATATGCATGTTCCGTCAGCTAACTTATGAATCTTTCTCGACGACAGCGACCAATCGGAAGACTTACAGTTGGGAAAAGCATTGTTGTTGACCACGCTCGATCTTCCCACGGAGCCGTCAACCCAAGATATGATATATGTCCGACGCATCTGCCAAGCGGTTTCGACCAGAGCAGCAGCGTACGCTGCTGTGAGCGTACGATCCCTGGTCACCCTTCAACGTGCCGAATATCACCGACAGGGTCTGCCAGAGTACTCGTACCACACGCGTCCCTCGGCCCAGGACGGGCGCCACATCTCGGAGCAGCGTGAGGATGACACCACCGTCGTCGCCTGTCTAGGTTCCGTAATCGAAAAATACCCCGGATTTTTTCACCGTTGCCAGGAGTATGTGGACAGGCTCCACGAATACGAAGGGCGTCCGACAGTCACCCAGCATGGTATAGAAGCCGAGGACAAGGCTCGACGGGGCACATCATCAGGAGGCCGCCGTACCCAGCTCGAATTGTGTCACAACTCAAGTCTGACTGGAGCCGCCGTAGCCGCTTTCCAGGCGCGTTACAGCCACGGTCAGAAGTCTGGGCACTCGTGTGCGGATGAAACCCTATCTAGCAGCCCTGGCGTATCAGCAAGCACACGCGCATCTCTAGATAGAGATGAGAAGAGCAGAAGTCGGGTCCTAACATTGGTTGCGCAAGCAAAGCAAGACGCCAATGCATCTAGGTTAGAACCTGGTAGTGCGGAGGAGAAGAGTGTATCCTCGCCAAGATTGACGATATGGACGAGGCTTAGAAAATGGATTTGCTTCTCCCGAGTGAGGGGCTGATCTGCTCAGGTGTGCGTCCACAGGGCATTGACCAGGCCTTTAATTCCAATGGTTCTTGGCACATAGAACCTTGCATGACCAGCGGGGAGCGAGGCTTCGAAAAGAATGCGCAGTTTTCACACATGCGACCAAACATGGCCAGGCAGGTTCCTTCCGGTCTCAAAATGGTGGGCGTATATGGCTTTTCCGTCCTTCTTTGAAGTGACACCACGGATGGTGCCAGAATACGGGATCCACTGGTTCCTGCCAGTTTTGGATACCCACCGGCACATAAGTGTACGAAGTAGGCGACGACTGCGAGGCGACGGAGCCCAAAAGGAGGGATGTTGACATTAGAACGTCACTGTTGAAGGCAGCTGGACTGTAACCTGCGACGAATGACCCGGATGGTGCTCCTATTAGATCGCCAGCCTTGGCTCTGGGCATCGTGTCATCTCCGACAGAATTTGATGTGGCTAGGGAAGAATTAGTCGATGTCTGGTTCATCGGCAAGCTCTGGCGTTGCTGAAGCGGGACGTCAATCGCTACATCCGTGGGCTCGATGCGCGATAGAGGCTGTAAATCGTTGTCGGCGATTTCAGTCGTATTCCGCTGCCCGAGAGGGACAAACCCTTCAGGCAGAGGCAGATAAGCGTCGCTTCGACTATTAAAACGGTGCCCACTCAATGCATGATCATGGTCCGGCACGAGAGTCTCTGTAGCACTTTCTGGACATGTTTGGTGAGGAAATGAAGATGATGAGAGAACATTTGGCGACGCCATATCTGGAATCTGGGAGAAGTCGATCCAGTCCCACATGGCGGGTGAAAATATAACTTGATCGGGTCCCAAGTCATTCTCCGGTATCGTCGAGTCCAACGGAGAGATTGAAGGCGTGCGTTGGTGATTGCTAGCATCTAGCATAGTAGAGAGAGGGAAATTTCTAGCCACAGAAGGGTCGACATGGTTGGAATCAGTGGAAGTTCCGTCTCTTGTCGACGGCCAACTGGTTTGATCTAAGTTGACGCCAATGTCTTTGCGAGAAGAGAAATTTTTAGGACTCCTTCCTCGCACCGTCAGCGGCATCGAAGTCGTAGCCAGTACTTTGATCTCCGAACCGTCGGCCATGCAGGCCACGATGGTGCAATTGACAACGAATTTTTGGCGTATTTCCTTCCTTCGTCGGCCATTGTTGCTGGTTGCTGAACGAAACTGGAGACGCTCCCAATTGATACGAGCCGCGAACCCGGACGGAGTTTCCTGAAACTCCAAGTCAACGTCCCCCGGGGGCTGTGAATTGAGGGCCGCATCTGGATTCCTGCTGGAAGCTGATAAGATCGGTACCGGCAGCCAGTCAATGGACTCGACCGCTGAAAGAGACGCCCTCAGATGCGAGACTGCACGTAGCGGCCTTTCGTGTACGCTGCCTGAGGTACCAATGCTGTCGTTGACGGCAATATGGGTGGGAAAGCCGCTTGCATCGACCCGACCGGCCACTTGGAAGAGATTGCGACGATAGCATGTCAGTTCATCTTCCACGGACTGGGTCTCAGGGTCCGTTTCTCGGTTCAGGATAAAGGTGCCATAGAAGCGAACCGCTGTAGAGATGTCTATAGGAGCGTATGTCGCATCGTAGATGGTGACATTCGGTTCAAGAGACCGGAACAACAGTTGATGGCTGCTAGACTCGATGGGCTCGTCCAGAACGCCAGCAACGTGGTCTTGGGCATTCATTGGCGGCGAAGTGCCTACGACGACATTGCCATCCTTTTGGCAAAGGTCGGGAGGGTCCAAAGCAAGCGCGCCTGAATGTATTGAAGGCGGCAACAAATACAGCCTATGGGCGTCTCTAAAAGCGGCACGGACGGGTGCGAGCCACACGTGACCGAGCTCGGATCGGGGTTGTCTCAGCCACCCACCCACGCCACCTCAGCTCTCAACGCCAAGCACCCAAGGGCCACAGGCCACATGAGGAGCCCCGGCTCGACGAATGTGTTCTCCACACGTCGACTTCCGACTCGGACAAACAACAACCTGACTTGATGTGCTGTTTGTCCCCGGCGCCCTTCTTAAACATGCTCTCCTCTCTCTCCCTCCGCAACTCACTGACTCTGGGCTGTAGAACCGACCGCCAGAATGGATGATGACCACGACATCCCCGTGTCGGACTTTGGCCTCGACAGCCCCGTCCCGCTCCAGTCGCAATTCAACACCCTCTTTGCCGAGTTCGCTCGGTCTCGTCCCCGCGTCTCACCTCCCAGATCCCCCTCCGCCCGCCAGTCCCGTCATGAGCGGCCCAAGGAGTCCGAGCACGCTCGATTGGACTTACGCTCCCTCGAATATGCCGAAGACTACGACTCCCATTTGATGTGCCCCATCTGCCACGTGCCGTTCGTCGATCCCGTCGTCCTCGAATGCGATCACACCTTCTGCGAGTCATGTCTGCAAGAGTACCGAGAAGGTGGCCAGAGCGGCCAGCGCAATCAGTGTCCTACTTGTCGGGCGTTCGTCCTGTCCGATTCCCGCAAGGCATCCCGCCTCATCGTCAACATGTGCAACGAGGTCAAGGTGAACTGTCCCAACGAAGACTGTGAACAAGTTCTCCCTCGAGGCTATATCGAACGACATGCAACCCGGGAATGTCCTCATCAGCGACTGGAATGCCCTGATCCCAGATGCGGGAAAATGGTCAAGAGGAGGAACTTCGTTCCGGAGCAGTGCATTCATTCCTCTCACATTGAGTGTGATTGTGGCGCCGTCATCGAATTGGGCAAGGGCGAATGGTTGAGGCACAAGGATGAAGACTGTCCTAACACTGGTGTCAAATGCAAGCAGTGCGGCCAGAGGATTTCGGCCAGAGACTACCTGAACGGCGTGACTGGCCATATCTGTGACGAGGACCATGTCTGTCCCGGAAAGGAGTACGGGTGTACGGACGAGTTCATCCCCGATGAGCTAGACCAGCACGTAAAGTCCTGTCCACTAGCGAGAATGGCTCCACACCTCAAGAAGCAATCGCAACTATTGCAGTCTCTACAAGAACAATTGGCCGTTGTCAGAGTTCGCAACGAGGTCCTCGAAACCGGCTTCGACAAAATCAACGACATTGTCAACGATCGTGTTCTGCCTCACATCGACCACCTCGACCGTTCTCCTCCTCCCGAGTCCGACATCGAGGAAATCGAACGCGATCACATCCCCTCCGCCGTCTCGCACCGCGATCTTTTGATGCCAGCTCATCTTCGTGCCTTGACGCCCTCGCCAGACCCGTTGGCTAGCACTATCTCGCAGACACAACAGCATCTACTCGCCCTGCACGAATCGTTGCGAGGGACTGTCGACACACTCGAGAATGACATCACCGTCATGGCCGGTAACATAGCCGATCTGGACGCCCGAACATCCATGCAGCTGATGAACGAGACGCTACGAATCAAAGAGGAGCTCGCTCATACCAATGCTGCCTTATTCAGCACCCGATCGCAAGTCCAGTGGCTACTCAATCGCGAGAGAATAGGCCAACAGCAACAGGCAATGGGTATGCGTGGTCGGACGCCATCCGTTCAGCCTCACTTGACGAATCTAGATCCATCGGCTAGAAGTTCGGTTTCGGAGGGCACAGATCCTTCGGCGCAAGGGTCCAGTTCCGAGAGGCAGCCGTCGCCAGGCTTTGTCGCGTCGAGTCCAAATTTCAGGCCACAAATGAGGCGGCCTAGTGGCGGGAGTCAAGAGAGGGTGAAATTGTGAATAGCTTCTCGAACATGAGTAGTCTCTTAGACGAAAGCATTCGCGAAGCTGTAAAACACAGTCTCGCAGTGTAGCAGTGGGCATCTGGGAAGAACTTATGAGGAAACGGAATACTGCACGTACCGCCGAGCTTCGATTTATGACCAATCCTTCACCGAAGGCAAAGCACACAATCAACCTTATGACAATGATAGAGTCGCTACGTACAGCGAACAACATGTATTTGCGACAGCCACAAGAAAAGCTCAGAAAGCTCCTTATCTCCCAGAGCCTTGCCCTGTCTCGCTTGCCCATCGGATGGACCTACCATTGTGGGGCTTGGGGAGCAGGCGGTCTTCTGCGTTTCCCAAAACACGCAACAAATGGGGAGCCAAGAGATGTTAGATGGCGAGATGGAGCGCTCGCGATTGGTGCCCCCTACCAATCGAACCCCGGAGACGCAGGAAATCCACCGCGAGGCTTTCGCCCTCCCACACCCCTTCGCGAACCACGGCATTTGATATGTGATATGTGGTTTGCGGTTTGTTGTATGTGATAAGGATAAGGTTTCTACGGTGCGCAGTTATCGCCAGATGGCTCGGCACGCTTGCTCGTGGATGAGATATGAGAATGCGTGCATGCATGCGTATAGATACGGGTTAACGGGACGCATGAGATCTCGTTATGGACGCGGATAGATAGATGCAGTACATATGTAGGTCGACCGACCGACCCACCGACCGACCGACTGCGACGGGACGCACACCAGTCTGTCTGTCTATCTGTCTGTCAGTACAAGAATACTTTGACTTGACTTGACGTGACGTGAACTACCCTATATATATTTTCCCTGCTCCCGACTTTCGATAAGAGACAGACAGCAATTACCCTCAAAGGCCACAACTCGCATTCAAGCCCGTCACACGTTGATTGCGTCGAGCATTCACCGAGGCACTGCACTGCATCTACAGTCCTGTGCTCGTAATTTCGGGGGTATTTATCGAATCTAGAACATCGCATCTCATCTCATCTCTTGTCATCTCGTATTCACGCGGCGGAATCAAAGCGACTTTCGTCCGTCACTACGGGCACGAGAAGAGACACGGAAAAAAAGGGCCGCTAAACCCTCCTCCCGTTCACCATGGGCCACGGACGCACGCTCGAGTATCCCAAAACGTCCATCAACAAGGTCAACCGGTATAACCAGCGAGGTGAGTAGGAGGAAAGAAACGAAACGGTTAATAACCTCCCTTAGGGAGTGCCCCCGCCAAAGAAAGCTAATTCCTACATCCATACATATGTGACATGTTGGTGTGGGGTACTGGCTGATATGTATGTACTCGGTACTAACTCTCTCATTCTCAACAACCTAGCCACGTACGATCTCGAGCAAATCCACACCATTATCAACACGAGCACAGTTGTTCATGTCTCGTTTAACACGCCGGATCCGGGGAATCCGTTCCCCGTGACGTTGCCTGTAAGTCGGTCGAGTCGAGAAGAGTCGGATCTCTGCCATTCCTTTCCATGCATTGGCCCTTCTTTTTGCGTCCCTCCTCCTCTCATCCTCCTCTACACTGCCCTACCTTGCCCGACCAGCCCTGCCCTGTCCTGCCCCACCAGCCTGCAGGGAAGTAACTTAAGAAGCTAACTCCGTTCACCACATCCAGATGGTCGGTGTGGCCGCCTCGTTCGACCACCCGTCCGCCTCCCTGGGCGAGCCCCTCGACGTCTACCTCCACGGGTACGTCAGTTCGCGACTGATGAATCTATCGCGCCGCGCCGAGACTGATGCATCGTCACCCGACGCACCGGCGCCTGCCCAAGGCCTCCCCGTAACCATCTCGGCCACCAAAGTCGACGGCCTAATCCTCACGTTGACTCCCAACACGCACGACGTGAATTACCGATCCGCCGTCCTGTACGGGTACGCCACGCTGGTGTCGTCCGTGGAGGAGAAGCTCTGGGCCATGGAGATGGTGACCAACAGCGTGGTCGCCGGCCGGTGGGCCCATACGCGCGTGCCTCCCGACGCCGCCGAGATGGCCAGTACGAGTATCCTGAAGGTGAAGGTCGTGGGCGGGAGTGGAAAGATCCGCGTCGGCGGGCCGCGGGATGAGAGGAAGGATCTGGACCGCGCGGATATACGGGCCAAGGTCTGGACGGGGACGATCCCTGTGTGGGAGTCGTTCGGGGAGCCTGTGTCGTTCCAAGGCGTGAGCGCCGGAGACGGGAAAGCCAATTTGGTACCGCTTGTGCCGGAGCATGTCGTGAGTTTTGCACACGAGCGGAGTGTGGAGAATGAACGCTATGCGTTGGCGGCGGTGGAGGATCGGAGTCAGGATTGAAGCGCGAGCCTCGGTAAGGGTTTAAATTATACTAGGTCGACTGGAAGTTGTCTCCGGGGTCCTTGCGTTATCGTATATCATATTATTCTCGTGTCGATCACTTCGTCTTGGCATTGGACCTGCATCGGGTGGGCCGCGCAGGGCTGCATATATGAGTAGACTGGTGAGGGGACTACTGTGTCGGCGGCGTCGACGTTGTAGATGCAATTCTCGAGACAGGATAGTGGCCGGCTGGGCGTTGGACTCTTCGATGATGCTACCCACCACATTTGGACGAAAGAAATAACTGCATCCTTGTAAGTGAGAGCGGGCCTTGGTGATCTCCCGGTCCTGGCCATAGCTCCTTGCATCACCTGCAGGATGTGGCTGCTCGGTGGCTGTCCCACCGGTCCCCTCTCTTGCCTTCCCTTTCATCCCCAAGAGCAAGGTTTCAGGAAGATTTGCACATTCTGAGCTACAAACTTTCGTTCTGGTAAGCCACAAATACTTGCATAGTACGAGGTACGTACCCAGACCCGAAAGCAGGGCAGTCTTCTGGAAGGTCCCCCTCCTCGCCTACATGCCGTGTAACCTCGGAGGCCAGCTGTTGAAGGCCAACACGATCGGGCCGTCGTCAACAGCAAATAACGCACTATCTCCCTGCCGTGGCTTGCATGCGTGACGGGTACGAGTAGTGGGAGCAGCATGATCGGTCGACACAGGCAGCAGCCGAGCCCCACAGACGCCGCAGCTGGTCTTCACGCCACGGAAATCATTACCCGAGGAATGGGTCGCACGGATGCTTGCATCAACGGCATGTGAGAGGCTGAAGAACGCGTGAATGCTGCTCGCGTCAATGAAGACCCACTGTTTCAGTCGGTGGCGCCCATGAAAACGGCATTCGCCGGTCGAGATTGAAATGCATATCTTTGGGCTGTTCCCTTTCATGTTGGCTCGTGTAAGGGTTCATTGACCTCCCCGCGGCTAGCCACAAGACCGTTGCAGGATCCTCGGACGTTATTTAGAGCCCGGACAGTGTTCGACAGTGGCCTGTGGCATGTAAATGTGAATATTGCAGATCCGCGTTTGGCACAGTGAAGGGCTCCGCATATTCTGCCATCACACTTCTCACATTGCACTCGTCTGTCTTCACAACTGCCCTCCCCGAGGCTGTTGACCGCCATGGCTGAAGCAATGGCCTGACCATCAGCACGTCTCAGTCCTTCCTTCTTGATCTGTATTGTCCTTTCATTTCTCAAATTGGCCATTCTTGCAGCGTTTCATTCTGCGTCCAACTCATTGTCGCTCATTTGTACATGTCTTATTCACTGCAAACGACATCCCCGTCGCCTCACGCCGTTCAGCAAACGGTGACGGCGAATCAAACGGAGCCGTCGAGATCCGCTTTCTCACGGCGTTACGGGCCTCCTGGGTTATATCTGTTGTCTGAGTCAACTCTGACTTGTGTCTGATTCAAACCACCAACACTCTCACCGTACACCCAAGACCGCATACAACCCAACAGAATATACGAACCGACCAGACACAATGGCAGGTTTCAGGAAGTTTAGCGCGTCTGTGATGAAGAAGTTTGACTGGCTTAAAAGCAAATTGAAGCGTCGCACCGGCCAGGCTGCGGCAGGAGAAGAGAGAAAACTGGTGATTGTAAGTCATTGCCCTTGAGACGAATTCGATGACGGAGAAGAGACTGACACTTTCTGCTTGAAGGGGAACCCGACCAACTTCCGCCGGGAGGAGGTCACCCTCGGTGTCGACTGTCAAGGGTAAGATCCGTGATGCCAATGATCGTTCTTGGGGGAACAGCACTGATTTTCCATCTCAGAAAACCTGTTTTGGTGGAGAAGGCGCGCGAGGACGCGCAGTCGATGCACAATTCTGCAAAGGCGGCGTCCAGTCCTGTTGTCTGAGAGCGGGCGACATACACAACGGCGTGGACAACGGCGGGACTCACAACGAGATCCAAGAGCTGAAACAACGACACATCCAAAAGAGACAGTTGGCCTTGACAGGCGACTGTGCTCTCTCAACGAGTTTTTTTTCAACGATGATCGATAGCAGGCGATGATATTGGATAGCGACTTGGAAGGTGCTGCACATAAGATGGAGCTAGAGACAAAATGATCATAACCACATTGGCACTTCATCTAGCCTTGACTTTTTCTGTCGCCCTTTGTCTGGAAGTGGTACTGGCCTCGGCTTGCGCTTCTCATCTCCAGATTTGATGACTGTTCCTGATGCGTCCCAGCCGTCATCAAAATCAAAGGTAAACTTCCGTTTGGTTAAATGACGCATTGTGGGCTTGACGTCGTCTGAAGCAGGTCTGAGTTTAGTGAAGCTCTCCTCAACTGCTCGAGTCACCGAGACCGTTTGAGAGTCTATGGCATGGACCACTTCCTCCCGTTGCTGAGGCGCCTCGTGTTGCGTATCGTTGAGGTCGACAACATCATCCTCATCCCCCTCTCTGGTCTCCTTTCGGGAGCGCTGGCTTCTGGTGAGGCCTAGTCCAGCTTTGGTGCTGCTCGATATGCCCTCCAATCCCACCAAGGATCGCTTTTTTTGACTCCCACCAGCCATGAGCGGGGCCAGACTGGTACCGGACCATAGGTTGGCCACTTTGTCGTCCTCGTCCTCGTCTCCGTGTGTTCTGTTACCTGTGACGTGCCGCAAAGTTTCCCTCTGCCTCCGGTCAAGAGCCGCTGTCCTTAACCGATTCTTTGCTTCCCTTGACATAGGCGAGGTAGGGGCAGGGAGAGCTTTTGGAGGAGCTTGTCGGGCTTGTTTGATCAGTCTCTTGTACTCAGCGTGGTGTAGGTGCGCGGTATATGACTGTGCCACTGTCTGAAACTCGTCTTCGACCATGATATAGGCGTCGTCTCTATCGTAACCCTCGTGCATTAACCTGGAGTATGGGTTAGAAGCGAAGCATTTTATAAGACCACACCGGATAGCTCACTCGACAGGTGGAGGGCCACGGATGGGAGACGAAGAAGGTGTCCTCCCTATAGATATTAATAAGACTCTATGCGCCCTGTACTTAGAGATACCAACGGCTTGATTTTGGTGCAATACTCGGGTTAGACACACGGTCGCGGCTCCTCGATGTCTCCCCATCCTCGGATTTGTCGTCGTCTGCGGGGCAAGACACTTTCTCTTGCTTGAAGCGAGGTGCTGCTGTTGCTCGTGGCTTCGCTGTCGGCTGTTCATGTCTAACGTTCCAGGGTAGCGTACGTGCCATTGCTCAGGTGGTTGACTCGACTTGGAAGGCACGGCTAAGAAAGTAGTTCAAGGAGGATTGGAGCGTTGTGGATTATTCGTTGCCGGTAGCAGTATATGCATGCTGTTTCTTCGATCACGGCGCAATCTGAGCAGTCAAGGACAGATGCAGGCAGCTCACTGGCAGTGCAACAAAAAAATAATTATGGGCGAGCGCGGAAGGTCAAGTGTGGGCAGTCACGGCGCGTCCCCCACATGCAACGCGAAAGGGTTTACCTCGTACTCGTACTAGGCACATAACTGCGTAAGGAGCAACGATAACGAACGACGATTCGAAAGGAATAAAACGAGATTATGATGGAGGGACTCATTTCTCGATGTTTGGACCATTGCTGGTCGCCTTCTGCGGTCCAGCCATTGTTGCGCATAACATGCTCGGGGTATCTAATTTGTGCCTCATCCTGAGAAAGCTTTCATCTCAAAGCCGCCAAACCAATTTAATGCAATAGTGCTTCGTAAAAGCGTGTTCATGATACCAAAGGGCCCCGTTGGTAGTGTTTGTCGCCGCTGCGCCATGTTCCATGCTATCCAGCAAATCCCCAGACGCCTTCACAATGATGCCTGCAACGCCGTCATGGCTGCTTTTCCCTATGCTTCACCTGGCTTCTTGGAGTTGCAGCTGACGATCTTGACCTTGTCCGCGTGAAACTCCTGACCACCATCGCTCTTAAACTTAACGTCTTTCACGAGGAAAGTCCACACATCGTCACAGAAGCGGTAGGTTTCGAGGTGGCCCTGCGTACTGTCAGTCGATATCAGGGCGAGTGTCCCTTGTAGTTGCCGACCTTGAACGTCAGTCTTGACTTGACCTTCTCTGCAAGCGTCTCAGCAATGGCACGGTCGAAATTGCTTAGGATTTTCATTGCCAGCTGAGGTTCAATTCGGCCATCATTGATCAGGTCGTCAATGGTATCGATGAGCGCATCGCCAATACTACACAGTTCTTGTCAATCCCTGATGCAGTTTATCATCACAATTGCGACAATGGAGGAAGGCAGAAGCTCTCAAACAGTGGCGAACTGCAACGGGGATGCCTACCTACTGCCGCGATACAGCTCGTAATACTGTTGAGTTGCCATTACTGATAGGATTTTGTCGCCGCCGTTCGGGAGCGACTATCAAGGCCTGAGGAGGGCAGATCTGGAAAATCCCGAATGAACAGAAAAGAAAGGTAGAAGTGATGCTTAGGAGAGAAAGGTACGTCGGTTTGGGAAGCGGCGTTGGAGTGCCATCCATCCTGCATGATTGGCGGGGCATCATCTCCGGTCTTGGCAAGGTCCTCCTCTGCCTGGGCGTCACCTGGTCCAGTGAAGCGAGGAAGTCGTCACCTGGTTCCTCCCTCTCTTCAAATCCAACTGGTACCCATAATAAGCTCCTCATCAACCTCGAAAACGGAATGAAGCCAGTGATAAGAGCGAGATTATGCGTGGGCCAGCGTGGGGTAGCCAGGCAGGCAATGAGCCAGGCAAGACTTGCCTCGACAACTACTAAAAGCGAGCCTGCTCTTCAGTCACAAGATGCAGCAGATTCAACCAAAAAGAAAGAAGCCATGGATAAGCTCAAGAAGACGCACAAGTCCATGGCAGAGCTGGACGAAGAAATGAAGCAAGCCATGGAAACGATGTCAGGAGAAGGGGGGGAATACGGACTCGAACTTGAAGGTGGAAAGCCTGTGGCGATGAAGCGATCTGTGAAGGAGAATATGTTCAGATACATCTGAACCAGTATCAAGCAGCACAGAAACCGAAGCATGCTGAGTGGACCATGTCTCCCACGCAAGCGCGCTGAGAAGTCAAATTTCGCTCCGGGTATCATGCTATTGCAACAATATCAAGCTCAAATCTCGCAACGATTGGTTACTGGGATAGCGGTCTCAAAGGCTGGCTTGGTCGTACAGTTTGTTGATATCACCCACCAGGTCTTCAACAGAGCTGCCGCCGGGACAATCATACCATTCTCCGCCGTCACGAATACATCGGATCTCGCCTGCGAGTCTGACCGTACAGCTCTTTGTGACGTTGTTCTCCTGGCTTCTTTCAATGCTGGCTCGGAGCAAGTCGATGCCCTCTCCTTCATCGCTGATACACGAATTGAGTTTCTGGAAGTCCAGACCATGTTCCATCGCACAGCTTTCGACCAGGTCTCGCTTCGGGATGTCGGGATAGTCGGAGATCATACAATTGGCGTATCCGAGCCATAGCTTCATGTCGGGGTAGACTTTGGCGGCGCAGAGGAGGATGATGTTGCCGAGACACTCGCCGGGGCCATGCTTACATGACACCGCATCGGAGTTTGGGTCAATACTGTAGATATGTGTCAGACAGGCTTCTTCAATACGGGGTAAGGGTCGACGTACCTCCCAATGAATGACATTGTCAAGTTCACCTTCTCCGAGACTTCCACCATTGTTGGCACGATCAATTCGCGCAAGCAATCCCTCGCATCTGGACATTTCGACATTATATGTATCTCTAGTGGTACTTTTTCTTCGGCCTCCCCTGACTTAAAGGATAGAGTGGGCTCATAGTGATGATAGCAGACGAAGGTGGTGCGGTAGAGGTAGAATACCGTTAAGAGCGTGAGGAAGGCAGGGATAATTCGCTTGAGAACGTATTGTTTTTGATTTCTTCGAGGGTTATGGTTGCTGATTGCCGGTAGCTCAGTAGCGGGGGTAAAGGCATCGTGCAACGAGTGTTTTCCATCGAACAGAGGTGGCTGGCTACCCATGATGGAGGGCCTAGATATCAACCTCTGGCGAAACAAGGCATCAACTGGAAGGGTACAGAGTACCAGTAGGAAGTCCACTAATACTTAGACCCGCAAGAATGTTCAAGGATATCCGAGCGTGGTTGGGTTTGATGCTCCTCGATGCTCTTTTCGGAATCGTCAGGCATGTTTTCATGTGAAATGCAAGCGCAGGTTATTAGGGATTCCGATCGGGGATGCATTGGTGTCTGGAGTGGCGGCAGCAGAGCCGTGAAGCCCTCGGGCAACTCCGTCCTCCTGCCACCACCACCCTCCGACCACCGGGCAGTAAACAGTTTACGCAGTTCAAATGGTCAGAGATAGGAATTTCACAGGAAAGCAGCTCATACAGAGAGGCTCTAGCTCCGACCGGCTCAGTGCCACTACTTTACAGAGGACTCTGCCATCGATGTCAGGTCAGACTGAGGCGGGATGGATACTCGGATCGGGTCAGAGATGCTTCGCGCTTTGAGTCATTCTGCCGGTGCACTCCCAGGAACTGCCATGGCCCTAGTTGCCATGTGGCAGATGGCATGGAGCCCCCAACTTGAGGTTCTCATACGTGGGGTTTAGCCCTAAGCCTCATTCTAACCTTGACAAAACCAGTGCCGATGGTGGAAAGCGGTGCGGACTCTAAATCTCCAGAAACGACTCCTTAGATGGGTGCTGATTCGTACTCGAAAAAGGCTTGAGGCTGACTTTTCCCTTTTCCTCCTTCTACCCAGCGTAACATCCGACTCCAGGGTCACATCTGAACAACAGAACATCATCAACAGATCCGACCTTATGAGGACTGGGTTTCTATCATTGAACTTGTCACAGTCGCGCTTGATTTTGCATCTTCGAAAGCCGGATTCTTCGTCGCTCTGAAAGCTCTGTACATTCGATCTCTTCCCCGACTTCGGAAACCAATTTTCTCGCCTCTCCAATGCTTACTTGGTTGCCTTGCACGTGAGCACTAGGTGACGCCTTGTGAAACCATTTCAAGCGACGATCTACCACCGTACCATCTGTTCACCACCATGTCGGAGTTGGCTTCGGCCCAGTCGGCCAGCAATGGGAGCCCGCCTCCCGACGACTTCGAAGCCGAACTGGATGCGTTCGTTCAACCTCTCCTTATCGACGACAATGTGGTACACAACTTAGCCTATCAATTCTCCAAAGTTTACGAGGAGCTCGCGATACGATCCGATGAGCAGTTTTTGCCCACGCCCGTCACTAAATTGCCCACCGGACAGGAGACTGGTCAGTTTCTTGCTATTGATGTCGGAGGCACCAACCTGCGGGTCGCCTTTATCGAACTCCTAGGCGACACTGAGGAATTTCTCCCCACTGCCAATGGAGTCGAACGGTCACGTGAAACGATTAGAAACGCCCAGCGCCCTCGAGTACGGCGGACGTTGGAGAAGGCGTGGCCCATAGGAGAGCATCTGAAAATGGACAAGACTGAAGACCTCTTCGCCTGGATCGGTGACTGCATTGCTGAGGTTGTGGGTGATCGATTGACTTCAGACAAGGGCAAAGTGCCAGTACCAGAAGAGCTCGCAATGGGCATCACTTTCAGTTTTCCCATGATGTAGGTTCTTACCAAACCCACAACCCCGGCTTGCTGACAAAGAACCAAGCCAAACAGAACTCTCATCCGCGACACTGATGCCTATGGGCAAAGGCTTCACCATTAGTTCCGACCTTGATCTCGGCTCGACCTTGTTGCAAGGCTATGCAAGGCACACCCGCCGGCAATCTCCCACGAGCTCATCTCCTAAGGCAAAGCGGAGGAAGCTTGGGCCTTTGCCTCGATTAAAGATTACGGCGATAACCAATGATACAATCGCGACGCTCGCTTCTCTGGCCTACAGTGTCAAATCCCTACCTAATTCACGGGTTGTTGCCGCTATCATTGTCGGCACTGGAGTCAACGCTACTATCCCCATGAAGTTCTCGAGCTTAGGTAAGGCCAAGGTTGATTCTATTAAAAAGAACAAACCCGAAGCCACCGAGACCGTCGTCAACAGTGAAATCACGATTGCCGGCGCCTGTGGTCCCCTGCAAAGCATAACCACGGAATGGGATCGGCAGCTCGATGCACACTGTGCTCGACCAGGTTTTCAGCCTTTGGAATACATGACGGGAGGTCGGTATATCGGAGAACTAGTTCGCATCATCTTCTTCGACTACATGACCAGAGCACACAAACCCCCTGTGCCTGCGGCATCCCTTCCCGCGACGATTGTACACAGCTACAGCTTCACGACGACCTTTGTAAGTGCCGTCGTAGCACGAGCCCGGTCGGATTCAGAACTGGCGGGCGAATTGAAACGTCGTATACCACCTCCTGAATCGTCCAACTGGGGATGGTCGCCACATTCAGCTGGAGCTCTCCGCAAGATCGCACATCTTGTTCAGGTACGATCAGCTGGGCTGATTGCCGCGTCAACTGTCGGGCTGCTAGCCACTGTGGGCGAAATCGCCTTGTCGGAGCCCGGCAGTCCTGCGTCGCTTCCTGACGGCATGGTATTGACCGACAGTAAACCCTCATCGCCGAAGTCGAATCTTCCGTCCCTTCAGCGTGATACGCGAGATGGCTTGTCACCAGCTCCCGGCTCGAGCGCATGGAAGTCAGGCCCTGAAGAATTGGTCATCGCGTACACTGGTGGCATCATCCAGCACTATCCAAACTTCAAAGAACAAACGCAGAGGTTCATCGACCGTCTGGTAATGAGGGCTGGCGTCCAGGACGGCGGTAAGAGCGTGTTCTTGAGGGAAGCTCGCGACGGTGGTATCATCGGAGCTGGTGTTCTAGCGGGCATGGAGACTCTGGAAAGAAATTCGTCATGATCCGAGCCAGTTCTGTGTATACAGTGCAAAGCAACCCGATTACCGTCTGTCTTTGACACGACGCATTCGGTGTCGAGGGCCGAGAAATTCTCCTCTGCGACTTCAATTAGAGGGTGGATAAATTCCGGGGAAATGAAAGGATGTGGACTGCAGAGCAGGCCCCTGCATGAAGAGATTGTGACAAATCTGCTGGCTTAACGGCTTGAGATGGGGAGTGAAGAAGATTTCTCACTTTGTCACGGAACAAGCAAGCATTTGATGCGGAGGATCAGCACCGTTCAGACGACGTACGGAGTACGCAAGCGGCGACCCGACAAGCTTCATGGTTGGCCACCGGCAAGCAGGCAGCTGATGGTGCGAATCGAAGCCCAACCCCATGAGTTTTTGCCGAAGGATCTTAGGACCCGCCAGGCATCAGGGGCCCCGCACCGCCCTGGAACACTCAACACAACCCCCGGCAGCAGGACGCCTGAGACTGTTCAGCAATTGAAAGAAGTCTGCCGCTCGTCCATTTATTTATGTTAGATTCAGTTGGAGTCGGGATATCCTGGGAGGGAGAGGTTGTATAATTCAATATCACTGGGAATAATCAATGGTCACTCGATGATCATATTCCATGTCATCTGAAGGTCGTGAACGACTGATTTACATCAACTCCCTGCTTCAGCCACCAACAAAGAGACATGAGTGGTGCTACTCACCTGACAATTGTCCGAAAGCTGGTTTGGGGTTAGATCATTGCGGCACATAGGCTATTGTGTTTGCCGAAGTGCTCCCATCGATCGAATGAATCACTAACACAATTGGATTGTCTACTCGTAAGGGTCCAGACAATTCGGGGAATTTCCACAGTTGCTCACCGTTGCTGCGGTTGAGGTCGAAATATTTCATGTCACTGGCAGAGAAGCGTGCTTGGCTGTACTACCGGACTTGACGCTGTACTGAGGAGAACGAAAATATGCTACCTGGGCGTCTCTAAACTAAACATTTGAGGAACATGGCCAAAAGGACATACTGTGTATGCATGAAACGGTGCCGGTGAGTTGAGACAAGCTCTCGTGCGCGTGCGATTCACAGTTTCGATCGAGAACGGTCGAGCCTAAGGAGGCTCCTGCGGTCCGCTTCACGTGCCTAGCCCCGGCCTGTTAAGCTCTCGCTTTAACCCGAGAACAGGCCCAACGGCCGAAAAATGGCGTAATTGAAAGCTCTTTGACCACTGACATGGCGCTTTGCCACGCCAGCCCCGGTCGACGCACTGGGAGATTCTCCAGGACCAGGACTGGGGCCCTGCCGAATGCGGCTTCCGTCTCCATGTGGAGAGGGTGCTTGGGTGCCTTTGCTTTGTGCCCAGTCGTCTTTCGCCCTCGACAAAAGGTGAGTGACGGTGCAGTCCACCTCCCACTCACCTGCACTCGCAATTCTCGTTGTTGCTGCGTCCTCACCTCGCTCATGCCTCTTCCTCAGTCACCTACGACCAACCCATGTGTACAGGCTAGTTCTATCCACCACACTGTCTCGCTGCCGTCCAACGTCTGCCGTCTGAACCGCTGATTTGCCTCCTGCCAAAACTCTCAGCCGCTTGCTGTCAAGTTTATCCGTTGACTCGCCGCGCATTCTCCGACCTCAAACCCGTCATACGACCAAACCTGACAGCGAGCCGCCGCTTTCGCCTGTTTGGCTATGCACAGAGTGCTAGAGGGCACTGCCTCTGGATGGGCGCAATCAAGATATTGACCTCTCGTCCGCCGCGCACCGGTCGCTTTGCTTTTGGAAGGGCTTACGATGAGCCCGATACCTTTGATTGAGCATGTTTTGCACACCCTGACCAGGCGCGATGAGCCCGATAACCCAGAAGACAGACCAACTGATCCAAATGGCCTGGTTCTTGAGGCATGGGGTGAGTTCTGCCGGGAGTCATTGTCCAACTTGAAGATAAGATCCGCCAACTGACACAACACCCTCCGGAACAGCTCAAGGATATATGGTGGGGTCACTCATCATTATGTCCTGCATTACACTTGCGAACATGCGAAGGGGTGTCCTGCTGCACAAGCTGATTTTACTAGAGGTATGCTTGACCTCTGCCACAGGTGAACGGTCAGGACTGAACTGATGTCTTGGATAGCTTGTTCTTGGATACTGGCAGGGTTTCTTCATCCTGTTCAAACCACCGGTTTACGCCTGGTGGCTTTCAGTCGCTGCAATCCCGCTGAACATGTCCTGGTGGTTGCACAATGTAATTGCCTGGATGAAACTGAAGCCTTTTCTGAACAAGCTGGGCAGCCGACTGTTCATCGGCACCGTTATCCTAGTCATCCCATACTGGATTGTCGAGATATACGCCAATTTTACCTACTTCCACAATGTCAACACGGTCTTCCTGAAAACGAGGCCATGGGAGGCTTTGTGTCGAGATCCGTGGTGGATATTGGCTGCTTGTCTCCTGATATACAACATCAAGACCAAGTACGATTTAACCCTGACTCAAATCATTCGAATATCGCCCCGGTTCGCTGTGATGCTGGGCGCTATGGTCCTCAGTATCTGCTTTATTGTGTTGGACGTCCTGTCGGTCACCTCGGCTCTTAAATCCGTGCTGCCGGTTGGGATCAACCCTTTCTGGAAACTATCCTTTGTCTTCAAGTGTTTGACCGACTCGGTTGTCTTAGACGACTTCAAGACAGCATTGGACCGACTCCGCGCTTTCAAAATGAGTAGGCTTGGCAGCTTCGCTATGGATGGAGCCGACAGCCGAAGTAAGAAGCACAAGGAAGCCGTGGCCCAGGCCAACAACTGGACGAATCCATCCCCCGTCGCCGACAAACCTCAACCAGTCGCGCCATTACCCGTCTTGCCCAGCCCTGATGGCGATTATGTCGCGCCACGATGGGAGGAGTTGAAACCGGGACGCTCAGATCATGTGGAAGATCCCGGCCCTACAGAAATTGCCCGGAACGGCTCAAGAGACCGTGACCCAGAGGAGAATCCTTTCGACGCGATCGACTACGCAGACCCTCAACGGGAGGCGAGCGATACTCACATGCTCAAATCCCAAACGAGTTGGCTACACAGGCGGTCATCTGAGGAGACCTCAGACCCCGACGTCGAATATGCAATGGCTGTCCGCCAGATGACGAATGATTCCATGGAGCAACAACGGAATAAGAAGAAAGGGATCGGTATCGCGAAATGAATACGCCTGGACATGACCTTTTCCCGGCTTCCTTCACTAGCGGCCATTATATGGCATGCTTCATGCACCACCAGAACGTGATCAAGTGGTCAAAAGTCGCCCGACTGCCGTCTGGATATGTTCCAGCGACCCCGGTTGGTACGATCCGACTTCCATGCCACGTCAGGGTGAAAGTGTCCAAGAGCCACGCCACTGAATACAGCGGGTTGGTTGGTATGGCTGACCCGGGATCAACCGCTCGGACACAGGCGCACGACCATGTCGCCTTACCACGGCTTGTTGAATACCAGCAACAAGCCGATGTACATATTTGTGAGAGATGCAAGACCGCGGAGGCTCGAAGACATTGGCCCCAAAGGAGGAACTTGCATGGATCGACGCATGGGCCGCGGCTTCATGCGTGGTCTCTGGGAAAATACAGGGTCAAGGACGAATCTTGGGAAAAGTTGTCTGGTCTTTGGGAGTGGCAATGATACCCCTGGTTGTGCGATGTTTATAGCGAGGATAGTTTCAGGGGTACTCGTACAGTATGAATTCACCACACGCGGCGGGCGTTTAAGTGGGGCTCCTGACGCCTAACTTTAGGGCCTCTCGGCCTGTGAACGCGTCCTGCGCGAAATCCAAGTTGTGATGGCCAACCCAAAATCATACACACCACTCGTATCTGCGGATCATCAACACTTTGTTTCTTCACTTTCTCTTCATCTCCCACACTTCGGTTCTTGTCAGCATTGCGCCGGCGTTGGAGGACCTAGCGTGCTGGCAAATGTCTCAATCGTCGGATTTTCTGTTTACTCTGACCAGCCGATGTACCTCCCATGGACGTCCTCTCGCCTAGTACTCCCAACGGGGACTCCGCTCCTGCGTCGTTGCTAGAACCGGTCGATCCTCTCCATGTCCTCCACCACATTGCTGCTTTGATTGAGACGACTCTAGGTGCAGCGAGGAGGGAGTTGGAGGCGGTGGGCAGTTTACTGTCCAAAGCCAGCCATGCCGACGCCATCAACAAATGTGCCCGGTTTGCGGTTGACCCTCAGGTTACGCTGTACGCTCAGAAGGATGTTCGGGAAGAGTTGGTTAATGGCCACAATGACACCCCAAGTCCGTTGACGAATGATCTTCTGCGGGATGACTCTGACCGGTTGGCAGAAATCGAGCATGTGTACACCCTATCGTCTGAACTTAGTCCCGCGCCGACGACAGTTGCCACGGTCGCCTTTCTGAAGCTCTCTGGGCCTCTGGATGGTCGAAAGTCGATGGCCAGCCAGATTCAAGTCTTCCACCTCCCAGGCTCCTACAACGTCAGCGGCGAAACAACCACAACTGGAGATGCCATCTCACCATACGAAGTCGTCTACTCGCTCCTGCACAATGTTCTCAGTCCTTACTTTGAGGCCTATACCCGGCAACAGGGCTCCGCAGCCCGGAATTGGTATGACCCCCAGGCAAAAGGAGGTGTTCCGGGTGCAAAGAGAAGGATTGCGGAACTGGAAATGAGCTTGCTTCACTTGCAACAGAATACCGATATTCCCATGATTCATCTTCCAATGCACGAAGTCGTGATGGGAGCCATACAAAATGCAGAAGCCCAGGGCAAAGCACCGTCTATACAGTTGATCCCGGCCCATGTCCTCGAGAACACCACGGTGCTTAACAGCATTCAAAACCATGTCAATGCGTGGATTAAGTCCATACAGAATATCACAAAGTTCACCAAGGATGTGAAGGATGCCGCTCCTACCCAGTCATCGGCGGCTCAAGAGATCAGCTTCTGGCTCTCTATGGAGGCTGCTCTGAACAAGCTTGTAGAGGAGATAAGCCTGGACCATGTCCGTTTGACCCTGGAAATCCTCAAGAAGGCCAAGCGGCAACAGGCCGTTGTCAGTTTCGAGACGGACACTGGCTGGAGGGACTCTCTCGACGTGGTGCGAAACTACAATACTCTTATGCGCGACTTTCCCCTCGAGGAGTTGTCCTCTGCAACCTCGCTGCAAAAGCTGGCAGAAGCCCTGGTCCTGATCTTCAACCACCTGAACAAAAAGTGGAGAGTCTGCAATTATCCTATCCGGCGAGCTCTGAGGCTGGTGGAAGGCATCTCGGAAGACATGAACACCCACGTCCTCCGCTTGCTCCAGGGTCGTTCCATCATGTCTTTGAGCTGGGTCGAGTTCACTGAGCTGATGGACACGGTCAATCTGGTTTGGGAAACGTGGGACGATCAAATGAAAAGCTTTACGACTGTTGCTCGAGAGATCACCCGGCGCAAGAATGCCGATTTTGTGCCGGTCAAGATTGTACCGAGACATGCTCAAACCCAGGAGCGACTGCGCTATGTCTATCAATTCCGAAACGATCATGAACAACTGCGCCGAACCATTGTCAATGTCCTCGGACCCAAGGCTAGAGCAAACGACCCAACTCAGCTGGCAGACGACGCCGGTGTGGCGGTGATCGAGGAGCTTGGGGACGTCGATGCTGTTGAAGAAGTTGCTGGAGCCTATGAAATTGTGCGCCATGTAGACATTCTGGATGTATCACCCAAAGGCACGGAAATCTGGGTTCAAGCCGAAATGCAGTATACCGAGCGGACATCCCGTGTTGAAGACTCGATCATCACAAGGTTAAGAGATCGTTTGGGAAGAGCGAAGACGGCAAATGAGATGTTCCGAGTCTTTGAGAAGTTCAACGCCCTACTTGTCAGACCTAAAGTTCGGGGCGCCATCGGAGCGTACCAGGCCCAGCTTTTGGACCACGTCAAGACCGCGATCGCCGCGCTCCACGAGAGATTCAAGCAGCAGTATGGTGGCTCGGAGGCACAGATGATGGCTCAACTCCGTGACATCCCTCCAGTCGCTGGTGCCATTCTGTGGGTCCGCCAGATCGAGGTCCAACTGGAAAATTACATGTCCAAGGTCCAAGCTGTGCTGGGAGAAGAATGGATGCTCTATACGGAAGGAGAGAAATTGCAGACTGAGAGCCAGATGTTTCGAAAAAAGCTCACGACTCGAGACATCTACGAAGCATGGCTCCGAGACGTCCAAGCTAGAGACATTTCCGTCACCGGCAGGCTGTTTACCATTTCGCGAAGTCGCGCTTCCAATGGGGCCATGGAGCTCATTGTGAATTTCGACAACCATGCAATCTCCCTTTTCAAGGAAGTCCGGAACCTCAGCTGGCTCAACTATCAGATTCCGCACCGGATAGCAACAACCGCCAAACAGGCCCAGCGCGTGTATCCGTACGCGCTTAGCCTTATGGAAAGCGTGGCAGGGTACTTTGCCGCATTTCGGGCAATTCAAGAAATACCTGACATGGCACCCCTGGTGGCGGGTTATGAAAGGGAGGTCCAAAGCCTTTTTGGAACGGGCATCAAGTTGAAGTGGGATTCTTTTATCCATTCATACGAACTGCACATTAAGGGCAAGGCCACGTCCAATGACTCGGCGCATGTGCAGTACGTACGCGACTTGGCTGCAGCCGTCACCACACTTCAAAATAAGACTGCCATCGTGCGGAACCTCGACCAGGTCATCCAGCAAGCGATTTCGGAAATGAAGACATGTCCATACACGGCCAAGAAATTTCAGGCCCAGATGGATGTCATTCAGAATGCGGTGGACAAGATGAACCTGGAGAACTATTCGAATCTGTCCAGCTGGGTCTCCCAGTTGAACATGCAGTTGCGACAGATCTTTGAGCACCGACTACAAGCGGCTCTGAAGCACTGGACCTCTGCATTCACGTCGGCCGGAGCGCAATATCCCGCCTTTGAAGAAACAGTTTACAACTTGCAGTTTCCTCAGACGCAAATTGAAATAATGATGAACAATCAGACCGTCTTCGTCGACCCTCCTCTGAATTTCGTCAGAGCGTCCTGGATACATCAACTCGAAGATTGGTTGGATATCCTGTGCCATTTGCCGCAGATTAGAGCGTTCCGTTATCAAGTGACTGCTGATATCGGTGCTGCGCAACAGCTGCCAACCTTTACTGACTTACCTATGCTCAACGTGGAGGCGCTCCAGGCTGCTTACAGTGCGATTGACGCCAGGATTGAAGACATGGCCGTCTATCTCGAAGAATGGTACACTTACCAGAACTTATGGGACCTCCGCAGCGACCAGTTTCGTGAGGCTCTAGGTGACGACCTGGCTCAGTGGCATCAGTTGCTCCAGGAGGTCCGCCATGCCCGTTCCACCTTTGACACATCTGAGGGACGCAAGACTTTCGGCAGCGTCGTTTTCGACTACGAGCAGGTACAAGCGAAAATCACACAGAAGTACGACCAGTGGCAATATGAGATTACGAGCAAGTTTGGCGGCATTCTCGGGAACCGCATGGCAGAAGTCTACTCTGAAATGAAACGATCTCGTTCGGAGCTTGAAAATCAATCTCTGGAGGCATCTTCGACTGCTCAAGCGGTCGCATTCATCACCACTGTCCAGCAATGTCGGCGTAATGCGATATTATGGGAGCCTGAAGTCGAGATCTTCCGGCAAGGTCAGACCACTCTCTCCCGTCAGCGGTACAATTTCCCCAGTGACTGGCTCTACGCAAATCAAGTCAGCGATGAGTGGGATGCCTTTGAAGAGATCTTGAACCGCAAGAGCAAGGTCGTCGAAGATCAGACAGATGCGCTCCGTGCCAATATCATTGCCGAAGATCGTGTCATCAGTGGTCGGATCGCTGATGTGGTTGCACAGTGGACCGAAGAGAAACCAGTGTCGGGTACCATCCCCCCTGCTGAAGCTGCCGAGCTTCTAAGGATGTACGAAGGACGCATGCAGAAGTTGCTGGGAGAAGCTGAGACTGTGTCACGAGCAAAAGAAGCACTTGCATTACCACTGATCCGGGACAACGCCCTGACTGCAGCCCTCGAAGAGGTGAATGATTTCAAATCTGTCTGGTCTGCACTGTCCACGATATGGCAGAGCATAACCGAGCTCCGCGATATGCTATGGACTAGCCTCCAGCCTCGTAAACTGCGGCAGTCACTGGAGGGCCTTGTGAAGATGACAAAAGAAATGCCCAGCCGCATGCGACAGTATGCCGCCTTTGAGCACGTTCAGAATGTCCTTCGACAACTGATCAAGGCAAATCCTCTCCTGACCGATCTCAAGTCTGACGCGATTCGAGAACGACACTGGCTGAAAATCTACAAAGCCTTGAAACCCAACAAACGATATTCAGAGGTCTCAATGACTTTAGGAGATGTGTGGGACCTTCAGCCTGTTACCAGTGAATCTACGATACGAGACATTATCGTGCAAGCGCGTGGAGAACTGGCGCTCGAAGAGTTCGTTCGACAGGTGCGAGAGACCTGGCAGAACTATCCGCTCGATCTGGTCAACTATCAGAACAAATGCCGCCTGATTCGAGGCTGGGATGACCTCTTCTCCAAATGCAGCGAGAACCTGAATTCCCTCCAAGCCATGCGCCACTCGCCTTATTACAAAGAATTCGAGGAAGAGGCTTCATCGTGGGAGGACAAGTTGAACCGCGTTCATGTACTATTCGACGTCTGGATCGATGTCCAGCGACAATGGGTCTATCTCGAAGGCGTCTTTACTGGCAACAACGACATCAAGCATCTCCTGCCCACTGAGTCCAGTAGATTCTCAAACATCAACACCGAGTTCTCGGCAGTGATGAAGAAAGTCTATAAATCTCCGTTCGTGATGGACGTCCTTTCGATCCCCGGTGTTCAGAAGTCACTCGAACGACTGGCCGAGCTTTTAAGCAAGATCCAAAAAGCCTTAGGCGAGTATCTCGAGCGTGAGCGGGTGTCATTCCCACGGTTCTACTTCGTTGGCGACGAAGACTTGCTCGAGATCATTGGCAACAGCAACGACAGCACGCGTGTCGCCAAGCACTTCAAAAAGATGTTCGCAGGGATTTCTGGCGCTGAAGTCAGCGACGACAACACGATTACCGCGATCACCTCAAAGGAAGGCGAAGTTGTCGTGCTCAAGAAGGAAGTGTCTCTAATCAAGCTGCCCAAGATTAACGATTGGCTTTCGGCACTTGACAACAGCGTGAAGCAGACCTTGGCTGAACTGCTGGGAGAAGCCGTTACGGCTTTCAGACCGCTGTTTACCGCTGACGACCTCGATGTGGAGCAATTCCAGGACTATATGAGGAGGTTTCCTGCGCAGATCATGATACTTGGTGCTCAAGTCGTCTGGACAGATCTAGTCCAAGAAGCACTCGAAGCCGCCGGACAAGGTTTATCGAAGCTTCACGAGTACGAAATCAGATTGCTCAACCTGTTGGCCGAAAGTGTTTTGCACAATTTGCCCATGCTAACCCGCAAGAAGTGCGAGCATCTTATCACCGAGGCCGTGCATCAACGTGACGTCGTCGCGAAGCTCATGGAGGCCGATGCCAGCACGCCCGGGCACCATCTCTGGATCCTGCAGATGCGCTATGTTTATGACCCGAACGCCGATTTGATGGGCCGCTTACGCATTCAGATGGCTAACGCAGACCTTGACTACGGGTATGAATACCTGGGCGTGCCAGATCGACTCGTTCGGACACCACTTACCGATCGCTGTTTCCTGACGTTGACGCAAGCTCTCTGTCAGCGACTGGGTGGTTCTCCCTATGGCCCTGCTGGAACAGGAAAGACTGAGTCGGTGAAGGCCTTGGGACTTCAACTGGGACGTTTCACGCTGGTGTTCTGCTGCGATGACACATTTGACTTTCAGGCCATGGGCCGCATCTTCTTGGGTCTTTGTCAGGTCGGAGCTTGGGGATGCTTTGACGAATTCAATCGACTTGAAGAAAGAATCCTTTCGGCTGTCTCTCAGCAGATCCAGAACATCCAGATTGGCCTCAAGAACACCACAAATGAGCAAAAGGCACAAATCGAACTTGTTGGTCGCCGATTCAAGGTCAACCCGAATACGGGTTTGTTCATCACCATGAATCCTGGTTACGCTGGTCGCTCCAACTTGCCTGACAATCTGAAGAAGCTTTTCCGAAGCGTTGCTATGTCCAAGCCAGACAAGGAGCTGATTGCCGAAGTCATGCTATTTTCGCAGGGTTTCAAGCAAGCAAAGCAGATTTCACATCAAGTCATTCCGTTCTTCGACCATTGCGCTCGACGACTCTCGAAGCAGCCCCACTACGACTTCGGCTTGCGAGCACTGAAGAGTGTCCTCGTCAGCTCCGGTGGCCTTAAGCGCATACGCATGCAGAGCTCAGAAGATACGCTCAGTGACGAAAGCGTTCTGGAGCCTCAGATCATTGTCCAGAGCATTCGAGAGACAGTCTCTCCCAAACTGATCAAGCAGGATGTCGAGACGCTTGTTGACCTACAGGCCCAAGATTTCCCTGGCGTAGAATATGTTCCTGCGGACATGGCTCGGCTCATCGAAGCCATCAAGGAAGTCATGCAAGAACATCATCTCACCGAAAGCGAAGCTTGGATGACAAAGATCCTTCAGCTGTATCAAATCCAGAACATCCACCACGGTGTCATGATGGTAGGCCAGTCCGCCTCTGGTAAATCCGCAATCTGGAGAGTCCTGCTTCAGGCTCTTCAAAAGGTTGAGGGCATTGAAGGCGTACACCACGTTATCGATCCAAAGGTTATGTCGAAAGAAGCTCTCTACGGCAGCCTCGACAGCACCACCCGAGAATGGACGGACGGCTTGTTTACCGCCAGCTTGCGAAAGATCGTCGACAATCTTCGTGGGGAAGACAGCAAGCGGCATTGGATTGTTTTCGATGGCGATGTCGATCCCGAGTGGGTGGAAAATCTGAATAGCGTGCTCGACGACAACAAGCTGCTCACCCTGCCAAATGGTGAAAGACTCAATCTGCCGCCCAATGTTCGAATCATGTTCGAAGTCGAAAGCTTGAAGTACGCCACCCTTGCAACGGTCAGTCGCTGCGGTATGGTGTGGTTCTCGGATGATACCGTCAGTCCGTCTTTGATGATTGACCATTACCTGCAAAAACTGGCAGATCGTACTTTTGAAGACCTCGACGACGAAATCAAAGCAGCGGGTCTCGGTGCAAAGGCTGAAGAAACGCAACGACATGTAGTGGAGACGTTGCGAGCGCTGATCGAGCGGGATGGTTTCCTACTTAAAGCACTATCAACAGCGAAGAATCACAAACACATCATGGAGTTTACCACTGCCCGAGCGCTCGACAGTCTCTTCAGTCTCTTGGCCAAAGGCTGCCGAACAATTCTGGAGTACAACATGAACCATCCTGAATTCCCCCTGGAGGTGGAACAGACCGAAGTGTTCATCTCGAAGAAACTGTTGCTGGCGACCGTGTGGAGCTTTGTGGGCGATGCATCGTTGAGGATTCGGAAGGAGTTTGGTGATTTTCTGTCGACAATGACCAGTGTCGACCTACCAAGCTTGGACAGCACTGCTTCGCTCATCGACTACGACGTGAATTTGCCCCATGCACAATGGGTGCCTTGGCAGTCTCAAGTTCCTACCATTGACTTGAACACTCATTCCATCACCCAGACCGATGTGATTATTCCCACGATGGACACTGTACGCCACGAAGATGTCTTGTACTCGTGGTTGGCAGAGCACAAACCCCTGATGCTCTGCGGTCCACCGGGTTCTGGTAAAACAATGACTCTCTTCAGTGCACTCCGCAAACTCCCGGATATGGAAGTCGTCGGCCTCAACTTCTCCAGCGCCACTCAGCCAGAATTGATCATCAAGACATTTGAACAGTACTGCGAGTACAAGAAGACGTTGAACGGGATGGTGCTCTCGCCTACCCAGCTTGGCCGGTGGTTGGTCATCTTCTGCGACGAAATTAATCTTCCAGCGCCCGATAAATACGGCACCCAACGAGCTATCAGCTTCTTACGGCAGCTTGTGGAACAGAATGGTTTCTGGCGCACATCAGACCGGGCTTGGGTCAGCTTGGAGCGCATCCAGTTCGTTGGTGCATGCAATCCGCCAGAAGATGCGGGTCGTCACCCCATGGGTGACCGATTCTTGCGACACGCACCTGTGGTCATGGTCGACTATCCTGGCGAAGTTTCCTTGACACAAATCTATGGCACATTCAACAATGCAGTCCTCAAGGTTGTGCCATCTCTGCGTGGATTCGCTGACGCCTTGACCCATGCCATGGTCGACTTTTATCTGAAGTCACAAGCCAGATTCACACCCGATATCCAGCCGCATTATGTCTACTCGCCCAGAGAGTTGACCCGATGGGTTCGTGGCATATACGAAGCCATAGCGCCTCTTGAGCACCTTTCCTTGGAAGGACTGCTTCGTATCTGGGCGCATGAGGCGTTACGCTTGTTCCAGGATCGACTCGTTGAACAAGAAGAGCGGATTTGGACATCTGACATGATTCGCCAGACAGCGCTGGAGCACTTCCCCACGGCAGATATCGACCAAGCTCTGCAAGGCCCGATCCTATTCTCGAATTGGCTGTCCAAGAACTATGTGTCTGTTGAACAAGAGCAACTGCGGGAGTTCGTCAAAGCACGTCTGAAGACATTCTGTGAAGAAGAGGTCGATGTCCCGCTTGTGCTCTTCAATGATGTTCTTGAGCATGCACTACGTATCGATCGAGTATTCCGCCAACCTCAAGGTCACCTTATTCTTATCGGCACCAGCGGGAGTGGCAAGACAACACTGTCACGCTTTGTTGCCTGGATGAATGGATTGAGCATATTCCAAATCAAAGTCCACGGCCGATACTCTGCGGAAGACTTCGATGATGATTTGCGGACGGTACTGAAAGCTTGCGGCACACGGGGCCAGAAGGTCTGCTTCATCATGGACGAGTCGAACGTCCTCGATTCTGGGTTCCTAGAGCGCATGAACACTTTGCTCGCCAATGGAGAGGTCCCTGGTCTCTTCGAGGGAGATGAGTACTCGACGCTGATGACTGCTTGCAAGGAGGGAGCTCAACGACAAAATCTCATGCTTGACTCGCAAGAAGAACTCTACAAGTGGTTCACGCAGCAGATCGTCCGCAACCTGCATGTTGTGTTCACCATGAACCCTCCACAAGATGGTCTATCATCTAAGGCGGCAACCAGTCCGGCGTTGTTCAACCGTTGCGTCCTCAACTGGATGGGCGATTGGTCGGATCAAGCTCTCTTCCAAGTCGGCTACGAACTCACCCAGTCCATCGATCTAGACAAGCCAAACTTCACCGCCCCTGACAGTATTCCTGTGGCCTACAAAGATCTTGCGCTGCCAGCCTCACACCGAGATACGATCGTCAACGCAATGGTGCATATACACTACTCTGTCCTAAAGACCAACGATCGTTTGGAGCGACAGCAGGGCATCGTCACATACCTCACACCCCGCCACTACCTGGACTTTGTGACGCAATTTGGCAAACTCTTCCGAGAGAAACGTGAAGACCTCGAAGAGCAACAGCGGCATCTCAACGTCGGTCTCGAGAAGCTTCGGGACACCGTCGACAAGGTACGCGATCTGAGGGCAAGCCTGGCGCAGAAGAAGCAACAATTGGAACTAAAAGACGCCGAGGCGAATGAGAAGCTGCAACGCATGGTGGCCGATCAGCGGACAGCGGAATCACAGAAAACAACCTCGCTCGAGATCCAGACCGAACTAGAGAAGCAAGAGAAGGAGATAGCAAGCCGGAAAGAAATCGTGTTGGGCGATCTGGCTAAAGCCGAACCGGCAGTCATTGAAGCACAACGAAGTGTCAGCAATATCAAGCGACAATACCTCACCGAAGTCCGATCGATGGCTAACCCGCCGTCCGGTGTCAAGCTTGCCTTGGATTCAGTGTGCACATTGCTCGGCCATAAGGTCGACAACTGGAAGGCTATTCAAGCTGTGGTACGCAGAGACGACTTCATCGCGAACATTGTCAACTATGATAACGAGAAAGATATGACGCCCAGTCTCCGGCAGAAAATGCGCCACGACTACCTGTCCAATGACGATTTCACGTTCGAGAAAGTCAACCGCGCCAGTAAAGCGTGCGGTCCGCTTGTCCAATGGGTCGAAGCACAAGTCAATTACTCTGAGATCTTGGACAGAGTCGGACCTCTGCGAGCCGAAGTGGAGCAACTCGAAGACAAGGCACTGCAGACCAAAGCGGAAGCGAAAGCCATCGAGAATACAATTACGAAGCTTGAGGAAAGCATTGCGACATACAAGACAGAATACGCAGCCCTCATAAGTGAGACACAAGCGATCAAGAGTGAAATGGCGCGGGTCCAGACCAAAGTCGACCGTAGTCTTCGTCTCCTGGACAGTCTTTCATCCGAGCGTGTCCGATGGGACGCGGCCAGCAAGTCGTTCGAGACACAAATCCAGACACTTGTCGGAGATGTGGTCATCGCGTCAGCATTCCTGGCATACGGGGGCTTATACGATCAACAGTTCAGAAAGTCCATGGTTGATGATTGGCTGCACCATATGTCTCAATCGGGCATCTCCTGCAAGAGCGATGGCTCTGTGCTTGGCTATCTATCGTCCGCTGACGAACGTCTGGAATGGCAGCGGCACTCACTCCCCGCGGACGACTTGTGCATGGAGAACGCCATCATGCTCAAACGCTTCAATCGGTATCCCTTGATCATCGATCCGCCCGGCAGAGTCACAGAGTTCTTGAAGCAGGAGCACCAGGGCAGGAAGTTGACAGTCACAAGCTTCCTTGACGATGCTTTCACTAAGCAGCTTGAGAGCGCATTGCGTTTTGGCAACCCGATCTTGATCCAAGACGCCGAATACTTGGATCCTATCTTGACGCACGTGCTCAACAAAGAATACCAGAAGACTGGCGGGCGAGTCCTAATCCAGTTGGGCAAGCAAGAGATCGACTTCTCCGAGCACTTCCAATTGTATCTTTCCACCAGAAATCCCTCGGCAGCTTTCGCACCAGACGTATGCAGCCGGACTACCTTCATCAACTTCACAGTCACACGAAGCAGCTTGCAGACGCAATCGCTAAACGATGTCTTGAAGGCAGAGCGGCCCGATGTTGACAGGAGACGCACCAACTTGGTCAAAATGCAAGGCGAATTTGATACCAATCTCAGACAACTAGAAAAGAGACTACTGCAGGCTCTCAACGAGTCTCGTGGTAACATCCTCGACGATGACAACGTCATCCAGACACTGGAGACTCTGAAGAAGGAAGCTGCCGTCATCACTAAGAAGGTTGCTGAAACAGAAGGGGTCATGGCTGAAGTCGAACGCATCACCCAAGGCTATAGCCGTATTGCCAATGCCTGCAGCGCCATTTTCGCTCTCCTCGAACAGCTCCATCATCTTAACCACGGATATCGGTTCTCGCTGCAATACTTCATCGACATTTTCAAGACTGTCCTGCACCACAACCCGCATCTGACGAATAAGACAAATCATGAGGAACGAAGCGAGATCATCTTGAAGGACATCTTCGTGGAAGCTTACCGCCGAACCTCCTTGTCTCTACTGCAGAAGGATCGAATCACGCTGGCAATGCTTCTTGTCCGAGCTACGCCCTACCATTTTGACTCAGCAGCAATGGAGCTCATTCTGGAGGACCGACCGCATTCCCGTGGAGCAGTGCCCGCGGATGGTCATGACGAAGACATTATACCAGCTGTGAAGCGGATCCCAATGTTCAAGCAAGACAAGATCGACGCCACAAGCAGTGCGTGGAAACAGTTCATGTTGGCTGAGCGTGCAGAGCTGTGCGTCCCCATTCTTTGGGATGAGACGGAGAACGCCATCGATCAGCACCTGTACAAGCTGTTACTCATCAAGCTAGCTCGACCAGACAGATTTTTGCCAGCAGCTCAGGCACTCGTAGCAGGCGTGTTCGGTCCAGAGATATTCCAGGGCGATGATGACTTGAGAACCATTGTCGCGCAAGTCACGTCTTCGATCCCGATCGCGCTTTGCTCCAATCCTGGCTTCGACGCAAGTTACAAGGTTGATGCCTTGGTTGAGAAGCAGAATACGGCATGCGCCAATGTGGCCATGGGATCGGAAGAAAGTGTCGCCAGTGCAGACAAAGCGATCACAAGCGCTGCGGCGAGTGGCAGCTGGGTGCTGATCAAGAATGTTCATCTGGCTTCTCAATGGCTACAGAGCTTAGAGAAACGTCTATCGGCGCTCAAGCCACATCCTGATTTCAGATTGTTCTTGTCGATGGAATCAAGCCCCAAGATCCCGGTCAATCTCTTGCAAGCATGCAGAGCGCTTGTTTACGAGCAACCTGCTGGTATGAAAGCGAACATGAAGGACACCTTGACGGTGCTCTCGGACCGAGGCACACGAACGCCGGTGGAGAAGGCTAGACTCTACCTCTTGCTTTGCTTCCTTCATGCCGTGCTGCAAGAACGGCTCAGATATGCACCGACACTGGGATGGAAAGGTCTATGGGAGTTCAACGACAGTGACTATGAATGTTGTTCGTTCATCATAGATACCTGGGTTGATGCAATTGCACAAGGACGCTCAAATGTCGCCCCCGTCAAGCTACCGTGGGATTTGATTCGGACGCTGGTTACCGAGATGTACGGTGGCAAGATCGACGATGAGGGAGATTTCTCATTGCTCAGTCAAATTGTGGGCAAAGTGTTTGACCCTGCTGCATATGAGACTGATCATGAACTGGTGTCTGATCCAGACGAGGGCCAGGCGCTGAAGGTCCCTTCAGGTACCACGATTCGCGACTTCCTGGGCTGGGTGGATACATTGCCTGAGCGAGAACCGCCTGCATACTTGGGACTCCCTGCCAATGCAGAGAGATTGCTGTTGATGGGACAAGGCAGGGAGACAATCAGCAATTTGGCCAGGATTACGGATTTGTTGGAGGAGGGTGAGCAGACCATATCGGAGGATCCAGATAAGGCTTGAGTGAGGTTTGGCACGGAGTAGGGTCCTGGACACGGAATGGGTTCAATTTATGAAGATTGGAAGAGCGCTTGGTTATGACCATTAAAGTGTCAGCGTCCGAATGGACATGGTTTCTTGTGTTGGGACGGCAATTCGATGCACCCGCCTTCTGAGCGCATGGTGTACGGCGTTAGGAGGCATTTCGATTATGGGTATACCCCGTCTAGTACATTAGGCTTGCGGCCTTTGTCTTAGATAGATTTCAATGACAGACTCTAGAAACATGCTTCGCTCCCTCGTCTCCTGTCTCTCTACTTACTCGGGCGCTGGATGAACGTCAAGGCTGAGCGGTGCACAAGGCTGAGGTCACGTGTATTGTGTCCCGGCTGACCTTCCTTCCCATTGGCTACAGCCCCCATTGGCTACAGCCAGGTCACTTGGGAGTCTACGCGACCGAGGGCAGCGACGAAAGAACCAGGTGGCCACACTGGCCAATATTGTATAAACAGGTGTCATGGTCTTCTCTTCAGCATGCTGAGCATTTTCTGCATCCTTTCTTGCCTACTGAGTCACCAGCATAGCCAGGGATGTGACTTGACGGGAACACACTAGCGCCCTGACTACTCCTACACCTTTGGCCTCAACCTGCCACCATGGGTGAGGGGCCGAGCAGCGACGTGCTGCGTCCGAATGTCACAATGCCGGCGTCCATTCTCCCACAGGCACAGATCATGACACCCTTCCCTGCGGATGTGCCGTTCGAACCCGCACTGACCATCGCCGTCGACCCGATCGCTCTCATTACCCAAGAATGTATAACGATCACGTCCGCAATGCGCAAGCACGCCCGCTGGGCTCAGTCTTCAGTGTCGGCAATTCTAGGGGGGGGAGCATCAAGACTACAAGAGAAGGAACTGCTGCGGTCCTCGTCACAGTCCCGCCGCACGAGCAAAGGCCCAGTCATATTGGATCCAGGAATGGCCAGACTCAATGTCCCCAACGCCGGGGACGACGACAACTCGAGCCTCGCCAGCAGATGGGGCCTCCGGGGCCGCAAAGGCAAGAGCATGCAGGATAATCCACTCCTTACAGCCTTCGCCCGTTTGCGTCGGGACCTCGCCGGTTGTCGGGACGTCTCTGCGGTCGACGCTCCCGAACTCCTCCACCCATTTCTGCAAGTCATACGCAGCTCGTCTACAAGCGCCGCGATTACGAGTCTAGCGGTCATATCCATCACGAAGTTCTTCGCCTACAACATCATCACGATCCGCTCGCCACGGGTTTCCCAGGCCATGCATTTGCTCTCGGCGGCCATCACCCACTGCCGCTTTGAAGCTAGTGACACGGCGGCAGACGAGGTCGTTTTGCTGCGCATATTGAGGCTAATGGAGTCGATCATCTCGAGACCCGAGGGCCAGCTACTGGGCGACGAGAGCATTTGTGAGATGATGAGTACTGGGCTGAGCATGTGCTGCCAGGCCCGGCTTTCCGAAGTTCTTAGGCGGAGCGCGGAGATGGCCATGGTCACCATGTGTCAGGTTGTCTTTGGGCGGCTGAAGAGCCTCAGAGTGGAAGATATTCCAAAGTCACGGAGTCGGTCGAATACCAGAACAACGTTGGTCAGTCCTGCAGATGAGCTGAAGATTGAACCGCCTATGACGGGAAGTGTCATGGGGAATGGTCAGCCGGAGAGACCGAGTGTGGACGTGGATGGCCGGATAAGTGCCGAGGGTGCTGCTGCCGAACCCAAGCCGTCGTCTACAGAACCGCAGAACACGAACGCGCCAGCGACCGAGGACGAGTTCGAGAATGTCGAGCCTTACGCCTTACCGTCCATCAAAGAGCTTTTTCGGGTTCTGATCGATCTACTCGATCCACACGACAAGACACACACGGACGCTATGCGCGTCATGGCGCTAAGGATCATCGACGTTGCATTGGAGGTTGCCGGCCCTTGGATAGCGAAGCAACCTGTGCTTGCGGCGCTAGTCCAAGACGATCTCTGCCGCCATTTATTCCAGCTAGTCAGGTCGGACAACATGGTGCTACTCAACAGCTCGTTACGCGTTGCGGGGACGTTGTTGGCCACGTGCCGAAAGTTATTGAAGCTGCAGCAGGAATTATTTCTGTCCTACCTGGTTGCTTGTTTGCATCCCCGAGTGGACATTCCTCAAGAGCCGGGGATCGATCCGTCGCTCTACGAAGGAGTGCCTCAAGCTCCAAAGTTGGTCAGACCGGCACCGTCACAGCCGAGCAGTGGCCGATCAACTCCGGTACCCATCAAAGACCGACAGAAGTTGGGCCTCGAAGGTGGCGCTAGGAGACCGGAGGCGCGAGAAGCCATGGTTGAGTCGATTGGTACGCTCGTCCGGATGCCAAGCTTCATGGTCGAGCTCTTTGTCAATTATGACTGCGAGGTTGACAGGCAGGACCTCTGCGAGGATATGGTTGGACTTCTATCGCGGAACGCCTTCCCAGACTCCGCAACCTGGAGCACAACGAACGTGCCTCCACTGTGCCTCGATTCCCTGCTGAGCTTCGTGCAATTCATGGCGGAAAGACTGGATCAGGAAGTGCCGTACTGGGCGGAAGAACGGATACAACAGATCCGGCTACAGCGAGTCAGGAAGAAGATCATCAAGAGCGGGGCATCCAAATTCAACGATGATCCCAAGGCAGGCGTGGCATATTTGGTCAAGAACGGCATCATCAAGAACCCCGACGATCCAGTTCAGGTGGCGCAGTTCCTGAAAGGCACTTCTCACTTATCGAAGAAAATATTGGGAGAATTTCTGACCAAGAGATCCAACGAAGCGCTCCTCACGGCATTCATTGACCAGTTCGATTTTGTGGACAAACGGATCGACGAGGCGCTGCGGGAAGTGCTTGGTTCCTTCCGTCTTCCAGGAGAGGCAGCACTCATTGAACGAATTGTCAACACCTTTACCGAAAAGTACATCGAGGCCACGGCGCCGGAGGACATTGCAGACAAAGACGCGGCCTTTGTGCTCGCCTATGCGATCATCATGCTGAACACGGACCTGTACAACCCCAACGTCGCTAAGACCCAGAAGCGAATGTCTCATGAGGACTTTGCTCGAAACCTTCGTGGCGTCAATGCAGGCAAAGACTTCCCTCAAGAGTTCCTGCAGGACATCTACGAGGCCATCAAACAAAATGAAATCATCTTGCCCGACGAACATGAGAATAAACACGCGTTCGAGTATGCTTGGAAGGAGCTGTTGTTGAAAACACATGATGCTGGCTCTCTGGAGTTGTGTGATACGAACGCCTTTGACGCGGAGATGTTCAAGGCCACCTGGAAGCCGATTGTTGCCACGCTCTGCTACGTCTTCATGTCAGCGTCTGATGATGCTGTCTTCTCCCGAGTCGTGGTCGGTTTCGACCAGTGCGCCCAGATTGCCAGTAAGTATGGCATCACCGAAGCCTTCGACCGCATCGTGTACAGTGTCAGTCAAATCAGCGGGCTGGCTGCTGAGATCCCACCAAGCACGTCCCTTAACACGGAAGTGCAGGTGGGAAAGAAGAGAATCATGGTTAGTGAAACGGCCGTGAGACTTGGACGAGACTTCAAAGCCCAACTGTCGACCGTTCTGCTGTTTCGCATCTTGCAGGGCCACGAAAACGCCGTCGGGGACACGTGGATCTACATTGTGCGAATTCTACGGAATCTCTTTGTGAACTCCCTAGTCACGCTGCCGACATTTGAACAGAGCAGACTCGGAGATATTGGTCCAATTCCCCTACAACCCCCCTCACAGGTCATTGATCGAGACGGCCGACTGAGTGAGAGCGGTATCTTCTCGACCTTCACATCTTATCTGTCCAGTTACGCCGCTGATGACCCGCCTGAACCGTCGGAAGAAGAGTTGGAAAATACTCTCTCCTCGGTTGACTGCGTGAAAGCCTGTCAACCGGATCGCGTGCTTCAACATATGTTCTCACTGCCGCCGTCACAGATCAAATACTTGGTTTCTGCTCTCCTGTCTCAACTAGATGAATCTTCGCCTGTGGTGACGGTCAAGCCGGAACGGCCTATCCCTGTTACTGTCAGAGTGAATGGTCATCGGATGCCCAAGGCTGGGCCGGAGTACGATCCTGGCACTGTATTCCTGCTTGAACTTGCGACACTACTCACAATCCGAGATGACCAGACCATCGCTGCAGCGGGCGAACAACTCACAGGCTCGTTACAGACGGCTGTCAGGGATGCTTCAAATCTCCATCCTCTTGCAGCGGCCCGGGTGGTGCACTATCTCCTGGAGTTGATGCGATATAGCTACGTAAGTGATCATCTACTTGCCCCGCCGCTACATTGCCCCTGACATCGTTTTAGACTCACGACTTCATGCGCGCACCTGTCGTCCTCCACGCAATCTCGTCCTTTGATGACCAAACCCTCGAGCGCACCGCTCCCACAATAACTGCCGGCCTTTCATCCTCGATCTCCAGCGCCACCCCTCTGCGCAATGAAATCACCAAATCCCCCGATTTCTGGTCCACCCTACAGCGTCTGCATCAGCATAAAACCGAAGCAGAGAAAGTCTTGGATATTCTGAGCCACCTGGCCACGCAAGATCAGGCGCTCACAGCGGACAACTTCGAATCCGCAGTAAGTTTGGCGAATGATTTTGCCTCTGCGGGCTCGATAGGGAGTATTCAAGAAAAACGCAAGGATTTTGCCGCGAAACAGGGACGGAAAGCTAAAGATGCCAGACCGGAGGATGCTGCGCTGGTGACGCGAGCGAATCAAGCTGTCTCGCTGATCTACCAGTTGACCGAGCGCGTCCCGAGTCTGATTGATCAGAGTCATTTGGAGAGAAGTGAAGCATGGGCGGCGTATTGGAGTCCCATTTTCCGCGCGCTGTGTTCCCAATGTGTCAATCCCTGCCGCGAGATTCGCCATCGCGCCATCTCGGCTCTCCAGCGCACCCTTCTCAGCGAGAGTGTAGCGGATTCAGGGCACGAACACGCCGAATGGACTGCCATCTTCGACGAAGTCCTATTCCCTCTCACGCTGAGGTTGCTGAAACCCGAGGTCTACCAGCTCGACAGTTTGGGCATGAACGAGACCAGGGCGCAAATGGGCGGACTCCTGTGTAAGGTGTTCCTACGATATCTTGATCGACTTCACAATATCCCTCTCACCGCCGAGATTGCCGCCTCCGCCGAAAAAGACGAAGATGAAGAGGACGAGGACGGCAGAGAGAACAAAACCAGCGAAAACGAGACACAAAAGGCCAAAGACGATGCATCCCCGACCACAGCACGACACCAAGCCGAGAGGAAAGGTAAAGGAACCAAGATGGCAGACATTTACCTCAAAACGCTAACGCTCCTGGACCGCCTCATGAACGCCGGCACCATCGATCCAAAGTCCTCCCAGACAGATGCATTATCCGAAGCAGTACGCGAAGGCGTCAAGAATACGCTGCTCGTCATGGACGGTGCAGGATACTTGCAGCGAACGACCGGTGAAGTGCTGGCCCAGAGCCCTAGGAGTCCGAGATCAGATAACAAGCTACAAAGAGGGGTGGTGCCTGATGACGAGATCTGGCCCGAGACCGTGAGACGGTTGGAAAGATTCCTACCGGGACTGGTGGCCGAGTTGTTTCCTCGCGAGACGGAAGAGAATGACGGCCAAGAGAAGACGAAGAAGGACACGAAGAAGGAAAGTGCTGCTAGTAGCGGTGGTGTCGGTGATGAGAATAAGAAGCCCGGGTCGAGACCACCGACGAGAGAGCGGGAAAAGGCTTGAGTGAAGTGAAGTGATGGATGTGTGGCGCCTCTGTGGTGGCAGCGAGATAAGCAGGTGGACAGTTAAGCGGGTGTAGTGCTATACATAATCGTGCAAATATAAGGAATGGATGCATCCAAAGTTTCCTATCACCCGCCCGCCCAGCTGCCTGGTCTCCATGCCCCTTCCGTTCTATTCGCGATGAGGCATGTGCGATCTGGCATTTTTGTATACTATCAGAATCAGAACGGCTCAGCTCTCCAATGCCGTCACTGTCGCATTCTTCCTACCGCCGAGGGCATGGCATATACTATCGTCCACAGACCGACAAAGTGGGAGTGGCATGAAGTCTGAAATATAAAGTTGGGGCCTCGCGCGGTGTATGACTCAACCCTCAACCCTCGGCCCTCCATATTGCGATCTACCTACTGCACTGTAACGATTCAGAACCGCGTCTGGCCGGCCCTTACGAGGGAAGGGGAGGAGTGGGAGTGATCTCCTCGCGGAATATCAGTTGCTCTCTGATCTAATTACTCCGTCGACCTGTCTACTCGGGCGGGTGAGTGTGGGATTGTGATCTATCTCTTCATGGCTCGCTAGGACGAATAAAACACCCGTCCACCCGTCAAGTCAGGTCTGACAGATCTCGGTTCAATCAATTATTTGGGTTTGCTTCACTTGCACTTGCATGCTCACTTGCTATTGCTCGTTGGGTCCTAGGCACCAGTGGCTTCGCGTGCGCCACCGACCGTCGGACAGTCACATCCCCATTGCTTCCTGAATTCGGCAATGCTCAGCTTCCCCAGTTTCTTGAGTGCAGCCTTGCTTGCGCGGACTTTGGCATACTTGAGGCTCTGGCCCTTGCTGGCGGCTACGATATGGCCATGCACCACCCACCCCACATGGCATTCCACGCCTGTGATGGCGCTGTCGCCCTTCGCTCCCGCTGGCCCGCCTTCGTCGTCATCATCACCATCATCATCCCCCCCTCCTGCACCATTTTGTCCGTCGGTATGCGTTGTCGGTTGGACTGATCCTTCGAGCGGGATGGGCACAGCTTTGCGGCAGTGGAATTCTTGAGTTAGGAGACGGAGAAGGTGGGTGGTCGGATGACAATTCGCATATGTATCGTAGGCCTCGATGTCCTCGAAATGCCACTTGACGTGCTTTTCGAAAAAATTCTCGATTTCTCTAAAGTCGAAGTTCGAGTCGACCAGCACCGCTCCGAGGTAGCTCTCCACCAAGTCGGCGAGGACTTTGGGGACGTTAGAGCCGCTAATCACACGAGTCCAGAAATCCGGTTTCGCATTGGCGTGCGTCCACGCTTCTTGCACCTTGCAGACATAGCTGCCGATCTCTTCGTAGACTGCGGTACTCGTGGCATAGACGAACTTGTGGAAACCCAGAATGACCGCGAGCGCAGCAAGGAATTTATTGCTCACCATGGCCATTTTGTGCTCGGTCAACCACTGCGGATCTCGTGTGGGATTGGTCGAGAACAGCCACCAGATGCAGACCCAATCGAGGCAGGCATCACCCAGAAACTCGAGGCGTTGGAGGTCTTGCACGGGGGAGTTCTGGTCGGATGAGTGTGTCAAGGCTGAGCGGATCAAGCGTGGATGCTTGAATCGATAGCCCGTGACCTCAAATATTTTGTCTGCATAATCATTCGCGATCGGATCGTTGAACTCCCCGACCCAGGTAGCTGGCTTGTACATAGGCAACACTTCCTTCCACGAGTTGATTGCATGGTCTGGATGTTCGACCAGCTTGGTGATGGCTTTGATGCCGAGGTCGAACTTCTCCTCCGTGGGTAGATGCTGGCTGGTCATGATACATGCTCCGATAGTCGCCTCGCACACATCAGCTATAGTCTTCTTACCCAGGGCGTGCTTGCGGTGCCTATCTGTCAACTTGATAACACGACCATTCCCGAACCTCTCCAGAAATTCAGGGTACCAAGTGTCTCGCCATTTTTCACCAGCGGAACGGATGTAACGGAAGAGCTCGTAATGGGGTGCGGAAGCCGTGTTGCTCAGCCGACTATTCGACAGCAAGTTCATGCGTTTGCAGTGCATGCCCTCTTCGTTACAAGTTGTGCGGTTGTGGACTGTAATAGTGGTCATTAGCTTGAGAAGCGAGTCTCCAATGAATTCAAGACGCTCATAGTTCATGGCCCCCATTTCCTTGGGTTTATCAAACTGCTCCTCCCCTTCTCGCCAGTGCTGACTTCCGGCATCGGATCCAGGTCCAGCAGTCTCGGCTTCGGCGGAAGGGTTCTCGGTATAGGCCTCCAGAGCCAGTTTCAAAGGCACTTGTTCAAGGTCAAGCTTCTGAAACGCCTCCCTCACGATGAGGTAGCCTTCCAATCTGTGAAGAATAGAAGGCCAGAGTATGCAAGTTTGAGCTACTGAATAAGAGATTCGAGCGAGTTCCAGGGGCTGCGGAGCGATGTGGCAGAGGGCATATCGTTGTTCTTTTTCGGGGCATTTCTCGGTGTATTTTCGACCTGCTAAGACCACTTTCGCGGCGAATACAGGCTGATGTTCATCATATCTGTCTTTGACTTCTTCGAAATCCTTCTTTTTTGCCTTCCAGGTTCTGTCGGAGAACTCGATGATTGTCTTGCTACGCTTTTTGTTCAAGATCTTTGCGCTGTCGGGAATGGCGTCGAAGATCGTCTTTTCCGGCACAATGTCCCCCGTGAAATAGCGGAACAGGCCGCTTCCGCGGTCAACGAGAAAGGCATTGCACCATTTCCGTATATCGGATGAACTGGTAGAAGGATGCCACCGCCCGCGTTCACGGGTCCCCGCAGCCGACAGCTGCTCCATATCTACGACGTGGTCGAAAGCTCCGGGCTGCGAGTGGTGCGACTCTCCTGGAGGCGCTAGCCAGTAGCTCATGGAGGTCGAGTCGTGGACATATTGCTTGTGGAAGACATCGTGAAAGATTCCGTGAAGTGTGTATGTCGTCAAAGCTTCAATTTGATCAGTGGTGACAATGAGTGGCTCTCGATATTGGTGAAAAATTACATGCTTCTCGACGTTGTTGTCCACGTAGACAGAGAATCTGGGGATGGCTGGGAGTCGTGCGCGAGTGAAGAGAAGCACACCGTCGGATGACCACGAGCTGGATTTTGGCTCGACCCGTACGTGCGTGACGAACAGCTCCGTAGGTAATATGGGTGATGTAGTACCACTGTTGACCCAGAAGTCCGGTTTCAGTTTCTTGTCATATGTATCCTTTCTCTCCGACACGGCAATACGAGCATTGAGATTCGCCGGCTTCACTTTGGAGAAGATACTGTCGAGGTTCGCGTCCAACAAGTGTGCTTTCCGCAGTTTGAAGATGCAATGCCATGCAGCGGACCGCTTGGCCAACACTTTGTTTGTTCGGGGATCACCCTTGGCTCCTTTCACTACAGCAGTTCGCGGGTCATCTGTTGGAGGAAGGATGATCTTGTACTGGAACATATTCCCTTCGGTACCGATCACCTCATCATAAATCTCAGAAGAAGCCGCCCCGATCTTCTTCAGCGACTCGGTGTAGCGCTTGAGCAGAAGCAGCGAGTTTGCGTAATTCGCCAGAACGCCGGTAGACGTGACGAAGCTCTGGCAACTCGCATCTCTGGTCATCAGCTGTTTTAACTTGGAGCCTTGGCCCAACAACCGGTCCGGGGGCAGTTGCTGACAGTACTTTCGGATATATTCATCCTGCTGCATGGCATAATTGACGCTCGCTTCCTGCGAGAAATTCCCTTCCTCAATCATGTGAGCGAAAATAGAATCTCTCATTCGTGCTCGACCTCGACTCTGCATGTATTGAATTGGAGTTCTGTAGAGGTCGAATCGAATGACAAGATTGCACTGTGGAATGTCAATGCCCTCTTCGGCGACGCTGGTTGCAAAGATGATGTTAATGACTCCAGTTCTGAACTTCTGCATAGCAATTTCTTGGCCCCTCCACGAACCTGCCTCTGTCCCAGACTGTGCATTGCCGACAAGGACGCCAGGGTGGAGGTTGGGGAGAGCAAGCGACGTAAAGAGGTCGCAAAGAATCAGGGCGGTCAGCCTCTCCTCGACGAATACGATTGATCGAGTAGTCGGGCACGCCAAATACCGGTCTTTCAGCTCCTCGTATAGCTTTCTCACCTTCGGGGACAGTTCCCGGTCTTGGTCAACCTGCGGACGATCAAAGCTGTGTCTCTGCACGATCGAGACGGCCTCACGAATCAAGTTCATCTTCGTCTGTCGCTGATCGGGGTCGATTATCTCCTTGTATGCTACATTCCGCTCATATTTTCTGATGATGACCGCTGACTGGTGCTCAGAGTTGCCGAGTGCATATTTCCAGATTCTGTCTGCCGCCCATACTCCCAGCTGTGTTGAAGCGAATCGAGAGAAAGTAAAGTAAGGTGTCAAGTCCTTGACGAATCCACACAGTGGCACGAGGGCAGAACACAGATCGGTTTGAAATCCAGCGTCTAGTGGAGGGTAGACCCAGATAGCATCCTTTGCTCGAGGTGCAAACCCGTAGATGGACAGATCGGTCGTCGTGACGATCTTGCTCTGCAACAACGCCTCCAGATCCGAAACTACTTTGGCGATGTCTCGTCTCGAGTCAACAGGAGACGCTGTCATGCCAAAGATGCGCGGTCTGTCACCTTTCCATTTGAGGTAGTAGTCCCTGATGATCCGCGAATAAGGATGGTTCTTCTTGCAATGATGTGCTTCATCGAAGACAAGAAGACAGATCTGGCCGATTTTGAGGTATGAGTGCATGAGACAAGAATCAAGTACAGCAGCTGTGCAGACCACGACGCTGTTTTCGGCAAAGATTCGGCTCCATTCTGCCTTTTTCCACAGATCATCAGATGAGTCCCCAAAGAGAGAAATGACTTTCTGCGGTAGGTTGTTGCTCAGGAAGAGGGCCTGCTGTCGGGCAAGGTGGACGCTGTTGACCAGAAAGAACACAATCTTCGCCGTCTTGCCTTGGCTTCGAGCAATGACTTCTTGCTGGAGATAGTGTCTAATCAGTAAGGCTGCAATGAGAGTCTTGCCGCTGCCGGTATCGAGAACAGCGATGATATTCTCATCTTTGGCCTGGTCAAAGAGCTCTTGCTGATACTCGCGAGCCTGATCAATAATCTTGTTGGATTCACTGTTCTTGCTCTCTCTGGCTGCCCGGGTCTCGACACCATCATTAGCGTGAGCGATGATGTAGTTGTTCAAAAGAGCTTTGTTAGAATCCAGGTCTGCTTGGCTCGTGAAGCCCAATGACCCAGATTCAGACTCATTGTCTGACTCAGTGAGGTCCTCCTCGTCCGGCTGTCCAATATTTACGTCAAATCTGTCCACCCGCTGTGCAGCGTCGTCGTTGATCGCCATTGAGGCAGTGGCAAGCTCAAAGACAGCTGAACGAGGCCCGAACCAAAGATGTCATTGAGCTGAATCTGAGGTGGTGGTCAAGAAAATGAGAAATCTACTGATCGTGTGGACGAGTGAAGACGGGTGAGTGACAACTGAGGGATGCGCGCATTTTGGAGACAAACTTGAAGCAAACAAACCCACGAGACACCGAAGTGATGATGCCGCCTAGGCTCACAGGCGCTCTCTTCCGCATTCGGTCAATGGTCGATTTCCACAGCTGTTTGCGTCTTTGAAACTTTCCATATGTTGCAAGAAGTTACAATAAAGGGCTGTATGGAGTATTGAGCTTATCAGCGGTGAAGGAATGATGAGCAGCACTACCTACATAAGTAGCCAGGCCGTGCTACAGTAGGCGCCGGTTAGTTTAATTTAGGCCGCGCCGGTTAAGCTTGCAGATCGTCAGGCACGGACCCAACCTGGAGTATTTGTTATGCGCGCTGGATGGAATTCTTCCCAGGCGCATTATGTCATTTCACTGCTGCAGCCATCGCAGCAACTTCTGAGCACAAAATCAACGATTGACAGCCACCAATGTAAGCCGGAAACCACTTACAGCCAAGATGAAGAGGGTCACAGCTGCGCTTCTCGCGCTTGCCGTCCTCGCCAGCGCCCATGGTGTCCATCCTGACGAAAGAGTCAATCCCGCTGACGACTGGGCCCTGTTCCACATGCAGGAGGAGCATCGTAGGTGTCCAAGTTTACATCTGCACCTGAACCAATCGGACTGACAGAATCAGACATATCCAACTTCGATCCAGCCTCGTTCTTCTCGCTACACGACTTCAACAACGACGGGTCCTGGACGCCTGACGAAGTCCGCCGAATATACGGCCTGGACGACGAATCGCTGAAAGATACACCCGCAGACCAGAAAGACAAAGCCATCCTCGAGGTCTTCAAGATCTTTGACCCCTATCAAAGCGGTGTCATCACTCGAGATCAGTGGACGAAGAAGGTCAATGAGGGCAAGAAGCTCCCTGACTTTGGACTGGGTCCAGGTCATCACGGCGACGACGAGTATGAATACGAGATCCACCACTTCGAGAAATTCCATGATGAGAACACAAGGGAAGAAGACTTGATCCATCCAGAAGACATCGAGCACTTCAGGAAACACGACTTGATGGAAGATCAAGCCGACCGTATATTCAGAGAGCAACAGCAAACGATTGTCGAGAGGAATATCCCTCAGAAATTCCTACGGCGGCCGTGAGGCCCAGAAACGGAGACAGCTTGTATGAGTATGACAAAATAGGGAATAAAAGCACAGTGGTTTTAGCCATTGGATTGGATTTCGACGTCAAAAACACAATGCATGACACCAGGCGCGTACGTCTTGACCTGTTCAACATGTGCGCAAGATATGTCGAAACGGCGATCGCCCCAGTTCTCCTGAACCAGCCCGTTGACTTGGTCGACGACTTCTCCCGCCATACGCTCGATCTCGCGCATATCGACATTTTCATGAATGTGAAGCCAGCCACCTTTCCTAGACTCGCTCATGGTTGTGAGGATCTTCACGGCGTCGCACCAGCTCGCCTTCGAAGTCGGCAGTAAACCCAGGTTCGCATGTCTGACGTTCGGGCTCAGCTTTTCCGCGCGAGCATTGCCCTCGATCCTGCTGAATTCATATTGGATCTCCTGCAAGACTTTCGCAGCCCACTTATTGTCTCCCAAGAATGCCACGCATCTCACTACATTCTCCTCCCCCGGGCCGTCTTGATCGCCTTGTCGAATCCGTTCCGCCAGCCCCTTCACGCCTCCGCCTTCCACTACCCCATTTGCATCCACCCTGACAACCAGACATTCCCATCCATTCCTATCACACCCCCTCCTCAACCCCTCAATACTCCACGGATTGATATCCCAGCCGTAAACCCTCCTGACCCCCCTTTTCAGATAGCAAAAAGCAAAGTATCCGATCCCAACGTACATGTCCATGACATCGACCATGCTGACATTGTCGTGACCACCCTTCTCGACCTCGGCCTCACGTGCCATCAACCCCGGGAACCAAGACTGCAAGCCCAGAATCCGCGCCTTCTCAGCTACATTCCCCCGGCTGAACATCGTGTAGAGAGGCGCCCACACTTGCGTGACCCCTTCATGTTGGACCGTGGCCGTCCAGAACGCGTGCTCGAAGTCTTCAGTACTAGGCCTTAGAATACGGACTCTGTGCTGCTTCAACGGGAGCGTAGGGCCCCAATCACCATACACGGGGAGCAAACCGGAGGGACTTCGAAGGATGTTTGGATGATGCCTCGTGATTTCTTTTTCATCATCATCTTCGTCACCCCCCACTTCCGGATGAGCACCGACCTCCCCTTCCGCGGCAATAGGCGCGTTGATGGCAATCCGCGAGATGCGTGACCCACGAAACCCTTCCACAGCAATACATCTGAATAGATCCGCTTTCTGGTTCTCGCTTAGCGTGCTGTAGAAGCGTGCCCAGGCCGTTGGGGGCGTATTATGTCCTGCGCCAATGAACGACGGCGGCAGCAGCAGCAGGGGCGCAAAGGCCGTATACCGCTTCGGTAGGTCTGAGATGGCGAGCACGAGCACTTTGGGTGGATTTGGATTTGGACTTTGACTTGTGCTTTTGTAGTCACCCTGATCGTCGGTGGCGGTCATGGTTGTGGTTCCAGTTCCGGGTACGAGTACAATACTCACAACGGGATGTTGATCGCAGTAGGCCACAATCCCTCGGATCAGCGGGTTCGTGGGCTGGGTTTTCTTCTTTTTCAATCTCCGTCTCTCTTGAAGAGTCGGCGGATCGTCGTCATCGTCCTGCATGCTTGGGTTGGTGCAAATTTCATATCAATTCATTTCAATTCGTCTGGTACAGGCTCCGTAGAATTGTTTGCTGGCACTGGACGAGCGAGAGCGGTGGTGAAGAGGCCAGCAGGACAGGGCCAGCATACAGTATCTGGATAGGGGTCCAGAAACCACCGATGAAGCCTCGCCCAGCATAATTAGGGCTATTCGGAGTCCGCGAGTACGGAGTACAAGATACAAACAAATGACACGCAATTGTGATTGGTCGTGGTGGCACAGCCTCCCCTCCGTATTGAATACATGATCGCGGTACCTCGTATGCTCTCCCGTTATCCTTTCATCATGATCTGCAGTCCTGCGAATGCGATGACGGAACCATCGAATGGAATTATGCCATATTTCGATTCTATTAATTGTGTGTGCAGCTCCGAGTCTTCGCTGTCAGATAGTGCGCAATCAAAGATCGAAGAAAAGTAAGAGTGGATGGAGGGTCGGTCGCGTCGATGCATGCCAATGACTCTGGTGGCACTGTGGTTTGCCTAGGCCCAAGCAGCACATACTCCCCCAACATACCATGCTGGTTGCACTGTGACTGCACGTACGAGTACTGGGGTGCACAGGAATAACTGTGAGAGTGACGAAACTGATATTGTTGGACGGCATCATCATCTCACCCCCAAGTAATAACGCCCCAAGGAAGTTTCCCTGTCGTCTGATCCCAGCACCAGGAGGGTCTCCCATCCAAACAGAGTCACCAGTGCACAATTTATCATTATTTCGGCTTTGCCAGCTCCGCGCCTCTCTCCTTGATTGTCTTCCTTCTGGCGTGCCAATTCCAGAGCATCTCCCAGGAAGCGACTGTAGCCATCAGAGGCGGACAAATGAGGAGGAGCAAGCTCCACCACCGAGGACTCCCCGATTTCACTTTCTGCATCATGTCGGCGATCTGTAGCTTCAGGTCCTCCTTGCTGCCATCATTGTAAAGCACGAAACCTTTGCCGGCGTTTTCCTTGCTATTGTTTCGCCGCTCACAGCGTGCAGCCTTTTCACGAACATCAACCTGGCTTTTGACTCTGTTTTCTGCGTCTTCCGGCGACAAATGGGGGTCTCTCGCTCGCAGTCTCTCCATTTGGATCTTCGGATCTGAGACAGCTACCACGATAACAGTACTGCAGAAGATGTCCAATCCAGATTCAAATAGCAACGGAACGTCTAGCAGAACGGCCCAGTGTCCTCGCAGATAGTAGTATAACATAGCTCGAGCCATCAAGAACCGCACTGCGGGGTGTACAATGGCATTCAGCTTCTTTCTGTCTCGTATTCGTTCTTCTGTGTTCCCGAATACTCTTCTCCCCAACGCTGGCCTGTTCAACGGTCTCCCTTTCCCGGTAGGCCCATTCTCTTTGCCCTCGCAGAGAGGATCTGACACTGGAAGGAGGAGATCTGGCGTCGTGGGACCAAATGTAGACACTATGCGACGATAGCCCCATGTTCCCGGTTCCACGGCTTTTCGTGCTAGCAAGTCCGCGTCTACCAAGGGCAGCGAGTACGGTGGGGAGGATAATGTCTGGGAACAAGTTGATTTGCCTGTTGCGATCGAGCCTGTGAGGCCGATCACGCGCATTTTGACTTCTTCAGAGGTTTCTTATTGCCGAGGAGGAGTATTCGGCGTCGTAACACTATGCGTTGCGCGATGAAATCAAGTATCAGCTTCTTCGGAGTCTCAAGTTCGCGCCGCCCCTCCAGTTTGGTTTGCACCGAGGTAGAATTCGGCTGGCGGAGCAATGATATTCCGAAAAGGCAATCCCCTCGTCGCCGTATTAACGAGGCTGATGTGCCAGCCTGATGGATGAAGACATTTGACTGTGTGGCTGATGTCAAGCAGATAGCAAAATCTGCACCACAAATCATTGAACTACCACTGGGAGTGTCTCAAACATTGAAGTCGAACCTTGTTGATTGGCACAGCAATCCGGAAGGTTGTTTGTGCTTCTCTGATTGTGTTGACTACAAACTTCAGACCTTGTTCACTTGCATTTTCCAATCACACAATGTCAATAGACATGATTTACCCTAAGTTGTGGTGAGATTCACTCCTGATCTCAGTCCGAACACATATAATGAGCCTGCGCAACCTCCGCACAATCAAGAGGAATTTAAGACTGAAACAGAACATCTCTCAATCACGGACACACTCAGCCATGACTTCTGTTCAACTTCCGTTGACACCAGCGGAGAAGCTTTTCCGACAATGTCTGCTAGACTGTCGGAACCAAATGCAAGATACTCCAGGGATGAAAGGTCTTGTATTGCGATGGACAGGAGGCTGGGTCAGAGATAAGCTGCTGGGTGTCCAAAGTCATGACATCGATGTGGCGCTGAGCTCCATGACGGGCTTGCAGTATGGCCAAGCAATGCAGGCTTTTCTGAAAGAGCACGGCGCAAAGTACGAAGAAGAAGCGACCAAGCAAGGCATCAATCCACAAGTCAAGGACATCCATACAATCGCAGCCAACCCAGAAAAGTCAAAGCACCTCGAAACGATTACGACAAGAATGTTCGGTCTCGATGTCGATTTCGTCAATCTCCGCAAAGAGGTCTACGATGAGCAGAGCCGCAACCCACAGATGGAATTCGGAACGGCTGAAGAAGACGCTCTACGTCGGGATGCTACAGTCAACGCTCTCTTCTACAACCTTGACACGCAAACCGTCGAAGATTTCACTCGGCAAGGGTTGGATGACATGAAGAAGAAGATTATCCGAACGCCACTCGCGCCGTTTCAAACATTCAAGGACGACCCATTGCGAGTTTTGCGCCTGATCCGGTTTGCTTGTCGATTAGGATATGAGATCGAGTCCACCGCACAGGAAGCGATGAAAGACAAGAGCATCCACAAAGCTCTTCGTTTGAAAATCAGCCGGGAGCGCGTAGGAGTAGAGATCGGCAAGATTATGGCCGGACCAGATCCATATACAGGGCTGAGCTATGTCAATGCCTTCGACCTCTATCTGACCGTATTCGGTGACCCAATGATATCTGATGACGATTTCCCAGTCGACGCCACCCAAGCACTCATCGCCTACAAAGGGTTGAGCCGCATCCTCGAAGAGAAGTCGTCGATCTGCTTGGTTTTGAAACCTAAAGAAGATCAATCTTTGAGCTGGTTCCTGGCTGCATACACTCCTTTCGCGAGATCGTCGGCACGCGCTGAACAGGCATCAAGGGAAGGTATCAAGGCCACGAACAAGATGAGCAAGACTCTAAAAGATGCCATCGATTTGCGGCCAAAGATCCTCGAATTGGTGAAATTAGTCAACGAAGACCAGGCAACCAGAGCAGACGTAGGCATGACACTAAGGCAATGCAAGGAGGCATGGCGGTCGCACATCGTCTTCTCCCTCCTCTGTGATATTGTGGAGGAAGACTTCTCAACAGCGACAGATCGATACCAGAAGTTTGTCACTTTCACCCACGACCAGAAGCTCGAAGATGCGCATACTGTTGTACCAATTCTGAACGGCAACCAAATCAAAGACGCGTTGGGTGGTCCGAAGGGCGGTCCTTGGCTCAAGAGAGCAGTCGACATGCTTGCAAAATGGCAATTCAACAACCCTGACGCGCCAAGAGACCAAGCGATCGAGATGATAGCGAGCCAAAAACAGGAGCTTGGTCTAGGCTGAAGTCCTCTCACAGCTTCGAGGACGCTGCAAGCTTTGTTGCTCGCAGCTTCACATCCTTCGCCTCCTGACGGACAGCCAGGTCGAGCATGATCTCTTCACTGCCACCACCCACGACATGCACACGTACATCACGGCTGATCTGCTCAATTCGAGCACCTCGCCCAGTCTTGGAATATCCAGCCCCACCCATGATCTGTTGCGCCTCACGACAGACCTGCTCCAGACATCTGGTGCTCATAACCTTCAGCAAAGCTGTCATGCCCCCGACGTTAACTTCCTTGCCCGTGATGCGGGAAGTCTCAATGATGAAACAGAGTTGTTCTAGGAAGGAGTGTGCGGGTTCAATCAGGATACCGAATGTAGCAATCTTTGACTTGATGCCAGGGTGCTCAATTAGTTTCTTGCCGAAGGTCTCACGCTCGCAGGCGTAGGCGTAAGCGTCCTGGGCGCAAACTCGAGCTAAACGCAGGGCGGCGGTCGCCAGGGATAACCGTTCAGGGTTGAAGTTCGACATGATCAGCTGGAACCCCTGGTTCTCTCGTCCGATCAAATTCTCCACCGGAACCTCGACGTCCTCGAAAGTGATGAAGGTCGAACCTGGGCAGGTTAGGAAGAATGCGAATATGGTTCCAAAAGAACATCATACCGCTAGCATTGACGCCCTGATTCTCCATCCTTCTAGTTGAAGCGCCTTTCGCTTTCAGTGGAACGACCAACAAGCTGATACCTCCATGTCCCGGTCCACCTGTTCTGACAGCGGCCGTACAAAAATCGCTCCAGATACCGTTTGTGATCCACTTCTTACTGCCTGAGGAGGTGGTTAAGTTCGTACCAGGCATCACCCCGGCTGGCTTCACTTACCATTCACGATGTACTTGTTGCCTCTCCGCTCGGCTGTCGTCTTTATGTTCGCCACATCACTTCCTCCATCCGGTTCTGTTATCCCCAAACAAAACCTGATCTCCCCTCGTGCAACCTTGGGTAGCCACTTCTGCCTCTGCTCTTTCGTGCCAAACCTACTGATGGGAGGACATCCAATGCCATTTCCACCTCCTAATCCCCAAATCGGTCCGCACCAACCCAACCTGGAGAACTCGTCACCGACAATTACACTGCACCAGGTATCCCACTCATCGAATGGGATGCCAGCGGGTTGCTGAATGCCACCTGCATCTGCAGGATCAATCACAGGGTGCGTAATTGCAAACCCCAGTTGGCAGTGTCGTAAGCGGACGCTTTCAGGGACTTGACCGGCTATTTCCCACTCTTGGGCATAGGGTGCGAGTTCAGTGTCTACATAGTTGCGGACGAAGGCGCGAAGACGATGGTGTTTCTCGGTGTAGTAAGGGTTCGCAGGTAGGTCTAGCTGAGGGAGCAACGGCTCGGAGAATGGAGCTGGAGCTGTGGGAGCCATAATTGATACGGAATATGCTACTGCAAATGTGGACAGCTAGGGATGCTCGGAGCTCCCTGATCAAGTCCACTGCTACATCTTGATCAATAAATCCATGGAGATTCAAGGCCAGAGCCGCGGGAGGGGAGAGCGAAGGCGAGGATACGCGCCGAACGGAGCCTCGGTCAATTTCTCTTGGCAACGCTAGTCCTCATACAGAGAATATGGCTTGGCAACGCTAGTCCCGTTGGAGAATCAATGGCATCATCAGACTTTCGTTTCTCCAACGCGCATAACTGACAGGACAAGGATAAGGAACTCTCTCTACCCTGCGACTCGTACAGCTCACCAACTCTTAAGGTCTAGACCTTACCCCTGCATCTGATATTAGGAGCTACATGAGGGGTGCTGCCGCGATCTGCAACTTCCGGTCGCTCTAGTAGTGATCGACCAATGACTCAAGAAGCGAATGGGGTGAACACCGTCTGATTGTTGCCGTTTTGGGGCAGCACAGACCCTGTGGACAGTGGACGAGGGTGTCACATGCCTCGACTTTGTGCTGGCCTACCGGGATGGAGTCGTTCAAAGAGTTCGTTGCAAACCAGGTGCCGGTCACAGCTGGCGACGAGGATTCAGCGCATAAAGGAGATCATGCTAGTAACGGTGCCGATGGAGAGAACATCAAAGACCAGGCACATTCGCAGAAAATCGAAATAGAGGATGGCCTTCCTCGAGCTTTAGAGGTCAACAAGTCCGACTCAGATGAGACGGAGAAGCTTGTGCCTCAGAAATATCCTCATCCGAGTTTGTCGAACAATCCTCCTGACGAGCCACCTTTGGCACCCGGTCAGAAGGATATCGAAGATGAGGAAGACGAGCTAGATCTCTCCAAGTCCTTCCATCGCACCGCGAGTCCATCTCCGGCCGCCCTTCAACGCAACAGGGGCGCCCTGGTCAGCAAGGTAGGAGAGGAGGGTGTCGTCAAAATGCACAAGTTCACCCTCCATGAAACTGCAAATTACTATTACATTGTCGGCTCGGACCTTTTGGACTCTGCATTCAGGATCTTGAAGATCGATCGCACTTCAGAACCAGGCGAACTGAACATCACAGAGGATGACATCATCTACACCAAGAAAGAGACGCAGCAAATCCTCAATGCCGTTGACGAGGGTAATCGTGCCACGGGCGGACTCAAAGTCAAGACCAGCTTTTGGGGCTTACTTGGTTTCATCCGCTTTACAGCGCAGTACTACATGCTGTACGTGACCAAACGAAGCCAAGTGGCGATGATCGGTGGGCACTACATCTACCAAATCGACAAGACGGAACTAATGCCCCTGGTCACGGCGGCTTCTACACGCGCAAAGCCAGACCGACATCTCGAGGAAGCTCGCTTCGTCGGAATCCTGAACAATCTTGATCTCACGAGGTCGTTCTACTTCAGCTACTCGTACGATGTTACGCGAACCTTGCAGCGCAATATCATGCGCGAGCGCCAGGCATTGCAAGAAGATCCCACCGCGCCCCACAAGCCCGATCACAACGATATGTTTGTCTGGAACCATCATCTATTGAAGCCGGCGAAAGAAGCCCTCAAGAACCCGTATGACTGGTGTCTGTCGATCGTTCATGGCTATGTCGATCAAAGTGCCCTGTCAGTATACTGGGGACGAGTGGTCTACGTGACGATCATTGCACGGCGGTCGAGATTCTTCGCCGGTGCGAGGTTTCTGAAACGGGGTGCCAATGATCTGGGATATGTGGCAAATGATGTCGAAACAGAACAGATCGTGTCGGAGATGCTGACAACCTCGTTTCATGCCCCTGGGCCAACTCTGTTCGCAAACAACAAGTACACCTCACACGTGCAACACCGGGGTAGCATTCCATTACACTGGACGCAGGATAGTACGGGCGTCTCACCGAAACCCGATATTCATCTCAGCGTAGCAGATCCGTTCTTTAGCGCTGCGGCACTGCACTTCGATGACCTTTTCAGAAGGTACGGCACACCTATATATGTGCTCAATCTGGTCAAGTCCCGTGAGCGGACTCCTAGAGAGTCAAAACTTCTTAAGGAGTACACAGTCGCGGTGAACTACCTAAACCAATTCCTCCCCAAAGACAAGCAGATTCTGTACCATGCCTGGGACATGAGTCGTGCCTCGAAAAGTCGGGACCAAGATGTCATCGGCAGTCTAGAAGCGATCGCCGAAGACATTTTGCCGAAGACGGGATTTTTTCAAAACGGCAACGACGAGGAATCCGGCCTCAAACTTCAGAGCGGCGTTGCGCGAACCAATTGCATTGACTGTCTTGATCGGACGAACGCGGCGCAATTCGTGATCGCGAAGAAGGCTCTGGGCTATCAACTTCAGGCGCTGGGCGTGATCGAGCAGCCGTCGGTCGAATACGACTCCGACGCCGTCAACCTGTTCACCCACATGTGGCACGATCATGGCGACACGATCGCCGTACAGTACGGTGGTTCACATCTCGTGAATACCATGTCCACGTACCGCAAGATCAACCAATGGACAAGCCACTCTCGCGACATGGTCGAGAGCTTCAAGCGGTACTACAACAACTCATTCATGGACGCCCAACGACAAGAGGCGTACAATCTCTTCCTGGGGAACTATGTGTTTGCTCAAGGCCAGCCTATGCTGTGGGACTTGACGACGGATTACTACCTCCACCATTCCGACCCGCGGTCCATGTTCGGCAAGCGCCGACCCAGCTACCGGCACTGGTATACAGATGAATACCTCGAGACACCGCAGATGCCACCCTCATTCTGGCCACGAGAGCTCCGCGATCGACCCTTGACGTACTTTGACGACTACTGGATCGAGTACTACAAACCGCTCGCCATCTCGTCGTTCCGCAAACTTCTTTCCTTCAAAATGCACTCGAACCTGCGATACATACCAATCAGCTCAACGTCGGGAGGAAAGTTCGACCTCAGCCCGTTTAAGGTGCGGACCGGCCACGAAAGCGACGGAGAAGGAGGTCACGACAAGCGCAAGGGCGTCAAGATAGTTGCGCCGTCGGATAATACTTCCACCGTCCGGGGAAGTACGTCCGCCGACGGACGCCAGGACTCCGCTCCTCCATCTGTAATTGAGCCGACTCCGAAACCAAACACGCTGGGTCCTTGGCTTGACGCCCAGCAGCAGTTGCACAATACTTTGGTGCGCCGGACGAACTACACGGGCATCATCAAAGAGCCGTCGTTTGAAGTCCAGTCTCCGTCGGCCGTGCCTCGCGTTCCGAAACTCCCGACCGCGGGAAGTACGGACCTGACCAACAGCTCGCTGCTCAGTCCGCCGACCAAGGAAGTACTCGCCCTGCAGGCATTCACCTCCCTGATCACCTCGTCGTTGAATCCCACCGTGCGCCAACTCTCCGAGTATGAACGCTACGTCACTCACCCGAGCAAGATCCCGCTGATCACCACCTCGGCGACAGATTACTCCGCCGCGCCGCTCGAATATCTCGAGTATCTATCCAAGGCCACGTCGTCTCAAGATCCGGCCGAAGCGTATCCGCAGAACTCCATTCTCCGTCACTATGATGACGAGCGCGGAGCCGTGACATTGACCATGGACGAGAAGGCCGAGGCCAGCTTGGAAGACTATTGGGAGTATGTGGAATCCGGCAAGGTTGAGAACCCACTGAGCGTGACGGAGGAGGAAGAGATGGGCGGCAAGAAGAGATATAAAGCGTATCGCAAGTGGCTGCGGGGGAAGAGTCTGTTCAAGCAGAGGCCAGTGGTGGGCGAGGACGTCGACGGTCTTGGTCTTGACTCTTGACGGAAGGGGTGTGAGCAATTGCGAGTTGGCTTGGGCGTCTGAAGACCAAGTCCTATACGAGTTTGAGTTTGAGTCTGTAGGTTCGTTCTGGCTAGGTATAATCGTCTCTGTTACATCCCCAATAGATTGGAATAGAGAGGGCTGCAGCCGGATCGAGATGCGGCTGGTTTTGATCTCCCGGCTTGTTGAATGGTGAGTCGAGCCACCTCTTGTTTTGTACGTAGGTAGTGATACAATACGAAGTTTCATCGCAGTCCGGTGAAAGTGATTGACGCTCGATGAAATGAAGTTGTACTGCATTATGTCCTCGAGACTGTCGAACCTCGGTCGCGCATTTTGATCGAAAACGCAATGCAATGTTATGCGATTCATTGTATACCGCCTGCTTTGTGTACTGTCACTGAGCCGACACTTGTAATGCCAGAGCTACAACTCCGTGACCGTGCAGACACTATGCCGACTATTTCATTCGTCCCTCAAAGTCCCAACAAGGCTTTCAGGTCGTCTTCCTCCTCGACCAGCCTCGTCTTGACGACGGCCCACTCGTCGGGGTTGACAATCTCTCCTAGCGTTTTGACTGACTGTTTTAACCGCGCCTTGATGTCTTGCAGGGGTGTGGGTGTGGGTGTGGCGTTCCCGGCTGTTGTAGACTTTGACTTCTTCTCATTCTCAATCTCATCCACACAATTCACCCAACAGCCCACCAACCCCCTCAACACTTCGGGCCACCATTTCTGCTGGACCCTCGCCCTTCCCACATCAACGACACAGTCCACGATGTCGAGGATTGCGCCCACCATCTCCGGCGCGATGAGGATGAACGGGTCCATCAACGAGGCTCTCAGCATGGGCATGAGTCCCTGGAGATGTTTGACGGCGTGGATCCCCATCCTGGCAAACACGGGCGGGATCTGCCGGAGTAGGAGCACAGTCAGGGGCACGGACATGGTATTTGAGAGGGTCCCAGCGCCGCCTGTAGATCCTAAATGTGCCAACGAAGCCATGACCCCGTGCCTGTACACTAGCGTGAGCATTGCCTGGTAGGGGATGAAGTCCTTGTCGTCGTCTCCGTGCTCGTCCCCCTCCAGTGTCGCAGTCGGGATCGACGGAGCCCCAAGCTTAAGTCTGAGCTTCACGAACCGCGCATCCACAACGCCCAAGAACGCGGCATACACTTCCCTCAACAGCTCGAGACTGTCCGCCTCAGGCGTCAACGTCGGGAGGAGCAGGAAATTCGCCTTGAGGGCGTCGAAGAACACGTCTGCCAGACCAGAGCGCTTGAGGATCCCAGATTGCGTGGAAGTCAGAATCTCGCACAGCAGAGCGAGGGACCGACATCCCGCGGACTTGTACGGCGTTGGGGCGGCATCATCGATCATGTTGAGTATCGGCGGGACCAGGAGATGGAAGTGAGCTTCGATGGTCGTTTTGCGGAGCGCAATGTCAGGCGGGTTGAACGGTAGGGTGAGATAACTGGTTAAAATGTAATCCAATAGCGGCACGGTGAATGGGGTAGGTGTTTTCCATGGCGGCTCGTCGTCGTCTAGAAAAGCACGGCCAATTGATGGGGGTGGCGGCGCACCGATGAGATTTTTCCGCCCCGTTGACGTCAAATTCGGGTGCCTCGTCTTGATGAATAGAGGCCTGATGATCTGCGTGAGTAGATCGAGCAGTGCAGTAGGGAGTTGCTCAATGGCCTGTAGGTCGGTAGCGGAAATGATGGAGTGAGCTTTGTGTCGGAGTTCAGTTGTCTGGGGTGGTTCTTTTTCGGGCGTGGTCTTCAGGACATCTAAGATGGCGTCTCTCTCCATGTTGACTTTCCAAAGAGTGCAGCCGTATAAGGTGATGTTGAGTGGACGAGCGGTAGAGCGTCATTCAACATAACGAAGGGAGAGTCGCGACTGAAAGGTAGATCGGAGGTAGACATGGAAGTACCTCGCAGCCAATCAGAGCACGGCTAAGCCAGGCAGCCTCGCACACTGCGCAGCCTTGTCGAAACAGAGCTCGATTCATTGCGGTCGGGAAGTAATTGGTATTGAGGAGCGATCTGCTCTCTTCTCGAATTCCTGTATACTGTATCATGCACGCGCACGTCTCCCGAGAAGGCAGTGAGGACCTAGTCTAACCACTAACCATGGTCCACAAACCACTAACTCCAGAAATCTGGATTGAAAGTCAATCTACGCGGTTCGATATGCGCCGATACTATCATCAGTACAAATGACTGCTTCGCTAACCATCCGCAAGGTAAAACGTGGGTATTTCCCCTTTACACCACCCTCAGTTCGTCCTGAAACCCCATCAAGCGCATAATCCTTTCATTCACCGCCGTCCGCCTGGCCGTCAAGTTCTGATCCCTCTCCGCGTCGACCGCCCTCGCAAAGAGCTCCCTGTTGATCTCGAAATCGCCCTGAAACAGCTTGTGCAGCGGCCGGAGGAGGTGCCGTTCGATGACCTGGATGACGACATTGTCGATGAAGACTTCACGGGCAACCTGGCAACATGGTCAGTATGACGACTTTTTTTCTCAGAACGGGGAGACACATACCTCGTAGTAGACGATCATCCGCTTTCCAATATCCTCGGCCGACTCGGCGCGGCTGTCCTGTGCGAGGACTCGGTCCACGTGTGCGGGAGTGTATCGCGTGGGATTCGCACTGGCACTGGCACTTCCAGGCGTGGCGGGGGTCATGGGGACGGCATCTCGCTCGCGCTCTCGGTCCCGCCCATCCCTGCCCTGGGCATGTGCATGTGAGGCTTGAGCGTTATTCTGCTCCAGATACGCAGACTCCTCCTCGGTCACGCGATTGATCATGGCAAAGTTTTTGTTGACCCGCATCTGCCGCGCGCGCTGTTCGAACCGCTTGCTCTGCGTCTGCGCGGGTTGGCGGCGATCTTCCTCGATGGCGCGCAACTCGTCCTCGGCTTTCTTTTTCTGCACCTCGAGCGCGTTCTTCAGGTGGTCTTTGATGGCCCGGGTGACCCGCTTCGGCAGGCCGGGGAGCTGGTCCTGGAGGACGTTGTCGACGATGTGGTCGACGAAGGTGCTGCACCGTCTGTGTGCGCGTTCCAGGTGCTTCGTGGCGATCCCGTACCACGGGGCCGAGTGCTTCCGGAACAGCAGGTTCATGCGCTTGGGGTCGTAGCTGCCCTTCAACTCGCGGCCGCGCGTCGACTCGAGCATCTCCTGCACGTAGACGCGGAAACTGTCCCTCTCCTCCGTGAGGCTGCGGGCCGAGTTTGCCGACCGCAGGCCGTGGCCGTTCGTTTCGACCTCGCGCGCAAACTCGTCGTGGTCCTCCTCAATGCGAGAGCGGAGATAGTAGTCCGGCGAGCCGTCCCAGTCGGCCGAGCCGTCGAGGTACGTCCCGTCGACGCAGCCCTTGGCTTCGACAGCAAGGCCGGTCCGTTTGTCGCAGAACTTGCTCCAAATCTGGTCCGCGTCGGCGAGTTTCTCGTTGAGCGCGTCTCGCTCTTTGATCGCTTGTTGGAGTCTGTTGTTGATGTCGTCGTCGATGATGGGAAGTTGACGCCGCGTGTGCTCGTAGTAGATGCTGCGTAGGCGGCCCTGGAGCGAGTTGATCCCCCAGTGGGCCGTGTTGACCTGGTGCCACGGTCGCTGCTGGTCCGTGAAGAACTGTTGTTCGGCCTCGTCCCTTTCGGTCATCGACGTGTCGTTGCCGGTTTCCCGTACACCGCGATTCCGGAGGACATGCCATCCCTTGGCAAAGTTGAATCCGGCCAGTGTGTCAGGCAGGTTCTGGGCTTTTCGGATCCAAAAGTCCTCGAGGCCAGAGGGTGACTCGACGAGATCCGGTTTCGTGATGATGCCGAATGTGCGCTCCCCCGAGGGATCGACTTCCCGCGCGATCGTGAGGACCGACTGATTCTGAGGGTCTCGATTGGCTTCCACCACGGCCAAGATCAGGGTCCGTGGCTGCTTGATCCAGTCGTTCACGATCCGGTGGACGAGGTCGATATACTCTCGGCCATCGTTGTGGGACGCGATCAAGCCGGGCGTGTCGATCAGAGTCAGCGGTTGCTGGTCTGGCCTCACCACCTCGACCTTGAGGACATCAGCCGAGAACCCTCCACGGCCACCCAGCAGCACGTTCTCTGCTTCCTTCACGATCTTGCCCAGCTCTGTCACTCTTCTGGTCTTGAATCTGACAGATCGGAGCCGGGCTTGGTCGTCAGGACTCCTGGCCGTGTCGGGAACTATTTCGATGTCGATTGTTTCCACATTCCCGGGCCGGAATCTGAGTCTGAAAGACGGGGGAGGATGGTTAGCAGGTAGCACCTGAAGAGGAGTTCGGGCCTCGACTTACTCGGTTACGAATTTGGTGCACGTAAATTCTCCTCTCGGGAACGAAAGCCCGCTGATCGCCTCGAGCACTGAGCTCTTGCCCGACGACTGGCTCCCACATACCACGAGCTGAGGCAGCTGTAGTTCCCTCTGCACGTCCAGATCCTTGAGTTTGTCAACGAGGTCGAACAGCCGTCTTTGCTCCTGGCTCTGCAACCCTCTCAACCGGTCTCCGGATGGGTTTGGCACAGTGACGTATCCGTTCATCGTCGACAATTGCGAGTCGGGCGAGTATGATCCCCGGCCTTGCTGATATGCCATGTCGGTACTCGTACAGAGCAAGGGTGTCGCCGAAAGAGCGTTAGAGAAGTGCTTAACACCCGGAGGTCAATAGTAAAGGGCCCAAGAAATCGCAAACGCCAGATTATTAGATGAATGGATTCAGAGAACGAGTCTGAAAAGAGACCATCAACGATCCCAGGCGAAAGTACATAACGTGCGGCAAAGACCAAGCGCCACCACTGCCAGCCAGATTCACGGATGCCTTCTCAGCCTCATGGCGGAAACTCCGCCCTCCTCTTGCGCGGCACCCCCACTTCTACTGTACGAGTCGAGGGCATCCAGACTGCGGGAGTGCATAATGCAAACCCCCCTGCACCCGAACGGGCAATAGATCAAGGAACGCGAAGGGCACACACCTTGTACGAGATAGAAACGACGATGCCTTGTGGGAAGGCAAGGGCCACGTAACTTCGCATCCCCATGCACGGCGAGCGACTGTTGTTGATTGGCTGAAATCCCGAGACCAAGGCCCCAAAACTGCCTCGGATTGACGGTGGCGAAGCAGCAATCGCGGCAGCCTACAAGCGACTTTTCGCAGGTCGAATCGCAATCCACGACTGATCGGCTGGCGTGTGACGCGTGCGCCCGGAAGGGGATACAGGTGAGTCTGGGCTTCCGCGCATCTGCACATCTTGCTTAACTCAGGCTGAGCGAGAAGATCAATCGCCTGCCTCGGCTTGCCGGAGTACACCCATTACTGTTGTTCTCTGGGCGATCGCTCGACGAACCCGTGGCTGGACTGCACATTCCCACCGCGCAGGTGGCGATACGGCTTTCAGCGCAGCCTGATCCAGATTTGGATGGTACATACGAGCACATGCGTGTCTGCCTGTGCGCGCTCTAACTCGTACCCTCCGAGAAGCAAGGCAGGGCAAGGCGTAAACAGCGACCTTGATCCCAAGAAACTAGAGGAACGCCCCTCATCGTGTTGCACAGTTCTGATACTCTAATTGATTGTCCGTGAGGCTCAAGCATTTCAATTGTAAAAGTCGCGTTTTCTCAGATCCTAAGCGAGGCCCCCCTCCTTCGGTCCTTTTTTGTTTCGCTTCGAACTCTACGAATTGAGCTTACAGATTGATTAATTCTTCGTGATCCATACCATTGTCAGAAGCTCGTGTCGTCGCGAGATGGTCGACACTATGGACGCCATGGACAGCGACATCACCTACTGCGAAGGGGCGCGTCTCCTCCAGAACGCTCGAGCAGATATAGGCTCGATCCTCATCCAGCGACCCAACGGCGGTCTGATCTGCCAACACTGTTATCTCGTTGTCGCGGACGCCAACGACGTCAACGCCATTGCACCGGACCAGGACTGGTCGTTGTTGGTGAGCTGCCACGTCCAAGCGTGCGGTTCATTGCACGACAGGCGGGCGGCGTATTCTTGCTATGCCTGTCTCGAGCGGGGGGAGGCATCCGTGGAGACGTCGATGGCTGAGCTGAAGGCTCATCTCCAAGTCTGTGACCTGATCAGGGAGATCAAGCTCAGTGGGCAGCATGGGGCACAGAGAGACACGAGGACAACATCTCCCGTGAGCAGGAGGAGTGTTCAGAAACCTGAAATCAATCCACGGTCTACCACGATGCTGGAGCCAACACGTCCGAGACGTCCACCTGGCAAGACGGAACAAGCACAAGGAAATCCCAATAGTGCTCGAAACCCGCCGTTAAATCCTTTCGGCCAAGCCCAAGACAAACCAGCCACACCGCTCCAGCAAGTGCAACCGCGCGTGGAGACGCCTCTGGAGCAGGAACACACTCCACCGCTGCCGTCGCGACCGAAGTCCAATAGGCCTCCCACGAACACAGCCGAGACAATGTACACCCCTCCGACTGTGCGACGACCAGAACAGCCCATCCAGCCGAGCCCTGCTCGTCCGCATGAATCGGACATGTACAACATCCCAGGCGGCTTCCCAGGCCCCAAAGGCGCGGCGGCACCCGACTCCCGAGCATCTTCCTTGCATGACTACTCACCGACAGTGCCTCTCCGAAGGAAGGAAGTCCGAACGGAAGCGCCAGGCCCGTCACAAGCCTCGTCATCCGACACCAAATCGTTCCCAACGCCGCCAAGCCGTGCGCCGCCCGCTCCGCCAGTCCTATCTCCACCTGCACCACCGCCATACTATCAAGGCAAAGACGCGCACGGGAGCGTCGCCCCCCAGCAGTCGTCAGCTCAGGCTGGGTCTGCACAGACGCCATCAACCAACATGTACAACGGGCCCGATCCTGTCAAGATCCAGCAGCTCGTTTCGTTTGGCATTCCCCGGATGGACGCCGAGTATCTCCTGAACCGGACGGGAGGAGACGTCAACGCTGCAGCGGAACTGCAACTCTCGGAGATGGGCAGTTTGAGTGGCCACGCGCGAGAGACGTCTCCTCAAGCTCTCCAGCCTGGTGCGTTCCCGGCCCCGCTTGGGTCGAATCCGCCGCTGGATAGACGGAATAATCGGCGGTCCAAATAAAGGCGGGATCTGATACTGCAGAGGCGACGCTTTTTTGGGGGGAGCGGTCTCTCACCGGCTTTTCGAGCTTAGAAGCTGGAATGGGTGGAGTGCACCGGTGTGAACTGTGCAGTGAGAAGCTGTGATGAGATTAATGTCGGTATCAGCGGTTATCTGCTTCTACTTTGCGGAGAGACGGATTCGGTTTGAAGATAACTGAAGAGCAATTACACCGGAGTGTATTCTACCCATAAGAGCGTCGGGTTTTCGTTATCCTGATCCTAGTTTCGACCCTATCTCGGACGCCCGAGGCACTTTTTGTGGGTAAAGCAATACATCTTGTCCGCTCCCGCACGAAACTGGTGTTGAACATAGTCTTCCTTCTTTTCCAATTTAAAAGGCCCAGGGAAAAGGTTCGCGTCGCAAATGTCGCAGCAGAAAGATATTATGCTCGCTGACGAACTGTTTCGCCCATCCTCGACAACTAGAAGGGCAAACACATACTCCTCGCCGAGTCCACAAGAGATCACATCGATGTCAGGCTGCATTAACTCGGCGCACGCTCGACAGTACCAGAGCAAAACAACCTGCAAAGCTTCCCTCAAAAGTACCAGAGGGTCGTCAGGACCCACAAGCTTGAAATGCTGCACGGTATCCAGGAATAGCGACACGGTTGTCGTTCGATAGTTGACCGCGAAGCCTTGCGCATCTTCTGCTAGACCTAATAAACTGTAGACGTAATCTCTCTGATCTGCACAAGTGAAGCTATGTGGACCATGCTTGAATATCCTTATTAGAAGAGAGGCTAAATCGCATTTTCGTGAATGATATTGTGTTACACCCTCGGTGTCTTTGTGGCCACAGAATATTGACATGTTGGATATCGAAAATGACCGCTCGTCTAGCGAATAGAGTCTGCGAAATGACTGCCATTGAATTAATCCCGCTCGCGATACCACGTAGCATTTCCGGGCCGCAAATAGCTCCTGGATGATCCAGCACCTGGTCCAATACGGGAGATATGCAGCTTTTTCAATTGTGGGCCAGAGAGCGTGGAACACGAGCATGTTCAGAACTTTCCGGCAAGGCCGGAGAGCAACATATAGGATGTTTTCGGTGTCGTCGAGCCGAACGATAGGGGGCGCCAACATCGACGCCAACATCGACGCCAACATCGACGCCAGTCTTAGACGTCCAGAGCAATTTCCAGGATATACAAGGACATGGCGGGCTCCACGGTAAATGTCGGCCATTTGCTGCACCTGGTGATTTCGTTCCAAGACGTTCTCCTGGTCAATGCAGCAGGCATCAATCCACAACCAGTCTTTGATCCCGATCTTCTGCGCCAACCGGAGGAAGTTGTATAGATTTTCTCGTACGTCGAGCCATTTGTGATTCACCAGGATCCGGTGCGTAGGTTGGGGTTCGCCCCAAGTATATGAGAGGCAGGCGTAGCTGGCGTCGCGCCGGCAAACATGCTTCAATGTACACTGGACGGTACCCGCACCACGACGTGGGTGTATCTTCAATAAGCGTATGGCCGACTTCGTAAGGTCGAGGGGTTCGTAGATAAATTTGGCCGGCGAAGACGGGATCGCTGTAGCCTTGTCCATTCTGACGACGGTGTGTGAAGGATAATTGGTCTTCAGTATTTGAGCAACTTCTGTACTTCTATCTTGCTGTCAATCGAGTATATACAAGCTGTAGAGTTTCCGTTCTCATAGTACTGGGGTGTGGAAGGACATTTTGAAGAGATCGGAAAGCTGGCTGAGGTTCAGGAGTGGTAAGGCTGGCGGGCTTGGGACACTTTGGTTTACCAAAAGCCCCGGCAGCGTGGCCATGTTGATAGGCAGTGGTTGCCGAGACCGCCCTTTCCCTTTCGAACATTGCGCCTCCCTTCGGGCGCATGGTCAATCTTGTTAGGAGGATCTGATTCCGATAGGAGATGTTGAGCCAGGAACTAAACCAGGCACCCCGGCAGCCTCTTGACCCCCTATTGTGGCGAGAGAGAGGCGCCTTCTAAGATATATAAAGAGGGCTGAAGGCCTCTTCAAACAAGCAGTCGAGCAGTATATAGTTGTATATAAATATATGACCTAAAATAACACTCTGGTCCAACATGACGCGCTGTCATAAAACGGTGTGTTGGTGAGCCGCTTTTGCATCGTAACTCTAAACTTGATTACGCTCCGATCGAAAACAACTGCCAATGCAGACCGCTTCACGCAAACGGAAATTTCCTCCTTGATCCCCCCTTACCTCAGCAACATCCTCTAAAGGGTTTTCGCTCGATCGCCCTCTCTCGTGGGAAGAGGAAGTCTTCGCCGATTTCCCGGGCATCTCAGACTGGAGTCAGGTCTCGGATGTCGACAGAGAGCGTGTCCGGTTCCATAAAACCTAACTGGAACTAATTGGCTCTTTAGCTGTATGATCGGTTAGTACCATTGTCGTCTACTTCAAGTAGCACCTTGGTTACAGTCTACGCCATAAAGCGCAATGTCGTCAAGCGTAGTGTCGTGCAACAAACTCGGATGAGCCTCTAACTAACCTACGAAAAACTCAGGCTGAGAGAAGCCGATATCGATGTGCAAGACGATCTAAGACCAGTATAGTGATCATTAAGTATACACCTCCTACAGTTGCTAGCTTGGAATGCATTCAAGTACACCTAGGACCGCCCATTTAGGAGGTGCTCTCATTCACTGTTCCATGACTGTCGCCTGTTCATCGTAAGGCTCCACAATGCGACATAGAAGCCACGGGAGACTGTATCACCCAGTGTGCCGCCAGATATCCGGTTTTCTGCACAGAAATCGGCCTCAAGTGCTGGTATCAAAGACCGTCACTCGGGGACATGAATTAATCGAGGGTTGAGAGCTAATCTGGCCTGCTAGTGTAGTTGTAAAAATTATTGGGACCGGGGTTTCGCAACGATTGATCAGCGAGTTCGACAGCCTTGGCCATGAACTCGTTCACATCGAAGGCCTCGGCCAACCCTTCCTTTTGCATGACTTGGATGGCAGTCAAAATCCAAGTTACGCAGTTCTGGACTGGGGTCGTGTTCTTGTCGGGAAGAGGTACCTTCTTGAGAATAGCTCCAATTTCAGCGTCCGTTATACCGTGGGGCGCTTTCCCGATCATCACTCTGCCGAGAAGGCGACCGCTGAGAATGTGATTAACCCTCGGCTTGGATCGGAAGAGCCAGGCACGGTTCGGATTGAGATCCTGGTGAGTTATGGGATCAGGATTTGCCCCGTCGGAAACGTCATAGGCACTTGAGTCGAGGCTCTTTGGGTTCTTGGGTTGGATAAGGACTCCCCAGTGGTAGGCGGCAAGTCCTAATTGCTTCCTGTTGTCCCCAAGCGAGAGCTCATCCCGATGGTGGATTGTTATTATGACTCGAAGTTTGTTACTCATCTCCTTATCGGAGGTAACAATGGTCTCGATCGAGTATTAGAAGGCCCAGTGCGCCTCTATGCCAGTGGCATCGTGGACGAGCGTAGAAAGTTGCGAGAACACGAGCCAACCGATGTTACTCGTACACGTTCGATCTTTGTTTTCTGCTCGACCAAAATGGCTCGTAGGACGAGATATACCAGAAGCAAAGGACGTTAGTCCTAGCAGCCCGCCCTTGGTCGACCACGAAGTCTTGTGCTTGCCAAGACCCGCTAAGCTCGCGATCCTGCCGAATCATCGTCGGCTCGTTCTTCGACACCGTCAAGACGCGATTTTGCTTGCTGGCGGAGGTGCCCATCCTCCTAGTCGGTGGCCTTTGGTAGTATGTTCCGGCTTGAATCTGTTAAACGGCCTTGCTAACCTCTAGTATGCCTGCGCGCTGACAGACAGACCCAATTTCTGCAGTCATGCTTGCTTGTCCTGCGCTCCCGCAGTACGTCGGCAATCCGTTCCCTCCTCGCTGGAGTTGGCTAGCTCTGCCTTCCGCCTACGTCCCTCCATCCAGCCGTTATCATCATGCCTGTCTCAGAGAGGATAGTCTCGCTTTACCTTCGAGCTCGGCTTTGGGTAGGCAAGAAGCGCTTTGGCTCTCTAGGACCAAGTGTAGTGAGAGTGAGCAAAGCCCGAGTCATCAAAGGCCCGTGTGAATCGGTGGAGCTTGAAGGCCTGAAATATATCTCGCAATACACCTCCATACCCGTGCCGAAGGTACATCGGACCTATCGAGTTAACGGCCACCTCTACCTCGAGATGGAATACATTCAAGGGGACACCCTCCAAGTGCTTTGGGCTAGCGATATTTTATCGTCTACCGAGAAGCAAGCTATTGTTGAACAGGTGGCTGATTATATCAAGCAACTTCGGCTACTCAAACCGCCACAGAAAGAAGTTGTCGCTTCGGCAGAGCTTGGACAGTGCCTGGACTACCGCGTGGGATATGATCTTTTCGGTCCCTTCACCAATTGTGCAGAATTCCATGCTTTCCTCCGTGGCTACATCCCGCTGGAGAACTGTACGCAGGTGTACGGTGAGGTTGTCACACGGTGCCATACTCGCGAATACCGGTCCTGTTTCTCTCACGGTGACATCTGCCCACGCAATCTCATCATGCGTAATTGCAAGATTGTTGCGGTCGTGGATTGGCAATTCGCCGGGTGGTACCCTGAATATTGGGAATACACAAAGGCGCATTTTGGACTTCTCGATATACCTGACTGGTATGCTGCATTTCAGCGTGCCGTACCTAGATACGACGATGAATTGGCTGCGGAACGGGCTCTATGGCGGCAACTGGATCAACCAGGAATGGTGGGATGTTAGAACTCGGGGGGTTCGGCAGGGGCAGCAGAACCTGGCTATATCAATGACGAACTGCGGTGGAGCAAGCACGGTTATTGGCCCCCAGTCTCTGCAGTCAGACCATGAGATTTGCACGTCCGAGGGACGGTTCGAGTGTGCGACATTACCGGCAACCCGTACCGCAAGGCTCTGCGCCAATGGTTCCTTTTACCCCTTCTCAGAGCCGACATTTCGGATCTCAAGGGATACGAATTGTACCCTCCGCTTCCGAGATCACAAGAGAGCTGTGCGCAGAGCTTGTTCCAATCAAGGCGCCGAGCACCGACGACGTCACGAACAGTGTTCTCCACCAATCGTTGGATATTCTTCTTCCGAGCCTCCATCGACTCTTCAACGCCTTTCTCCAGCAGGCATACGGTCCCACACACCTCGGAGAAACAATCACGGTAGTTCTCCGAAAGCAGGCAAAGACGACCACATGTAGCCTAAACAGCACAGGTCGATTGCGCTTCTCAACTTACCGGGAAAGGCATTTAGGGACAACAGTCGCCAACAGGCTCGCCTACTTGGCCGACGCCTATCACCTCCCAGGCCGACACACAGGAGGTCGGAAGCGAGCATCGATAGACCACGCGAAATATCTCCTCTAATACATCCACCAGGCATGAGCCAACGAAAACGTGGCCTCACTACTCTTACTTGATGTATCGGGGCCTCCATTGGAGAGAACAACAGGAATCAGAGCCCCCTAGACCAGTGCTCCAACGTCTTGCAGAACAAGCACAGCATCGAACTCGATCGGCTGGAGAAGCGTCAGCAGCATGTCGTCCCGCCATGGTGGGTACCGCCATTCACCTGTACCAAGCACGGTAGAGAACTTTTCCGACTGGGCGTCCGGCCCGGAACAGGGACCCTGACTCCAAGATGATGTTGAGGACGGGACTTGTGGAGCAATTCCGGGCAGAAGAAGAAGAGCTGGAACAGGTGCTATTGTACTACTACAACCGGTAGTCGTCCGAGTTGGAGGACTACATGTATTAGCTCGATTGCAATGTATCTCTTCGAACTCCTTTCCGTTTGCCTCCTTGAAAGGGCCGTTGCCTACCACTATATTTGCTCCATCCTACTGTGGTAATATCTGATATGGTAATATTGACCACGCTCTTCAGGACCACGACTACGGAAGTCATCCATTCTCAAATGACTGTGGGTAGCGGTAGTTATCAACGCTCCGAATCCTCTGCGAGACAGTATTTGTCTTGCCTTCCCCGGCAATGTGGACGCGTCGATTTGTTGTCCTCAGCACAGAGGCAGGATCACTGGCAGGAAAGGTTGCCCGAAAAGGTCCATAGGGTAACGGTGACATAGTGATAATTCAATCCTGAGAGAAAATCCTCTCGAGCAAGCTAGAAAGCTGTTGGGGACCCGGCGACCTCTTTGTGAACAAGTCTGGCAATAGTTTGGTGGGGGCTTTTCGGAACTCTTGATGCACTGTGAGAATGGGCAAGAGTAACTGTGCGCATACAACAAAGGATTGTGATATGGATGAGTCAATTATGTTGCGTCCTTCTTTGTCTGATAAGTGGACCTGTGCAGAAATTGTTGATGGTACCGAGTATTAGGGTTTGATATTCCAAGATTTGCTCCCCTATGCCGCATTGCTCTCAAAGCAAGCGTAGTCTCAGGACGTGAGTCGACATTCCCTCCCACTCTCTGATCACCTGAGGCGTCCTTCTGTCCTACGGCGTGCCTGTATGCGGTCTAGATATCGGAGCTAGGGAAGGATATCTCGAGCCTGTCGATCCAGGTCAAAACAATCCGCAAAAGTGAGGACCTTGGTTAGCTGCGTAGATTGAGTCTGTGCATCGCTGATCCGTAAGGATTCATAGGTCCTGCGAGGCCATACTGGAGAGGGCAACTTTGTTGCCTGGTTGAGCTTGACCTTTAGGCGATGTGTGACTAATCAGGCATCCCCAACTCCTCTAGCATTTTCCAGCTCCGCGTAAAGCCCATCTGGGTCATCACAGGTTTGAAACCAGCCTATGTTTGTTTCCCTGATTGCTGCCTTGCACATCCTCAAACAATCCCCGGCATGAACCTCTTGCCTCGCCGCTAATGCGACGCCAGGGGACTATATCGATGGCCTTCCCGTTCGCACCATGTCGGAAAACAGTCGACTTCCGCACTGAACCTTGTGTAAAATACATTGAGAAGTCTCACAGACCAACCATGACAAAGCGAGTCTTTGAGTCGTTTGGCGGACGCGAAGTCACTGATTCTATGTTGACAGAAGCAGCCAGCCTCTTCAACGAAAACTATGGAATCTGGGGAACTCATCCTACGAATCCTCAGTCAATACCCAAACAAGGTGAGTTACACAGAGACCTTTCTGGTTGAGTGTCTCACAATAAGGATAGGAAGTCGCGTAAAGCTCAGCAAAGACCGTCTACGAGCCCAATGTCTACCCAAAAATGTAGACTGCTTCTACGCAAAAGTCACCGTTGAGAACCACCTAGTAGGGAATGCGTTTGCCTGTCGGTGGAGAGTCAAGAATAAAACGGTATGCTGGATTACTCAACTTGTTGTACACAGCGACTATCGGGAGCGCGGACTTGCAGTCGGCCTGCTAAATTGCCTTCGACGAGACGACGACAATGTCTACGGCCTCATGAGTTCACACCCTGCCGCCTGCCTAGCGGCTGCAAAGGCCTTTAGAAGTAAGAGGCACACAACTCCTTCACATAGTGGCTGTAGAACTTATTGTCTCTTAGGTGGTATCAACTCGGTACCCATGGACTTTATTCGTGATAATGCGAATATTGTCACCAAGGAATCGCCCATCAAATATGTCAGAAATGCTAAGCTTCGTGGCAGCCTTTTTGATCCTAATGACGCGAGTGGGGCTATCTCATCCGTCTGTACTAACTTTTTTGTTGATCATGCTGAACCGCTGGAGGCACTGAACTGGGCTCGACAAGGACATAGTTGGCCTCTTGGAGAATTGCTTGACGGACATGAATTTCTTCTCATAATTGAGACGCGGCTCCGGAGTCGATCCAGATCTCAGTCTACTTCGCAATCTGGTGCGTGAAGGCCTCCAGACTCTTTTCATCTCTTGGACTTCGAAAGAAGGAAACGACCACATGGTCTAATGCGCTCCACAACCTTACTGGAGGCAAGGGCGGATAACACCATCCTGTAATAGTGTCAAAGCTACATTCTTTTTTTGCCATCCGCGAATAACGCGTAGCAGGCAATGAGACAGAACCCTTAATTGAAATGACTTTGAACCATATGAGTAACGAGGTAGCTTGGTGTATGTCCACATTGATGGATAGGTCTTTACACGGCTTGTGACGTAACGGTGTCAGTGGCGCGTTTCGCGATGGCTGAGACGCGGCTCTGCACGAAGGCGTTGTGATGCCTTGGCGGGAAGGACCTCAGTTGCTGCATTCTCTTACAGTACGAGGTAGACAGCTCCATCATCTTACATACCGTACGTGACAACAGCGCGCACCAAAAGATGTCGCCGCGCTAATATTTAGCTTTGGCACCAGTCTTTTAGAGTAGTGTGGAGCCTTGCCTCATAGTAGTAATTTGTACCTCGTATGTATTCGGTAAGGCCACCGAAGAAGGCCGTATCTCACACACGTGGTCACCGACAGGAACCCTCTCGCCATCCGTGCAACAAAGCAACAGAGCAGCTGATAGCAAAGAAAGAATGATTGGGCTCACCAAGGTTATCAGCTCCACTTCCCATCTCTGGACGAACGAAAGTAGAAACTTTAGGATGGTTAGGGTTCTGCCACATAAGCTGACGCGATTAGGTCTCCTGGGTCTCTCTTACTTCAAATGCCTGGGTTCATCGTTTTGTCCTCTTGACAATTGTGTTCTCGCTATATCTACCAATGGCCGTTTCAACGATACAAGAGATGGAGGAGGTTATGGGCGTCGATTACCTGGTCATTGGCGCCGGGGCCATGGGGATGGCATTCGTTGACACCCTTCTCACCGAGAGCAGCAAAACCATCGTCATGATCGACCGCTATGCCCGCCCTGGCGGCCACTGGACGACTGCCTATCCCTTTGTCCGCCTGCATCAACCGGCTGCGGGGTATGGCGTGAACTCGACGCGTCTCGAACGCGATGATGGGATCGAGGAATTCGGCTGGAACAAGGGTCTCGCAGACTGCTCATCTCGTGATGATGTGTGTGCTTACTTCGAGAGGATCATGAAGAAGTTCTTGGCGTCAGGACGGGTCCAATACTTCCCCAAGTGCGAATACATCCAGGAGGGCAAGTTTCGCGCCATCCTGACGGGGAAGACGTACTGCGTCGCCAAGGACACGTGCATTGTGGACGCGACGTATAGCCACACTGTTGTTCCATCGATGCGACCGCCTCCATACGATGTCGCCAGCGAGGTGAACATTGTCACGCCTAATAACCTGGCGGAAGTCTCCCGTGCATACGAAGGCTATACTGTTGTTGGAGGGGGAAAGACAGGCATGGACGTATGCCTGTGGCTCCTCGAGAATGGCATCACCGCCGCTCAGATAACGTGGATCCGACCCCGTGATTCATATCTCCTGGACCGTGCTTTATTTCAGCCTGGACCTCTGTTTGCCGCCCGCGCCAAAGCTTCTCTCGAAGGCACGGTCGAGTCGGTCATGGCCGCCTCGTCGGTGGAAGATTTTCTGCAACGCCAAGTGGCCAAACAACTCCTGCTTCAGCTGGACGACAAGGTGACGCCTACCATGTTTCATTGCGCCACAGTATCCCGTCTCGAGTTTGAAGCACTCAAGGAGATCAGATCGGTGGTCCGCAAAGGCCATGTCACCCGTGTCACGAGGGAAAGAGTGGCACTGCAGCATGGGAGCTACACACCCATCCCTGACACGCTCTACATCGACTGCTCTGCGGGATCGGTTCCCAAGGTCGCGCCTGTCTCCGTTTTCCGAAGCCGCAACATCACGCTGCAGCCCGTCCGGTACTGCCAGCAGACGTTCAGCGCAGCATTCATTGCCCATGTCGAGGCCACGTACCAAGACGCAAAGCTCAAGAACGAGCTTTGTAGAGCGGTCCCAATGCCCAACGAGCCAATCGATTTGCCTCTTGTCATGCTCCAGACCAATCTGAACACTCTCGGCTGGCTCAAACAGCCACAAACGGTCGCCTGGTTGAAAGAGTGTCGCCTGACTCTATTCAAGAACCCTGTTTCGGGTGCCCCCGAGCAGAGAACCGCCCAACACAAACAAACAATGGCGGTTATTGAAACAGCAAGCAAGAAACTCAGACAACTTATCGACGGCCTGCCTGAGAGAGATGCAGCAAAGATGCGCGCGCAGCTCAAACACTTCTATCCCAGGGCAGCACGTCTGTAGTTCGGGATAGAGAGCGAAAACGTGCAAAGCTTTGACCTAATGACATTATATACCCATGTTAGGCGCATGGAAGAGGCAGTCACACGGGGCGCAAATCGAAGCCGATTCTATAGCTTAATACGATACGCTTGGAATATACCCAACGCGGTCCGTACGCGATAGGACTTTGCTACGAGAACTTGTAGCCAGGGCTGTCGGGCCAGGCAGGGTTGAGCGTCTCTTTGTAGTTTCATAGTGATGGGGACACCCTCGACACCCTTGCCCGTGTCCATGCGGTGGAGGACTCCAGTCGCTCGACTGAGTAATTACAATAGTGGCCGGGGTGTCACCCTCGGGACTTGTTGCCGGCCGCGGCTCGGCCTTGACGTCGCTCCTTCCACCCCCCCTATCGGCCCAGCTGGACGCGGAAGCCCAGGTATCGACGACGGGCCTCCGTCAAGTTCAGGAGAAACGACCGGCCAGTGAGTGCTGCACGTAGAAATAGGAATATGTAGGGATATCACCTACACCCTATCCAGAGCATTCACTACCCGTTCGAAGCTTGGATGGACCGGGTCTTTGACCGGTGCTGTACCTGGTACTTGGTGCTTGGTACTAGTGGTCGGTCAGGCTACAGACCAAGCACTTTCCCAGTGGCTCGGCTCGGCTCAGCTCGACGCAGTATTCGTGCTCGGTTTTATGTTCTGACGCCATCTTAGACCGTGTTGGGGATCAAATATTCGCGAGAATATTCCCTCTTGCGTCAGGACGCCGGTAGCGCGGGCAGGATTGAATTCAGCCGCGACTGTCTCCCTTTTTCCAATGCGTCCGGACTTCGTGAAAGTTTCCTCCGACTCGCGGAAATTGAGTCGATCACTAGCTTGAGCAAGTCAACGCCTCATTATGTCCTGGCGAAATAAGCCCTTTTCAGAATTTGCGGCATCTTGCGAACCTCCTGGGGCGAACGGTGTCGCTTACTGACCCTGGCAGATCCTGGCAAAAGCGCCAACCCCATCGGCTCTTAGCCGAGCTCTTCGGCTTGTTTCAATAACCTTGAGGCTGTCGCTCGGAGGACGGCAGCCTGCCAACGTCTGAGTTTCTCGTCTGCGTCCGATGCTTCCGATGGGGTGGTCCAATCCATGACGCTTTCCGGGGTCGGGACACCGCGCACAGTGCTTGCAGCATCTTGGTCAGGAGAAATGGCTTTCGGTGACGCGGCTACGGAGGCACAGGGCGTCAGGTAAGCTTGAGCGGGATTCATGGGCAAGGGGAGATATCGATTGCTCGTTGTGGAACTGTCCTGCAAGCCGTGAATTTCGTGGTGTGGTTGCCGTGTTGAAAGCCATGTCTTTTCGATCTCCTCTAAAATGCCCTCGTCAAAGATGTCGTCGTAAGGTCCACCGCCGTCGTCAAGTAACCAAGACATCAGTTGGTGCTTTACTTTCGCGAAGGCGTCCGGTGAAGCAAACATGAGAAGCTCCACCAATTCCACAGTTTGCCAGAGATCAATCGCACACAGTCGTCGACTTGGTGTGGATTGCATCCGGTCGATGCACATATACGTGGTGTAGAACATGCCCAGCGACGTTATTTGTCTTCCATAGTCGGAGTTCTTGTCGAAGCAATCCGCAATAATCTGCAGGAATTCAGCCGAACTGTTGTCATACTGATGGAATGTCCACGACGCCAGGTTGAGAGTGAAGAGAAGGCCCAAACATCGCCTGCTGCCAGTCGTGGTATTTTCGCACATACTTCTATTCAGATGCCGCCGTAGGATCGACTTGGTCTCAGAACAAGCAGTAAACACACCTCCGCAGATGTGCTTCCAGTTCTGGAGAGACCGGAAAACTGACTGTAGGGTGAGACCAGCTCTCGTTAGTTCTCCAACAGACCTAAAGTACTGTGGCGCTCCGACCTGAACGCACACAGGTATACACAGCGTGCCCATCGGGTAAGAAATCACGGTGAGACCCTTCTGAATGCGCAATCGCCGGACAATCAGACAGGCCTGGAGATGCTTCTGCGCTGTTTCGCGGTCGCCGATCCGATCTTCGAGCAGCGCAGAGAACGCCAGGCCGTACATTGCATCCTCAGACATGGCGGATTGCTGGTCGTCGATCTTGGCGCTCATGAGATTGTACGTCTGCTGTCGCCGGCGGAGCAGCAACGTGTCGTGATCGAGATCGAGATTTCGCAGCACCGCGTCGCGATGTCGCATGTAAAGGACCGCCCAGCTGAGGAGGATCTGGTTTGTGGACAGCACACCCAGCGTGACATCGCGGACCGGACAGAACTGCGAGACGGCACTCGTGCCATAGAAGTCTCGAGGCACCGAAACCAAATCTTGGAGAACGCGCATCCATTCATTAGCCGAAGCGGGAGACTCTTTGAAGGATTACACGACTTACAGCCCTGCAGCAGGTCACGATCCTCGACGGTAAGATCCATGGACAACGCGACGAACGGATCCAGCAGGCTTGTAGTGAGGCCCTTGTTGAGACACGGGACCGGGACCTGGACCTCCTTGGAGGGCACTGGCACTGTCGGGTCCTGTGACTGCTTTTGTTCTTCCTCCTTCGATCTCCTCTCCCTATTGACCCTTTTCGCAGCATGGCTCAGAGCTCTAGATCTTTCAAGTTCCCATGTCTTTGGGTCAGAGCCTTTGCGCAAGCCGTGGTTCACTGAGAGGAAATAAAGATTCTTGGGGGGCATGCTTTACACTGGTTAATTATTCGAGGACAAGATGGCGTTTGACCGCGCGACAGTAGAGCACATTCCGTGCTCTTGGACACAGAATAGGTGAGTTGATGGCGACCTCAGGGCAAGTGTCCGAGAATCAAGTCTCCGAGAACCAGGACCAGAACCCCCCTGTTCCTCCGCCCCGTACTCGGTAAAGCGCGCTGATATAAGCCTGCGGGGTTGGCCCTGTTGGGACTTGGAAGCGGTTTCCAACGAGCGATTGGACGTTTGCTTCGCCGTGGTGGTGGATGGTGGTCACTGCTTTCCCGCCCGGGGAAAGAGACAATCGGAGTGCGAAAGGGTCCACGACGGTCTCCAGGCTTGAAGAAGATGGGAAAGAGGGGAGAGGACCGGCCCAGCTGTTTGCGGGGCTGGTGCAGTTCAGCTTCGTGGTCTGGCGGAGCTGGGCGAATGCTGGGCGGTAAGCCTTACAATCATTCGTCCCGCCGCAGGACTCCCCTCGTCCTCATGACACAGCTGTCCGTGGTTGCTACTACAATGCCCTGTTGATCATTCACCTTTTTGGACTACGGAAATGTGGCTCAGGGCCTAGGCAGTGCGTGCGGCTGATGGAGCGGCGACTCTGATCTCGCTGTTCGGCGGACATAAAAAGCCTCCCACGAGGATCAATGAGATGGCGTCGAGAGAACCTCCCTTGGCCGGTACAACTCACTACACTGAAAGAGCAAATGGAAGGTAATCAATTCACTTTCAAGTGAATCACTCTGATCACGGAGAGGCTAAATTCGGGTCCCTCCATTCTCGCCTTGGGCCTTTGTTGACGACCGTATAATTTGCCCTATTCCTGGAGGGTGACCGGTACCTACATGACAGCTACGAGGTATTTGAATAAGGCGACGCCCCAAATTTGGGTTGAGCAGGACTGATGAAGCCATGAGCCCTCCATGTCGGAATTTTATCAATTCTTACACGAGATGTTCTCATCATCCATCTCCTTCGGCCGGGCATCACGACGCTAGGCAACCAGACCCATGAGATCAACAACAGTGATATCCTCAATCCGGTTCACCAAGTCGCAGATCTGCTGAGACTTGGTCACCCCGTACACAGGCTCTGCGAGACCTTTGAACTTCTGCTGAACACCGGTATCCCATTCGAATGGACGCTCGGGCTCGGCAAGAGGATATATTACTTCATCCTCGACCGTGGTCCCATCTTCGAACACCACTTTCAGCCGAGACTCAATGCCCCGGTACGACTCATCAATCTCGCATGTGACCCTGCGGCAAAGTTCGTGGACCTTGTCATCCGGGATCTTGTCATATATCGCCCAGCCGAGGTCATTGCCGTACACCCACGAAGCAGCAACTTGAAAATATGAGCTAAACTGGGCATCAACGATGCATTCGGGTCGGATCTTGTTTGGAGCTGGAACCCCGACGATGGGGAAGCACATTGCGGGAAGAGAAACCGTGATCCGTTGTGGTAGTCCCTGAGATGCATAGGCTTTGCGCATTTTGCCAACCATTTCCAGCTGACCGTGGGTCATTCTGCAAGCCGGAAATGGCTTACATGCTGTTGCGAGAAACGTCCACTTCTGTCCCAGGTCCTGAGTCACGCGATCCGGATTGCCTGCCTCGGAGTAGTTGTGCAGCAGTCCGTACTTGCCTTCAATTGCTCTGGTGGCGCCAATCACCCCGGCCTCGGCCAAGCTGGCACAGAGAAGCGCATCGTGAGCGGCAAATCCCGGGTGAAGCCGCTTGTTCCAGCTGCCGTTCTCCAGGAACTGCATGGATGCTGCCGCCTTGGAGAGTGCGAGCCCGAATGCATCCTCGACAACCTGTTGAGAAGACCTCCTGAGCTTGCAGACGGCCGCGATTGAACCATACAGGCCCACAGTACCCGTGTTGTGGAAACCTCGGCGGTATGAACCGTCCCCAAGCGCGATGCCTAGGCGACAGGCAACCTCATAACCGACGGCCAGAGCCAGCAGAAGGTCGGCTCCAGATGCGTTGAGGACTTCGGCTTCCGCCAAGGCAGCAGAGATCAGGCTGCTCCCTGGGTGGAGCATGGCACTGGCATGGGTATCATCAAAGTCGTACGTGTGGCACCATGCTCCGTTCAAAAGTGCTGCATATTGTGGTGGGAATGTCGAGCCTTTGGTCAAGACGGTACAGCTGCCCTTGGCGCCTCGCGAGAAAGCTGAGATGCCTGCCAAAAGCTTTGGACTGGACTCGGCAGAGAAGCCTGCTGATGCAGAGACTCCGAGATAATCAAGGAGTAAAGCCTTGAGCTTGGTGATCATTTCGGGTGAAAGAGCGTCGCTTGAGAATGATACAACAAATTGGGCCAAAGCAACCGTCACTTCTTCTGGCACGCTGGCTGGGACAGCTCCATTTCGTTTCACGCCGTTTGACGATCGGCTCATGGCGACAGCCATGTTCGAGAAGAGCAATCACATGAAATCGGGCGAGGCTTGGGCTTCTGTGAGAATGGCAGAACAGCTGAGGCGAAGAGAATCTTGAATATCGAGGACCTACCCTGGTGCGTCTCGTACGCATAAGAAACAGACAGTGCCCTGACGGCTGCTGGTTTTCTGTCCTTGGATCGTGTCTTCCCTATCGGTTGACGAGCGGCGAATTAGCACCCAATGGATCTCCGAAACGGATTCGAGGACCAAACATTCGGAACCTTATTTCGTGCAAAAGCCGTGGAGCAATGCACCCCAATACGCAGGGGTCTGTCCAGGCCTTTGCATGAACGATCGTCTCGTGGGCCAAGACGCGGGGTTCATCGCACTTCGGCGTTCCCAGGATTTGTCGGATTTCCTCAGTTCAGGAGGCTTCATCATCGATCGTGTTCTGCACTCTACCGAGTCAAGAAATGAAATTCGCAAGTCGGCCTGGGGCTGACGTTCTCCAAGCCATTTGCCCAGACAAACCTCTCCGCGTGATGTGCACCGAGATCGACTGGGGCCACTCCGAGTCGTCCGAAAGACGGACTTGCTTGTGTTCGGGTGGAATGAGAGCAGCAACCCCTGGCTGCGGGCTTTGACGATGAGTAGCGCGCCAATATGATTCAACATATATACCCAGTCGGCATGAGATGGCGTCGCAGAGAAAGGTGTAATCCGACAATACCACATCCATTCTTCACGACTTCTTTTCCGTCGAGACTTCGATTTCGTCTTCCAACGATTCAAAATGATCTCCAAATCCTTGCCCGAAGTTGAACACTTCGTCCCTGTCCAGCCCTCGAAGCTTGTCAAGGACTTCGTCCAATTACGCACGGTAGACCTGAGTCGGTATGAAGATGGTCCCGACGCTCGTAAGGAACTGGCAGAAGAGGTGAGACGCGCCATGACCACCCAGGGGTTTTTCATCCTCGTCAACCACGGCCTCAGTGAGGAAGATATCTCGCGCCAGGTTGACATTGGCCACACCATTTTGGCTCGGACTTCGGACGAGGAAAAGCAGAGGTTGAAGGCACCCATCGTCGAAGAGGGTACTTATCATGGCTTCAAGCCGCGCGGGCATTGGATCGCCAAAGGCAACGTGCGTGACAAAGTCGAAAACTTCAACGTTTATCGCGACATGACTCTTCGAGAGCAGCCGTCCGTGAGTGTTCTGGGCTAGACCTTCCCATCGACGTGCCTAACTCTTGCCTACAGACTATGGAGCCTTACAAGCCCGAGATTCAATCCTTCATCGACTACACCCACAAGGAGATTCTGTACAAGCTCCTTCGTCTGTTCGCCATGGCGTTGCAAATCCCTGACGAGGAGTTTTTCGTCAAGTTGCACAGCTATGAGGGGCATGACGAGACCTGGCTCCGATACATGGAATACTATGACGAGTATACCGAGGAAGAAAAGAAGGTGACAGGTGGCCTGTGGCTTAATGGTCATCAAGATTTCACCAGCCTATCGATTCTCTTCAGCCAGCCAATGTCGTCTCTACAGGTCCGCGATTACGACAACGACTCAGAGTGGAGGTTTGTTCCACACGTGCCCGGAGCAATCATCGTCAACGCCGGGGAAACGTTCAAGTGGTGGACCGGAGACTATTTCAAGGCCGCCATCCACAGAGTGGTCCAGCCTCCCGAAGACCAGCGTGGACACAATCGCTGCAGTGTCTTTTACTTCTGCGTGCCAAACGACGAGGTTGTCATTAATACACTGCTCGACGAGAGCCCGGTGTTGAGGGAGGCCGGGGTCCAGATGGCGCACGAGCCACAGAATGCGCCAACGAGCAAGGCATGGAGCAATGGCCGAATCAAGATTACGGGCAGGAATGCGGTATGGGATGGAAAGGGCGCCGGCGAGAAGATGGTGGTGGAGAAAGTGGGCACTGTCGAGACGAGATGGTTCCGATAGAGACCACGCGCATTGACCTGGTCTGCTCGTGGATAGACAATTGACAGTATTATCCTTCTCATCCTCCTCGATGCGTCCATCGAGCAAACACCCCCTGCACTACTGTCCTGGGTACCGAAGGTCGATATCCGCTTCCTGTAAGCCCGAACTCTTTGTCGCCCCCATGCAAAGGACACCATCTACTATCGGAGAAGCGGCTCCCATCTCGTAGCGAAGGCATCTGTCACGTGTGTTGCTTCCACTTGGCGCGTCTCGGCTTGTGAAGCTCTCCGTCTATTCGTGCCCGCTCCACAGCTTGGACAACTTCCCCTACTACGGTCTCATTATGCACGCATTCTGACACCTTGAACGAGATCACTTCTTCCCCCCCATTGACGATACTTGTTATGGTCGCTCGCTGATCGACAGTAAATAATCGGTTTGATTCTCTCCGATGGAGGAGGCTGCCCTGGACGAGCGAAAACGCTCCCGAATCAGAGCTTGCAACTATTGCAGGCAAAACAAGGTCGACTCCCCCGTGTACTGCTAGTTTCCGGGTCACTAATAAGCCCCTCACAGCTTAAGTGCGATGCGGGCAGGAATTCCACCAAGCCGTGTTCCAGGTGCGCCCGCCGCGGCGTTGAATGCATCATTTCGCAAGACTTTCGCAGGGTCGGGCGCCCAAAGTATCTATTGACGTATAATCATGGTTTGACCTGACTGCTAACCCAGCTGAGGATGTATCAACTGTTGGCGGAAATCCAATCTCTCCGTCAAGAGAAGCACCCGAGTCCTCTCCAGCACGGCCCGCACATTCCTTTCGAGGAAGCCGGTCGTGACTTACACCCAGGCACATCACCAATGCTCTCCGGCTTTCCTCATGAAGGCTCTCCACAGGGCCTCCAAGACTGGCCAATGACGGTGGGAGCGCCAGATGTGTCGTACAAGAATGCGGAGCACTCGGGCCTGCCACGCGCTCCAGCGGCATCACTGCCACGCACCTTGCAAGACCAGGCAGTGTCGGGGGAAGATGTTGACGCCTGCTTCCAGATGTCAGTACCATACTCCCAGCCGTTCTCACCGTGTTGACTCTGGAATACAGCTTCTTGCAACATTACCTGGCATACGCGCCGATATTGGAGACTTCGCTGCGTCCCGATGACTGTTACGCATATTCTCCTCTGCTGTTCTGGACCATTCTTGCGATTGGAAGCATGCGCTTCGAACAAGATCCTACGTTGATCATTGCAATAGGTCCGAAGGTCATGGATCTGGCCAAAGATGCCGTGTTTTCCTGCCGAGATGTCATCGCAACCATTCAATCATTCACGCTGCTCTGTGCCTGGCCGATGCCGGTAGACACTCTGGAAAAAGACCCCTCTCCAGCCTTGGCAGGAGCAGCTCTACAGCTGGCCATCAACAGCGGTCTTCATGTTTGGGGGATTGGTCAAGACTTCTCTCGGAGGAGACTTAACCGCGGTGGGCAAAATTCAATCGATTTTCGGGCCAAGCTCTGGGTGAATTGCCTGATCGTCTGCCAAAGGTGAGACATTCCAGTTCTCCCAGCGTCTAGATGTTTTGGAGCTGATGTACTACAATCCACCAGGGTGAACATCACCTTTGGTGTATCTCCACCAGTGCTCCCGGACACTTATCAGAATGAACGACACGGTGAACGATTATCCGCCGTATTGACACCCAACGTCGAATTCCAGAGGCGACTATGTCTTACGCACAGTGAGGGCATTGTCGCTCTCGAGAAGGCCTTGGGCACTCGCACATCAGATGCTTCGGCCGCTGCTCTGAAGTCGAATATCGAGATCATTGTCAACAAGTTGAGGGATCTACAGCCCCAAAGCCCAACTCCTTTCGGTAGGTCGATGACCCAGTCCCTTTTCACTGGCTGACGGCATGCAGACCGATTTCTCCTGGATGGAGCGGTGCTTCAAGTCTCTTGCTTCCACCTGCTGGTTCCTCGATCGGCCCTCAGCAGTGAGAAACTGTTTGAACTATACGATATTGCAGTCGACTTTGCCCTGCTTGGAGCAAAGCTGGATCAAGAACAAGGGATTACACAGTACGCGCCTCCTTTCTTTTCGAGGACGTTGTTTTTGGCATGTTGTGTTCTACTTAGGATTGCAAGGTCGAGCTTACGCGAAGCCTTGGATCTCAAGAGAGGACGCGAAGCCTACTTCAAGACCATCAACATGCACAAAAGGTTCTCGATCCGACATGACGACGCTCACTCCAGAGCCACCGTCATCCTGTCGCAGCTCTGGTCAGGTAAGATGATCGATGTACAAACAAAGCGCAATGGAGGGCAAGTGCGGTTGAACTGCAAAAGCAGACTCGGCATGAGTTTGTTATATGATTGTTGGTGGTTCTGGCGTCAAGAATTCCAAGGACAACCCGACCCCTACTCCGACGAAGGTCTGTGGACATGCCTGTATTTGGCCACTGTGCGGACATTGCTAACGTGATCAAGAAAATGGACATGGACCCGATGACTCCACGAAAGATGTGGCGTTTCAGGCGACTCCTACCTCCACAGACTTCGGGAACATGGATCTGTGGTGGCCGACGTACGAGATCTTCACGGGCGACTATGCCCAGGATACGGAGGCAAGGCCCGAGGAAACAATAAATGAAATGGCGCCCGGCTGTGCCCCTGCCTTCAACAGTCTGCCAACGTTGCCTGCACCGTTTCCCACGGCAGACGGGGCCGAGCACTTCCCTTCTTGAGCGATTCCTTGCCGCATATACGAGAGTCAGCAACTGTGGCATGTCCACCGCAAGTCCAAGAAGCAGGCCGAGTTGTGGAAGGCTACAGGAGATCCCTCGTTTTGCGGCCCAATTTCGCCCTGGGCCAGACGAACAAATGGGCTGCGGGGAAGACATCAGCAAAGGGGAGAAATTCCGACAATTGCGACTTTCGGCTCTCGCTCGTTCGGACTTTCGGATTTCTGCACCAATGAGAACATGTTCCTCCAACGGAGACTCAGCCTTTCCAGCTGCAGGATGCGAACACCGGCTCTGTCGCGGAGACTCTGGGGTCCATCTTGTGGGGACTCCATACTTTGCTGCTATCCAATCTTCAGCCCCAGATGGGGATTACATTATAAATGAACCCCCGGTCGCGAGGTGTTGATGATGGTCTTTGTCCCAGCTGTCCACAGGCGCTTGTCTCTCTCGGCTATCACTGCGAAACCCAAGATGTCGACTACCAGTACCCAAGCAGCAAAGACCCCTGTTTCCCATGTGGAGGTTTTCCACGACGCTGAGAAGGCTGTCGAAATTGAAGTCGGAGGGAAAGTCCAAGATGAGTTCCAGTTGGAATCCTTTACGGCAAAAGAGGAAAGCCAGCTTGTGCTCAAACAAGACTTGATTATTCTGCCGCTCCTCTCACTAGCCCTCTTCTTTGGCTACCTGGTACGCCCTGTCAGCTCGTGCGGAAAGAGAATTTTGATGCTGACGACTTTCTGGAGGACCGGGGAAACATTGGAAATGCACGAATCCTCGGAATGGAAGAGGACCTCCATCTCACGTCTCAACAATACTACAACATTGTCATGATGTTTTGTGAGTTGGCCCCCGTGGGAAAAGTTACAATGGTGGCCTGATCTTTTCTCGCTAACATTGGGCGCACTTGTTTAGTCCTCGGGTATATGGTCATTGAATTGCCGGCTGGCATGGCGCTGCGTTACGTCCATCCTCGATGGGTTTTTGGAATCGCGGTCATCATCTTTGGAGTGTCTGCTGCTTCTGCAGGGAAGGCCAAAAGCTACGCCACCCTGATGGGCTTGCGGGTACTCATCGGCTTGGCGGAAGCGTTTGCAAACAACGCCTACATCTTCGTTTCGTTGTGGTACAAGCACTCCGAGCTCGCGTTGAGGACAGGTGAGCGAAGAAGGCGACGGCAAACTGGCCAAAGACGCAAAAGGCTGACGCGTGGCAGCATTGATCTACTCGCTCACACCAATTGCCGGCGCCTTCAGCGGTATCATTTCCTATGGTGTGGGCAGACACTTGGAGGGTGCTTCAAATATCAGGGCATGGCAATGGCTGTTCATCATCGAGGGAGTGATTACGGTCGGCATGGGCTTCGTTCTTATGGCATTCCTCCCTGGTCTCCCGGAAACCGTGTCCGAAAAGGGCCACTTTCCGGGATTTCGCGACCCACGACAGCGTCGGCTGATCCTTGCAAGATTGCGATCCTGTAGGTCTCCCCCGAAAATGCACCCAGACCTCTGATCTTTTTCTCAAACTAATACGATAGAATAGCCCAGAACTCCGAAGGTGCCAAGTTCCGCTGGCAACAGGTCTTATTGGCATTGAGAGACCCCAAGATTTATCTCGGGGCTGCCATGGTTGGATGCCAGGGTGTCGGAATTGGTGCCTTTGGGGTCTTCCTCCCAACGTTCATCACCGAATTCGGGTTTGGGGCTCTGGAAACTCAACTGTACTCCATGATTCCATACGCATTCGGACTTGCGGGCCTCCTCGCCGGCTCCTGGCTGGCAGACCATCTCGGCCGGAAGGCGGTAATGATTTTGGTATGCCTTTCAACCACCATCACAGGCTTCATCATCCTGCTGTCCACCACAAACAAGGTGGCCCTGTTGGCCGGGGCTTGTTTTGTGACCACCGGTGCCTACCCGGGACTGGCTATCGCGGTTGCATGGCACCTCTCCTGCCACGGCGGCTACACCAAACGGGCCATGTGCATCTGGATATGTCAGATCTTCATACAGAGCTACAGCATCATCTCGACCCAGACTTACCGCGACCCGCCGCGGTTCTTCTTGGGACATGGTGTCTCCGTTGGCCTGTACTGTGTAGGAGTCGCGTGCACAATGGGTCTGTACCAGATCTGCAAGACGGCCAATGCAGCCAAAACGCGAAGGGCGCAAGAATTCGAGGCCCAGGGTGTCGAGGATCCTTTGATGTCCAAGGATCTCGAGGAGCTTTGCGACTATCATCCGAAGTACATGTATCCGACGTAGGTGGCCTGGGTCAGGGGGGAGAGAATACGAACAGAAAGGGGGCCAACGTCTATCCCCGATGTGGCAAGCAAGCAAGCAAGCAAGCTTCACCCAATCGAGGGCGGAGAGGAGTGGGTGATATCTTATCGCCGACACAGGCGGGCAGAACAGCAGACCCCAATTCAAAGTCAGATTCCAAGTGCTCAAGTGAAGACCAGTGCTCTCACGAGCGTGCAGGGAAGCTTTGTGGATGACGGATGAAAGGGACACATTGCCAGCCGAGTGTCAGGCGGTTACACCTAGTTAAACAATCCGCCAGTAAGTCGCTCCGTGAGTTTGCGACCCGGGGCCCAACGAGTTCGGAAAGGTTTGCGCCGTGCTACTTCATCGCCCGACTACCCCTTGTGGGTACGGCTGCAAAGGCAACGTCGAGAAGGGCAGGGTTTCTCGCTGCGTAGACGGTTGCCACCGTTGTCAGGCACAGAGCAAAACCATACGCCAGCCAGAGCCAGTTGGAAGCAGGCATCATTGCGACGCTAAACACGGCCTGCCTTGCATCAGGTTATTAAAACGAAAGGGGGGACCTTTCCACAACAGTGACATGAAGGCCACTTACCGTCGCGAGGGACAAGGGGAGGTAAAGCTACAGTAAGAAGGATTTTAATCAGCACCCCCCCAAGCCTTAATTATTTCTTTGATCGCGGAACTCACCACTGTCATTCGTGTCAGAATCCCGATGTTGTTCCCTTGACGAGTAGCTTCGGCGCTCTCTTTCAGCGCCGAAGCATTCACAAGCTGTTATGGAGGCCCAATATTAACCGCGCCCATTTGCAATACGTGAAAAGACTACCGGGGGCCATGACTTACGCCGTCTCGCATGCTGTTGAATTTGTCGAGTTTCTGCGACATCAATGCGTGAAGGTCCTTGAGCTGAAAGACGGACACGCGGACCTGCACAATACATTCCTGCAGGAAGTCGTGCAGCTTGGGCTCTCGCGGGGTCTCGAAAAGATGGATGTAATTCGACTCAAAGTTATCCCAGGCCCTGATGCTTCCGGAGAGGATATCCCGAAACTCCCTCAGGCAGGAGACTGCCAGGGTGAGCTCTCTTGTCTTGGTTAGCTTCTCGTCGTCCAAGATGCTGAAGGAACTTTCCTGTGCCCTGTCAGCCACTTTTTTTCTGGTGGAAGGGAGAAGGGGGGGAAGCCGGGGAGCTTTCTCAGTTGACGGTGTTTCGTACGTACGTAATGATCCAGACGATCAATGAAGCAATTGACAAGAGCTTCCCACTCCCAGGCGACCTGTTCCAGCCTCTTGGAAAGCACAATGAGAAAGAATTGTCGAGGGTTCCAAGGCGGCTGATCTAGCCAGAGGCAGCCACCGGAGGCAGGATCCAGCCGGTTATCCAGGCAATCCTTCCGGTATGTCTCAATGGTATAAAAGTTGTCCACACAGCAGTAGCTCGTCCAAAGCCACTCGTCTATTCCAGTGACAAGGAAAGATATCTTCGACTCGTAGTACGAGGCGTCGTTTCTGGCCCGACCAGAAGGACGAAGAGGAAGCACCCGGCCCGTTCTTAGGGGTGATCCTGCCAGTCTTCGGCGGTCTGGGGGGATATTCCCCGTGCGGAGAGCGAGATACGGCAGGTGGAATTCTAGGGTAAAAGTTGCGGCCTTTGAGAAGACATTATGAGTAACCAGACGACGAAAATGTGTCCCAGAAGCCCCCATTGAGGTTCTGGAGAGGTCATCGGGGGATTGGAGAAGGGACGGTGGAGAGCTTTGAGAACTTTAGGGAGGAATTCTTCTCTCCATACCAATGTGATGCGGAAAACTGTTCGAAGGTTCAGGACATCGGAAAAGAACTTTCAGATGGTCGGGAGAGAACGATTCGAAGCGGTACCTGCCAGTGCAACCATGCAAGACGCGGTCACGTTGGAAATATAACTGCATTGGTAAGCACGTTTTTCTCCAAGCCTTTTTGGTGATCCTACATTGTGCATTTCTCTGCTTTCTTCTCATGCCGCTGTTGTAGGGTGAGCAGGGACGGTGGAAAAATAGTGCCGCACGGCTCACGTTTTCCTTCAAGCGGGATACCAATTCTAGGAGCGAAAGGTCCTTCTGCTGCTCTGGCCAGATGTCGCATCCTTCGGGAGGATATTCTGTGTATCCCTCAGGCCCGTCCCAACGCCTGATGGCCCATGGTACCACTCCTGGGTCTCGTCTATCGTCCATCAAAATGGTGCAATGCGGCGAGTCTGCCGGCTTCGTCGACGACTTCAGGTCCTGGCTACTTGCCGCGACAAGGAAAGATCGTAACGCCGCATCATTGAACTCCGGCGGGGCTTCGAGGCAGTCCCTGTCCACGTTTAGGAAGGTCGTCGTCGGGCGACAATGTCATCCTGCTCGAGAAAATCGGGAAACGTAATGCCATCCGGGAAGATGGCTTGATCGTTGCTCTCTCGAGGAACTTCAGCCTTGTAAACCCCTTCGGCTCTCCGCGCAGTATACCTGTTCTCCCACACTCGATTGAGCGGCCCGCCGTCGCTCTCATTCAAAGACATGACTATGCGAACATGGGTAGCTATCCCGACAATTGAAAGACCTGATCAACTGTACAACACCGGCTTCAACGGAGTCGGCAAGCCCATGATCCTGGGTATGGTCACATGATAACGGCCTGCCTTCTCTTTTGGCTTAGCGGACGGACGCTAGGACAGTCATGATCTCGCGGGGGCGGGGAGGCAGGGCGACGCAGCTCCGAGGCACACTGCTCAGATCTCGCCGTGATGGTGAAATTCAACGGGTTCAGGGATTTGGCAGGAGGAGGTCACGGTGAGGATAAGGTCAGGAACCTTGGACCTGTAAGGGACCACAGGCAGATGGCTGACTTCGTGGTCTGCAGCGCCTGGCGAACAATCGCACCCTCCCGAGACTCGCGCGTCGTCAACCTCTCACCTTTGGAGTGACGTGGAAATGCGTATGAGAATCATTCACTTGATATCAGAGGAGCCAAGATCTCATTGAAACAGTGCAACGAGAATTGTGGAACCGTCAACAGTGGGTCTCAGCGGCATTGCTCCTCGGCGGGCTGCAAACACAAAAGATGCGCAAGGTGCAAAGTTTCGGTTGTACCCGACAAGCCAGACCCGGACCCGGACCCAGACACAGGCGTGCTTGTTCCAAGTAGCTGGCCTCCCGCAAGCTCCTCTTTTTTGGAACTGCGTATGTCTTCCCTCTCAACTGGTGTGAATCTCCGCTAAGTGACAATGTCATTCTATCAACGATCCGGCACTCTCCGGAGGTCAGTGCACGACGTGCGGGCATAATAGATGTTTGAGGTGCAAGCCAGCAAGATGAGCTGAACGCGATAGGTCACGGGAGACAGCCAAGGTATGGTCCGCTCGAAGAAGTCTGGAGACCGTGTCAATCTTTCATCGTTTCGAGCACAACAGACTTCTTATACCCTGTGATATTACCAACGACTGGGGGTTTGTGGGGCTGGCAACACAGCTCCGGTCGCTCCTGACCGTAGATCGACCATGTCCGGGTGCTATCATGAGAAGCTTGCTCAAAATCCGTCAACATGCCTAGAACGTGATCTCCCATCTCCCTTTCTTCTCCCGCTCATTCGCCACTCCGCTGGCGGCCGCATTGAGATTACGAGTACGTGCCCTGATCGATTGAGAGGTACTTACTTTAGGTAGCATCGTGACCGGAAAAGTTGCCCCGAGAGAACTCATGGCCACAATAGCCAAGTAAGGGATCTGGAACTGGGTCCCTCCGATCAAAATGACTCAGTCAAGGCCAGTTTGGTTAGGGCGGCGTCCATCATGAACGGCGGCGGAAACATCCACTTTGATAGGGAACTGGTGACGCTCTCAGATGCAGCAGGCACCAATGCACAGCCGGATTTAGACCCCGGTCTTTTGCGCCAACAGGAGGAAGCTTTATTAATTTTTTTCTCTGCACGTCAAGCCATGTGGCCATGTGAGCCTCGATCAATTTAGCCCAATCCGGGGGTGCGGAGAGGATGGCGTTTGGGCCCAAGAATTTGGAGATTACTGCTACTCGTAGGGGCCCCCAGCCCCGCCCGCTGTGGACAGGCCACTGTATGGGACGAGATGTACGTGTATCAAGTGGTAAGGTACAGCTATGTAGTACGATTAAGGGCAGAAGGCCCGGACTCTTCGAGACGTTGTTATTGCTCTCCGTCTATTTCTGTCCCTTTCAAACGGAGATGAGTATCTCCTTTGGCTGATGAGTTCCGTACGTCCACGAAAGGACAGCTTCTTTCACACCCGTGCGACGTGGACCGCGGTGGTGTCTTCTTTCGACGGTAGGGTTTCCGTTACTTCAGCCTCAAGGTTATTGTCCGTCAAGTGCGCAGCGACGTTCTTTCCGAATAGAGCGTCAATTTCTTCCAACGCCATCCCATTGGCCTGAAAAAAAAATTAACGTCAGTCCATTTGGTCTTATGCGAGGGCATATATCTAGTAATATCCTGTCGTTGGAGGTTATGGACTTACATCTGGAAGGAAGAAATAGATGTGTACGGTATGGGCGAGACCAAGGCACACAAAGACCAGGTAGTATTTCCACCCGATCGAGGCTTGAGCCGTTGGCGCAAGCTGCAGCCACAGGACGTCCATCAGAAAGATGGCAGAGACTGCGTAAGAAGTCGCCTCACTGCGAAGGTGAGAGGGGAAGATTTCGGTCACGGCAGTAAATTGATTGACGTCGATAAACCCACCGTACCTAAGAAGCCACGCGCCGGTCAGCAAACGATGTACACAAGGTAACATTAGCTTCAGAAGCATTCACTCACGCGATGACATAGAGATAGAGAAACACCACAGCTGCTGCTGCTATGCCTTTCGAAGCTGACGAGCTGTACTCGGCAATGAGTCCCGTTGCGACGATAAACATCGACATATTAATGCTATAACCCAAGACTTGAGTGGGAAATGTCAGTTAGGGACAAGACAGCCCATGAGTCATGAACTTACGGAGCGCCTTTCGCCGACCGAGTTTGTCGCTGTAGCAAGCCCCCACAAAGTTTGCAATGGCAGCAAGCGTGTTATACAAGGCGCTGAGCATTAGCGATATTTCATTGCTGAGTCCAAGCGATTGGTACAACAGGACCGTGTAGTTGTTGATCACAAGCGTTCCGACATTCTGTCCGCCCGCCATCACGAGGAAGGCAAGGATGAGCCTCTTGCGATACGTCTTTGTGGTGAACAGCTGCCATTTGCCATCTTTTGCCAGCATTTCTGCATCAGCGGCTTGTTGGCGTTCTATCAGAGCGAACTCTCGTTGAGCAAAGTGGTCTTCGGGGTCATTCAGGTTGTGGTGCAGTTTGCGAAGTAGCTCGTACGCTTCTGCACCTCGACCATGCTGGACGAGCCATCGAGGGCTTTCAGGAACTAGAATTTCATGATTAGATTGTATTCTGCTTGAGACCAAAAGTGTCGTAGTTGCTCTTACTGAAGTAAGTCCCAATCATGAGGACAATGGCGAGAAGCGCGAGCACTGCATTGGGGAATCTCCATGAAAATGTCGTATCTGGGGCATGGAAGCAGCCAAAGCTAGACTTTTTGTCAGTGCCGAACCCGAAATAGAGCGTGAAAGGGCGTTTGAGTTTACCCGACCCATCCTGCCAGGAAGTATCCAAGGTTGATAAAGCTTCCGTGGGCGCCAGTCATTAACCCACGAGAGTGAGGTGGAGACACTTCGGCATAATAAGTCGGCATAGCAGCCAGTGTGCTTCCCGATGCAAGGCCTGTAATCACGCGTGCAACAAGATACTAAACAGTAAAGCAAAAAGCGTGTGAGCAAAATCAAGCGGGCCAGGGATCAGGAAATTCCTACCATCGGGACGTTGACCGCGCCAGCTTGAATAGCTGCTCCGATGATTCCCAGTGCACTTGCAATGCGGAAGCCATTCAGTCGACCGAACTTGTCAGCTGTCCACCCAGAAAGCACGGTTCCAAAAAAGCCTCCTCCGAAAAATACACCGTTGGCTGCGCCGATGATAGTGTTTGTATACGAGTAGCCCGGATCGGTGGAATCGGCCACCAGGGACAGAGACTCATAGAATTTCGGCTGCCCAAGGGTCGTGGTGATGACAGCCAGGCCGAACCCTGCGAACAAGGAGCCAGTGGCAGCGAAGAGGACGGCCTAGGATAACGACATGGGTGAGCAATACTTGTATAGTGGCCCTGGTCTGAAACTGAAGCACTCACTCGAGAGTTGTAGCTGGTATATCCCTCCATGCCGTGACTGGTGCGCTCAAAAAGATCTATCAAATTTCAATGAACCTGGTAATGCGTCTCGAGGTGTTCACGAAATGCGGAGGGAAGCCAATCGTGAACATATGCGAATCTTGCACGTCAAGCGACCATAAGTACCTTTTCCGACTCACTCATTTCACGCGGGGCTTTCTTCACGGTCACCGGATCCGAGACGACACAGGGGCTGGGCCAGAATGAATGAAAAGGGGGTCCTCGTCTCGCAGATGGTGCAACTTTCAGCCGAGGGACGAGCCTCGCGTTCTGCAGCCGCTTGATACCAGCCGTCCCGCGGCTCCAAATTGTTCTGTATGGTCCATGGATCCCTCCTCTGGGGAGCAATGATCCACACCTCTCCGCGGAGACGAAACCTGGAGTAAGTGGATTCAACATTTGATGAGTTCCGAGCACAATAAAGAAGCCGAGAGCGTGACTGGGCAGGTTATCCGACGGTCGGTACGGAGTAATGACGCGTACACGCGTTGGGGAGGCGCTTGTAATATTACCATCGCCTTCGTAACTAGATACTCAGAGGACGCTGCGAGGCCTTCCATCTGCCTGTTCACCCACACAGCTAATCACGAATGAGCGACGGCAATTGACACTGTTTCTTTCAACAGAAAGGTCAGCTGGACTCGTATCTGTATTACGACGTCCTGCACTACCCGAAACGTCAGATCTTCCCTTTGCATCGACGACGTCAAACCACCGACGGCCCTGTCAATCGGTGACTGGTCTTGAGTACTATTTCTTGCCACTCTTTGAGGAAGTCTCCCTCCCGATAGTCATCATGATCTACATCCAAATACCCAAGCGGTGCCCACACGCGGGGCACAATTCCCAAAGATCGTCCTGAACACGGTCAGATTATGGTCTGAAACGGGACAAACTTCAAGTTGATATCGAGAACGGAAATGCTGCAAAGTTTCGGAAGGGGGCACGGAGTTGCAACGTACCATGAACAGTTGTGTCAGACGCGATTCTCAAGAGGGCCTCCGCGGCATCGTCTATTGATGCAAAGACAGCACCTTTGTCTGTAATCCGCTTCGCCACAGCATCGCTGATGATGTCGGTCTTGATGTACCTATTTGGTGTCATCGAAGAGGTCAGCGTCCCCATTCTTGCCCAACTGTGAGCGAATATGCAAGAAAGAAGCCGAGCGACGATGCTAGCCAGCAAGGCAGAAGAAAGCGAGACACTCACCAAGGGGCAATGTAGTTGATTCTGGTGCCATGTTGCAACGATGTCCGTCTGAGACACCTCATGGTGCCCCGAAGTCCAAATTTGGAGGCATTGTATTGTGGTGTTCCTGGTTGATCGACGTAACCTGCGAGACTGCCTTGGAGGACAAGGCATGTATCTGCACCCGCGTTGGAGGGGTCGACCAAGGATTTGAACTGCTTCCTGAAGTAGAAGAGCGCCAGTTTAACGGTATACATGACCCCGGTCAGGTTGATGTCGAGGATTTTGAGGCTTGGCTTTGTCGGTTCCGATCCAGAGTCTAAGAGGATACAAATCAGCAGTCATCCTGTTGTACGAAGGTTAGCAGAACTGAACCACTACGTACCGTCGTCGACGAAGACGGGATCTTGTCCGCTGATACCCGCATTGGCCACGACGACATCAATGCGACCGTTTGGTGACCGACTTATGGTCTCTCGGAACATTCTTGCCTGATCATCCCAATTTGTAACGTCACAATGGGTGGCCCAGACTCTCCTATAGAAAAAAAGAGAGACCATGATTAGCTGGGTCGAGCGAATAAGTGCTTCCACATCAGATAGTTCACTTCCCCAAATGAAAGGGTAAAATGGTCAACCTACCCAGGGTACGCGGATGTCAGTTCGACCGCACGAGCTTCATCAATATCCCCTATCATAACAAACGCCCTTCAGGGAGAGAAAGACATGGTCAGCAACTAAATTTTCGACTTGAAATGGGATGCATTTGGGCCCGAAATAGACGGAGAATAAGGGGTTGAACTTACCCAGCCTCCGCCAAAGCTCGAGTATACACTGCTCCGATTCCATTTGACCCTGAAGTTGGAAGAGGACGATGGTCAGCCAACGATGTCCGCAAAGCTGTGACCTGAAGTCAAGGTGTCGGGTGGACGATTCTGCCCACCCCCCAGGGGGCTGTGCGATACGAAATCAAATATGCCTACCGCCTGTGATGATAACAGTTTTCCCTTGTACTTTCGCCCTATCTACTTTGGCCGTGCAGTCAATAGCACCTTGATCAATGTAGTTCGCCATGTTCCGTCGGGGGTGTTGTTCGCTTCAGTCCGCTCGAAGAATTGCAAAACCCTGTAAATAGACTGTGTAAAATAAAGGCTAAGTATATGTAACATGCATTGCAGGTTTCATACGGATCGCTCATACGGTAAATGATGCTGCACAGTCTCAGTGCCAAGAGGCGTACTGCAATGTCTGAGGCCAGAGGTACTGGTCCCGCGCCATCTTCCTCGGTTGAGCTCTCGGCTGAAAGTCTAGTCTTGCTGTTAAACCCCACAATCTGTTGTGGACAAGCCGCTCATTGAACCGCGGCCGAAGCACCCTCGGCGATGGTCATGCTGCCGATAGGTTGCTGAAAGAATTGGATACATGTCAAAACTTTCCGAGTCCAATCGTCGGCTGTGTTTGAAGTGTAGGAACCCAGCAGGAACAAAGTTGCTCTCTCACTTACCCTGCTCTCCCGTCCCACATCCTTGCACTCGTCTAGGTTTGTGACGTTTCCTTGGACCTTTTGAGTGGGTCTCGCAGCGGAGACGGATCCGTCAATATCATGTGGGTTTCGTTTATTGTCGTTGCCGGGCCACGTAGGCATACGGCTCCAATCTATACATTGATCCTACTTGCTGATACGACATATTTACCGGATCCGTGGCTCGGGTGAGTCCCACTTCAACACATACTGACAGCATCTGCCCCGAATTCTGTGTGATAGCTCGTCGTACCATTAGCAAGTAACAAGTTCGCGGGGCACGGTTCTAAGCTTGGGGAGATATTCGGAATATAAGGTTAAGAGGAATCCGGACAACAAGGCCATCTTCAACTAGTTGCATCAAGGGGCGCAAACATCTCGCGAAGACGTTAAGCTTGATACAATGGCCGAACTCCAGCTACCGGATTACAAGACATTGTCGAAGAGGAGATGGGGGTCCGCGCCGGAAGGGAGCATCTGGGGCTTTTGGGATGAACTTCATGGCGGTCGTCCTGACAAACTCGGTTGTAGGTTCCTTCAGAGCTGAGAAACGGGGGTTGCATTGTACTTACCGTAACTCACAGCCCTGAATCTTCTTACGCCAGAGAGGGTCCTTGTAGCGAAAGATGAGATCAAGATTGGGAGCAGCGTGCAGCTCGACTGGTCATTGAACAACCTTCGCCATACGCTGCATGATAGGCAAAGGCTTGAGCACGATATCATTGATTACCTGCCCATAGTAGGAATCCATGCGCACGATGACGTTGTCAAGTTCAACACCCAGTGCGGTAGTCAATGGGTTAGTTCTAAGCTCCGGTCAATTGAACATGCTGTACTTGGAATCTGACTCCGTGCAATACAGGATGGGTTTGGCCACTACGGTCATCCAACAGGGGTATACTACAACGGGGTCAAGCACGCTGACGTCAAAGGAATCCCCGGCTCTCTGGGCATCAATCGTAAGCCCCGTGACTATCATCCTGTCGCAAATGACGATTGGTCTAATTTCTTCTTTAGATTGGTGTGAAAGAGGTGGCATCGTCGGACGTGGAGTGCTTCTCGACTATGTCAGATACCTCGAGGACAAAGGGCTGCCAGTGCCGGACCCTACAACAAATCACGGGTTTACAATTCATGACCTCGATGCTGTGGCGCGACACCAGAGGCTCAGCTTCAAAACGGGGGATATATTGTTCGTCCGCACGGGATTTGTGCGCTGGTACAATAACGCGCCTGAACAAGAGCGACACCGATGCATGGGAGGAGAGAAGTCCACCTTCATTGGCCTTCAGGGATCTGAGGAAGCAAAGGAATGGCTCTGGGATCATCACTTCGCGGCTCTTGCCTGCGATACCTTTGCGTTCGAGGTAAATCCTCCAACAGAGGTTGTGCTTCACGAGACTATCCTGCCTCTCTGGGGAACCCCGATTGGAGAGATGTTCAACTTGGAACAGCTGTCCGACATGTGCCATCAGCAAGAGCGTTGGAGCTTTTTTGTCACAAGCGCCCCTTTGAATGTTCCAAATGGAATCGGGAGCCCTCCGAATATCATAGCTGTCTTCTGAGGCGGACGATTCCGAATACTCCTGAATCGTTTCAGGGTCATTTCGTGTTCCAAAGTTAATAGCTCGCCAAGCAGATGAAGAATAACCAAAGTGCTTTCGCAGGAGTAGTCAAAGTGCGAGCAATATCTCACAAATTTCTCTCTCGGTAGATATAGACGTCCTGCTCAGCAGCAATATGCACCTCAATAATCAGTGACTGCAAGCCCACTGGTCTGGCCATCACTGAACATGACCAGGATTCCGGGGGCTAAATAGAGGCAATAGCGGGGAGTTTTCCAGCATTATTGCACCCCTACCGAGTCCACTCTCACTTTTGTCCCCGAGGAAGGGGGAACTGCCGAGGACCAAACACTGCACAGAGCGGCTGAATCGGCCAATTGATGAAATATATCGTCGAGAGATGACTCTGACTGCTACATTTCAGGAGAAGCAAAGGCTCTGCTGACGACGCAATGGCATTACCTCCGAGCAACGGCAAAACTATCCTAGTCACAGGTATCAACGGATACATTGGATCGACAATCGGGCTTCTGGTGTTGAGCAAGGGTTACACACTCCGAGGCACGACCAGAAGGCTGAACAATGTCAAGAGCTTACTCGAAGGAGCCTTCAAGTCATACGCAGATCGTCTCGAGATATTCGAGATTCCAGATATGACAGCTGCAAATGCGTACAAAGATGCTGTTGCTGGTAAGCGTTGCATTTACATATCTGATGACCATGGAGGCGCCTGTTGACTTCATGAAGGCGTTCATGGCATTTTTCATGTTGCATCACCCGTGGCATTTGATCTGTGCACCTGGGATCAGGTGGTTGAACCAGCGGTACACGGGACATTGTCTCTCCTCGAATCGGCATATTCGCAAGCAGGTGGTCAGCTGCGCAGCGTTGTCGTGACTTCGTCCGGGACCACAGTCATAACGCCCGCCGAAGATGCACCTCCAGGCTACGTTTTCACCGAAAATGACCATAACACTTGGGCAATTCCGCTCGCAAAGTCCGTGCCTGCCAATTTCCCCAAGGACAAGATTGGACCGCTGATGTATTCGGCATCCAAAGTCGCAGCAGAACAGGCAATGTGGCAGTTTAAAAAGGACAGGCGACCAAGCTTTGCTATCACGAGCATTCATCCTTCAGTGGTCCTCGGCCCGTCGTTGAATCTACCCAGCAATCCCCAGGATCTGAATGTCAGTTTAAAGCCAATCTACGAGATTTACTCCGGCACAGAGTCATCATATCCACCTCCAATCGGAACGGCTTCATTTGTCGATGTGAGAGATGTTGCAGCCGTGCATTTGTGGGCATTGGAACACCCTGAAGTGGCCGATGGGGAACGGTACATCGCGTCAAGTGGATTTGCCCCGACTCAAGGTATGGTGGACGTGATGAGAGAACAATTTCCAAGTAATGCACGCATCGCACTGGGAGAGCCCGGGAAGGGCTACGTTGAAGGCATTGATTACTGTGGACGGCATGTGCCGGTGTGGTATCCCAAGGATCGGATTCAGATGTGTGGAATCAAAGCACACAAGGTCATGCAAATCCGCTGGAGAACGCTAGGCGAGACCGTTCGAGACACAGTACTGGCTTTCAAGGAGTTTTACGGCGAGGAAGCGGATCGGAGCAGAGACACTTGAAGATGGCTGTGGCAGACTGAAGGGGGAGATGTGTTGAGCCGGTTGGTGAAACGGCCATCGAATCATTGGCAAGCCGCAAGATTCGTTGCCGGCAGCCGAGGCTCGGGACCCCTGACCACTTCAACTGGACAAGTTACCGTCCCACCTAGACGTTCCTTGCTTTATAGAGGCGCCCAGCCAGAGCTGCGACTAAGTAGGACTTCTGTCTCATTTGATGGACAGCTTCAACCCAAGCTCAAGGGTGAACAGGATTGACAATGACTACTTTTGAAATCAACGAGCGCCTTTTCCAGGAGCTGAAAGGCAAAGTTGTAATAATCACTGGTGCAGCCGCCCCCCGATCGACTCGTTCCATCCATACGTCAAGGCTGATGAAAGGTTGACCAGGAGCGAGCAGCGGCATTGGCCTAGCCACGCTGAAATTTTTCATTGCCCATGGAGCCCAGGCGATTGCGGCGGATATCAATCCTCTTCCACCCGATGTTCAGGGAGCCGATTTTCGGAGAACGAACCTCACCTCCTGGGCGGAACAGGTAGCCTTGTTCGACGAAGCCGTGACAAAGTACGGTCGAATCGATATCGCAGTGCTCAATGCCGGGGTCGGTGAGATCGAGCCCGTATTTGTTGACCAGTTCGACGCCAATGGAGCCCTGGTGGAACCCGATTTCACAGTCCTCAAGGTCAACTTGATAGCTCCGATCGTGGGTACCAAGCTTGCGATCCATCATATGAGGAAGCAATCAGGCGGGGGATCGATTGTCATTACTGGAAGCGGTAAAGGTGAGCGTGCCCGTGTCCAAGCTGAAAGCCGGCCTTCCGCAGAGTTGTGTGCTGATATATTACTGAATCCACCAGCCTTCACGGGCGTCGGAGGCACTCCAATGTATGCTGTCGCCAAACACGGGGTGAGTAGTTACGCTGTCTCTTTGTCCTCCCGTCAATGCCCACGAGCCTGGCTCTCGCAACTTTGGCCCGCGCCCTCATGCGTGTAGTGGGCTAATTGATTCTCTTCCCATCTATCCCAGGTCCTTGGCCTTGTCCGGACACTGGGGCCAGATCTGCTTCGAGTCAATGTGCGGATCAACCTGATGTGTCCCTTCTGGACTGATACGGGCATCATTCCACCCGACTTGCTGGCTAAGAATGCCAGCGCCAAGCGATCCATGCAACCTCCAAGCGCCTGTGCACGCGCAATTGCACACTTGGGCATGGACCCAAGTTGCTCGGGCAAAGTCGTCTACGTGGCTTCGTCAACGTACACGGATGTTGACGCGGGTCTGATGGCCACTCGGCCATTGTGGCTCGGGCAGCGAAATCACGAGGATCGCGTGGTATGGGAAGAAGATCCATCCAACGCCGAGTTTAGTACGCCACTGTAAGCGAATGTCCATACTCAGATATTGACGTGGATCCGGCTTCCTGGAGCGCGTGTGAAAAGCTCTTAAAGTGGTCGTCGAACCGTCATTGTACCTTTATCAGCAGCCACATCCAGACTCTCATCCATGTCCACGACATGTGCGGCTGAGACTTAAAACAGTCGGGAGAGAAATGGTCTGTGAACACATATTGACAGGACATCATGATTCTCACATCTTCCTCTACATATGTACCTTTCCTCCCGGCAAACACACAACTTGGCCAATATCTGTACACGACCACTGCTATATGCATAGGCGCCGGTCGAGTAAGATGTGGGCCGCAGCATTGGCCAAGCAGTGTTCGTGATGGGAGATGGATTCCTGGCATTTTCGATATCCTCGGCTGTCCTTCAAGAAACTTCTACATGAGTAATCGACGAAAAGAGCTTTTTCCGTCTAGGTGCAAGCAGAGTATATAGTGTTCATGAGCCTTTCTCGGTCTGCATCTCAACGTCGTTTGGCCTTACAAGTCGAGGTTGAAACTTGTGCACATCCGTTCGAAGCCCATCATGCCCAATACCAAGACCGTCCACGTCCCTCACCTGGGCGGCATCGACGCCGCCTACCAGATGCCATTCCCCTTCCGGGCGGAAAAGCCGACACTGGTTCTCGTCAATGCCATGACCACTTCGTCTGAGCTCTATCGGCTACAATTTAATGATCCGAAATTGAATGACAGGATGAACTTGATCGCCATTGAGCCGCTTGGACACGGTCAAACCCGCGCCAGGAGCGAGCAGTTTACCTACTGGGATACGGCCATCATGAATCTGCAAGTACTGGAAGCATTGGGGATTGAAAGCGCGTTCGCCTTGGGCACGAGTCAAGGCGGATGGATTGTCGCCCGCATGGCATTGTTAGCCCCCGAAAAGGTATGCGCGATTGCCTAATTTGTAATATTGCAATGAACGAGTGGGGGGCCCTTTTGATACTAATCCGGGGTGGGCAAAGATCCGAGGCATCATTCCGCTCGGAACATGTATGGACTATGAGTCTCCGAGGTCGCTTGCGTTAGGAAGCTGGGATGGGCGCACGCAATGCACTGCCAGCCGCGACGCCTTGACCACAGCTGAACCCACGCCGGAGTTCCGTCTCGACGACAGCTATGTCAAACTCATGATGCTGGCTGGGTTCGGCAAATTTGCCACGCCCGAGTTGGAGTCGTTCTGGACAAACGAGCTCAGGGTCAACTATGCTGGTGACGATGGCCGAAGACGCTGCCGCATGTGCTGGATCAACCTGGGGGAGCGTGACGGGTTGCACGGACGACTCCCAGATATCAAGTGTCCGGTCTTGTGGCTCCACGTAAGGGAAAAACTGACTTTGCCATACACGTTTGGGGACTAAATTGTGCCAGGGGTCTGATGATGCTGCATACACTGTACGCAACGCCGAGGAGGAAATCAAGATGTTTACAAATGCAAAAGCGGCAGACTTGGTGGTTGTGGCCGAAGGCGCCCACTACCTCAGTGCGACTCATCCGAACGAGGTCAACGCGGCGGTAATGGAGTTTGTCGAAAAGCACGTCTAGACAGATAGATATGCTTGAATGCGTGCTCAGAGGTCAATCTGGGGGCACCGGCTCTGATGCTTCAACCACTTGTTAATCAATTACCCCTTTATGTCTTCAATCATATCCGGCCAAAAAGCCCGGAGATAGTGATTCCTGTTGCACTGCCGGTGACAGCTCTCGCTTGTAGAGCGGCCAAGGAATAGCTAAAAGAGTGTCACACTCACGCTACCTATAATATCTGCCAGAAGATGAAAAGATGCCATACTGGATGTCTTGGAGTCGCATCTCACGTACCATAGTGCAGCCCGACATGGGATCAGGCCACTCTTTGGTCCTTTCCTGGGCACAAAGTTTTCTGGGAACAAAGTTTTCCAGAGGGGGGAAGGTCCAATCCAACCTGTGGCGGCTTGAACTCAAGTAATACGGGGTAATTACTCCGTACTCGTACTACGAGTCTGCTCCAGACTCCAGACTCCGCCGTTCTCAACCTCGGCTCCGCCATTCTCTGCACAAATCGAGTCAAGCGGGTCTGGGCAAGGTTATATGGGTCGAAGGGGGGGCTCCACCCCTTGGAGCGTCAGCCGTGGCCGAGACCCTACTATCGCCAGGTGCTCGAGTTGTGGCCGAGGAATAATTATCGGCTTGCGTTTCTTCTGAGATCCTCAATCGACATCGAACTGCCCCAAGCTACCCTTGCACCCCAGCCTGCTGCCGGCCGAATGGCGATTCCCATTCCCAGCTCGCCTCGGGTGAACCAGTCGGGTGGTTCGACGCATCTGCCCATCAAACCGAGAAAGCGTGCTTCGAAAGCGTGTAAAACGTGCCATGCTAGGAAAATCCGGTGTGACGCGACTTTGAAGTCGGGTCCGGGACCGTGTTCCTATTGCTCATCACTCGGAACCGCCTGTGTCGTGGAAAATGTACCTGCAGGGTGAATATGCTCTCCGCATGGATATCGCATGGTTGAACGCTTGCTGACTCTTCCTGCTATGTGTCGGGGGTCTGCAGACGCTCCAGAAAGCGCAAAGCTGATGATTCACAGCCGCAATTTCAGCCTGGTGGTGGTGGTTACCCTATCGACATCCAAACGGGAGAGCAACATGCCTCGTTCAAGAATGGTGATGTCGTCGGTGTCGTCGCCACTTCTTCTTACGCGCAGCCAAGCCCAGACACACCTTCTCTGCATGAGAGCACAACGGCCCATCGGGCTCCCTCGAGCTCCCTGCTATGTGTTGCAAGCAGACGGGGCACGTCAAGGTCGTCATCGACGATTGAAAGTGGTCGTCGCCGACTGCGGGCTCCGTCTGAAGCAGACGAGCTCCGAACCGTGGACAAAGTATGGACGAGTCCGTTAGATTTCGTCGATGCCCTTGACGAGTCGAGCCCTTCGACACAGACACTTCAACGGCCAGCAAGGCGCTCTGACTCTGTGGCGAGGTCTAGCAGTAATAAGCGCATCGTCTATACGGACGACACACTCGCAAACTCCGTCTTGCCTCACATGACAGGTCATCGCTCGTTCAATGCATCTATCCATCATGCCGGAGATGGTAGAGCTCCCGACCCAGGCGACGTGACAATGACACAGATCACGATTGTGTCCCCGCGGCCGCCTTCTGCAGACTGGTATGGTCGTCAACTTCAACCATCAACAAACAATCCTTTCTCCCACTTGCCAGCAGAGGATGTCGCATATGCTTGCAACGTCAAGCATGTTTTGACATTTCCACCGTTGGATGTCTGTGACATCCTGATGGCTGCTTTCACACGCCACTTTTTGCCAGCCTATCCTGTGGTGGACAGGACGCAGCTCCAGGAGATCTACTCGAGCTTTCGCCGTGGGACCATCTTCTCGCCCTTGCTTATGCACTCGATATTTTTTGCAGCTTGTCAGTACACTCCTGAGTGTACACTTCAGCAGGCTGGGTTCAAGAAGAGGTCGGTTGCACAAATGTACTTCCACAGCCGGGCCGCTCTGCTTTATTCGTTGAACTGCGAGAAGGACCAGCTCGTCCTTCTCCAGTCCCTCATTTTCATGAGCCCCTGGTGGACAGACTATAGCGAGGAGAAAGACATCCGGTTCTGGACGACGTGCGCTTGCAACCTTGCGTTCACCATGGGCCTTCACAAAGCTATCCCTTCGACCTCAGCCCCGTCCAGCCAGCGGCGGAGTCTGTGGCGAAGAATCTTCTGGACTCTTTTTGTAAGTAACACTCTCAGCCGCGTTTCTTTCGTCTGTCCGTTCTTCGCTCTTCTTCTGGTTCGTACTGACATGGATGGTCCAAAGATACGAGATCAAAATGTGGCTCTGGGTATCGCTCGCCCACCGGTGATCAACCTCGACGATGTCGATGTTGAACCACTCTCGGAGACCGACTTTTACGAGACCCAACGTGAAGATGTTGAAGAAAGGGCTGAAGACTGTTCAGTTGACTTTTACCCCTCCAGCAATATTCACTCCGCTTTTATGGTCGATCTCATTATGCTCTCTAAGATCAGTATGTCATCTGTTCACAGAGCCATCACACATTCCCCCCCGCTTGCTTTGGCACCATACAAACGTACACGCCCAACGTCAACACCAATAGCTTCCTCCCGTATGTGAACCTACCAACTAATACGCTGACAAACAATAGTGTCCGAAGTTTTCAGACTGCGTAACGCACATCGAAAGCATGAGGACGATCTTTTACCACGTCTCCTCTCTGTGAAGGATCGCGTGGAACAGTCCGAGCTCGCCTCGGAGCGTGCGTTTCGGCTCCTCCACCCCGGCGACGACGTGTCCGAACAATCAATATGGCCGATCTCTGCCGAGCTCAACCGCCAGCGTGTCGTCATACTGATCTTGAGGGCCATCCACCAGGTGATGCTGGAACAAAGCCTCGAGGTCACGCAGAATATCAGCGTCCAGCAAATCTGGGACGGTATTGTCAGGAGCGCCGCGCGGATGATGGCGCTATACGAAGAGCTTCTATCGTCAGACCTCTTGAAATACGGTCACAGTTTCTTGTAAGTCTGTCGTGTCGTGTCGTCTTTGTTGCCCCCCTTCGTAAGGGGGTTTGTCAGCCCGTCCGCTAACCCCGTGGCGTGGTGTGTGTCCGTAGAAACACCTCCCTCTTCAGTACACTCATCACGTATCTCGAGGAGGTGAAGAACAATCCGAAGGATTCGCGCCGGGCGCGGATCGCCGTCAACAAGATCCAACTCGGCCTGTTGGTGCTGACCGAGCAGCGCAAGTACTGGAACGCGGCGCGCTGGGCGTATTCGTTGTTCAAATTCTGTCTCGATCGGGATTTTGGCTTTCTTCAAAACCTCCCACGCGTGTCGCGATGGCATTCGCCCGAACCGGGAGCGGGGGAGACTGACTCTGTGGCCCTGTCCGCTCCTATCCCCCCTTCGGCACCCATAGAGGGAGGACAGACCGACACGGACGAGGGGCGGGATGATCTAACTGATTTTAATCTGGGCGACATGCCCCATTGGGACGCCGCGTTCTATGATTCCCATCAATGGTTTACCGACGCCTTCCCAGTCGGTCTGGACCAGGCTTGGATCTACGAGACGAACGCTGGAAAAGAAAATAGATAAGATCCATCACATAAACGGCCATGTTGGTTCGTGAAAGACAAGCTTGTGATGTTTCAGGACCTTTGAAATCTTTGCCATAGTTGGACGTGAGATCTTTCTCTGCCAAAAGAAATAATTCTACTGTGTCTGAGGATACTTGAAGGTGACACGCACACCCACTGAGTCAATGCCCAGCCATATTCAGGCATATATCAGATGGGAAGCATCGAAATCCGGGTTTTTTCCTGGACGGCAGACACATTCCAACCATTGAGGCCTAACTTCAACTCCCCCGTTTCACTCAAGGCCTTGTCAGATACTTAATTTTGTCGTCAGGAATTGAAGCATAAGGTCCCAACCGCGACGTGTCACTTCCACCGCATGGCCGTTGAAAGTCATGAAACCATGGCAAGCACCTGGTACGAACTTCAGGATGGCTTCGTTCCCCGCCAATTGCCACCGCCATGCCATCAAGATGCTGTCATCCAGCAGGCCGTCCTTGGTGCCGACGATGAACAAGGCAGGGACCAGACCATCGAGGTTGTTGTATGCAGGGGACATGGTGGGAGCCTTTCTTTGATCAGGGCCCAGACCGGGGAGATAGGCGTTCAGGAAGTGCTCGGCATCCTGGTAGCTCAAGATCGGGGCCTCTGTCGAGCCGAGCTCCCGCAGGGATGGCAAGGCTGAGAGATCGAAATTCCCATAGCTGAAAACGACCCCCTTTATATGGGCCAGGGCATTGTGCCGTTTCAAATGAAGGAGGACAAGAGCCGACAAGGTGGCGCCCGCAGACTTGTCTCACTCGTCAGTACGTTTGACAGTGTCGATCTATGTGGGTGTTAGGTCTTAAGCCTACATACCTCGCCACCGATGAAACTCATTTCACAGCGCCACTAAAGAAAAGTGTGAGCGAAAGTCTCTAGTTTTCGGACTAGATCGGGCTGATTTCTAACCTACCTTTTCTCGCGAGTGTCGTACAAGCCATTCCGCGACGGCGCAGCAGTCCTCCAGGGCAGCCGGGAAAGGATGCTCCGGCGCAAGGCGATATTCGACCGACACCACGACCAGCGAAGAGGATTTGCAGATCTCGGCGAGCAGGAGATCTTGACTGTATTACCCAAACCAAAGGACGTCACATTGCTGCCTTCCCTTGGATGGTTCCGGGCTATGTACTTACCCGCTTGCTGAACCGAGGACGTAGCCACCACCGTGGATATGGTAGAATACTCCCCGTGGCTCCTGACTCGGGGGGAGGAATACACGACACTTGACGGCCGGTCCTTGGTCAGGAGTTACAGTCATGTCTTCTACTCCTTCATCGAGGAAGACGGGTGCTGGGAAAGGCGTCTGCCCTGCGGCTCGACGCCGACGGTACTCAGCAGCTCCACACTGGCTGGCCGTTAGTTGTCGGAGCCACAGAGAGGTCATGTTGACTAGCAGGGAGAGATCAAGACGCGTGTCATGTCATGTGTTTCATACCGTCCACCATTTTGTATCTTCCCGTCCCAATTGGATCAAACGGTCGTTTAGTAATGTTGTGCTTGGTGATGTTTCTCGCGGATCAAAGGCGGCCAGGTTCAGAGACAAATCAGATGTCAATGGCTTGCCTCCATTGAAACTGCTTTCGACCATCTTTGTGACTACCTGACACTGGCGTCCAAAGTTATCCGAAGACCGGGTAAAAAAGACGGCGATGATTGCCTGTCGGAGATGCAATGATGGTCCAATTGACGGCTGTGTGACTCGACTTGGAGGACATGGTGGATTCAAAGGGCTCAGGGCCGATGCCTGACTATTTAGTCCACGAAGGTCAGTGGTAATATTACCAGCCCGCGTCCCATACGCGGATACGCGTCATTACAGTCCCTCGGAGAACCTTCCGCCTGCGTCACAGCCGAACGGGAACGAGGAACCACTTACGTGACCAACTTCAGCCGACGATGTATTACCCTTTCACGGGGTGATATGGATACATGGGAGACATACATGGGGTCGGCCCACATCAGGTGAGCCTCCCATGCGTGCCCTCCTCCAACATTCGCCCGTCCTCAGGTGAGCGGTCGGCTGGGTGGCTGTCGCAATGAGCCGCGCTGATGAAAAAGCCGTGGGCTGTCAGTTCCACATTGGTGCCGCGGCTGAAAAAGTTGCCGCGGCAGCTGGTCTCATTGCCCAGGAAGGTTCTCAGAACGAGCAACGCATTGTTGCGCACCTCGACAGACGCGGAAGTGCGTCCATAAGGATCTCATGTCTCTCTTCTCTGTGATCATTTAATAGGCAAGAAAGTGCCACAGCTGAAGGAGGTTTGCTTTTTTCGCTCACTCAGAATCTCTCAGACCCAGCCGTGTCTTATCGTGTCTTATTAGAACTCACTTCATAATGTCTCCTGGCAAGGACGGCGAAGGCTTCCACACAGGGAGTGGCTCACTGGATCCCCAGTACGATAGCCACGGGTGGAAAGTCCAGGATGAACAAGGCTACAGAATCATCGAGGAGCACTTTGGAGCACGCCGAAAGTTGCGCGTCATCCATATCGGCGCTGGGGCCTCAGGCATCTGTTTTTCCAAGTTCGCCCGAGATCAACTGGAGAATGTCGAGTTTCAAGTTTACGAAAAGAACGATGACATAGGCGGGACGTGGCTCGAAAACAGGTATTACACCGCCCAGCGAGCAAGTTCGAAATGTACACTACTAATGCGTGTTCCACAGGTACCCGGGGTGCGCCTGCGACATCCCTTCTGTTTGCTACCAGTTTACCTGGGATCGAAATCCCGAGTGGTCGCGTTATTATTCGGAATCCCCCGAAATCTGGAAGTATTTCAAGGAGGTTGTCGAAAGGCACGATCTCATGAAACATATCAAGCTTCGTCATAAGATTGTCTCAGCCAAGTGGGAGGAACAAGAAAGCCTTTGGCATGTCCGGATCCGCGATGAGGAGCAGGGTCGCGAATTCACCGACACCTGCAACGTTCTTATCAATGGTGGTGGAATATTGAAGTGAGTCCTATTCCGTCTCATGACCTGGTGGCGAGTATTAAGAGGAGTTGCCAGCAATTGGAAGTGGCCCGACATCCCCGGCCTTCACTCATTCAAGGGCGTGCTGCAACACAGCGCACATTATAGTGAAGGGCTCGATCTCAAAGGCAAAAGAGTCGCAGTCCTCGGGACTGGCAGTAGCGGGATCCAAATTGTGGCAAAGATTGCCTCCGAAGTGGGCCATTTGTACACATGGGTTCGATCACCTACTTGGATCACAGCCGGCTTTGCTCAAAAGTTTGCCTCCAATGGTGGTGGTAACTTTGAATGTAGGACATATCTTACCGGTTGACGGATCTCAGTGCTGACGATGACAGATACTCCCACACAGAAAAAGCTCTTCAAGGAGCAACCAAAGCTGTACCTCAAGTACTCCAAGATGATTGAGTCCGAGTTGAACCAAAGGTTCAAGTTCATCTTGAAAAACACTCCAGAGGCCAAGGCAGCCAAAGAGGTAAGTCTCTTTCGGACAGACCGATCAGAAGCCCTGTTTAATGCTTTGGACTGCAGTACGCCACCGCCGAGATGAAACGGAAACTCGCAGGCAACCCGGAGCTGATGGAGAAGATGATACCCAAGGACTTTGACGTAGGATGTCGAAGACCAACTGTAAGTGGGCTTTACTGCTGCGAAGCGGTGTGCATGATTGTTTTTTTCTTTGGTGTCTGACCATGTCTGTACAGCCCGGGAACGGATTTTTGGAAGCTTTGAACCAGGACAATGTCACAGTCTTCACTAAGCTTCTGACAAGTGTTACACCGAAAGGATTCATCGACCATACCGGCCAGGAACATGAAGTTGACGTCATAATTTGTGCGACAGGGTCTGTACACACTGCTCCATGTTACTGCAGTTGCATATGCTGATTGAAATACTTTCTCATGCGCAGATTCGATACATCGTGGATCCCCAGGTTCCCAGTGGAGGCCAACGGGAACACTCTGGCCAAACTATGGCGCGATGAAGCGCCGTCATACCTTTCCGTGGCTCCTCCTAGCAGTACGTTCTCTGACGTGGTTCCGTAATTGATAACTGACCGCGAAAAGTTCCTAACTACTATATGATGGGTGGACCATACGGACCGCTTGGCCACGGCTCTTTCCTCCCCATCCTAGAGACCTTGGCTCGATACATTATCCAGGTCATCGACAAGATGCAGACGGATCGAATCAAGGCTCTGACCCCCAGGCCCGAAGCCATCGCCCAGTTCAAGGCGCACGCAGACCTCTTCCTCCAGAGAACGGCGTGGGTCTCCGGGTGCAGCAGCTGGTTCAAACAGGGACGGGTCGACGGACCCTTGCCGATGTTCCCTGGAAGTCGCCTAACATACCTCAAAATCCTTGAGAAGCCGAGGTTTGAGCACTACCAGATCGAGTACTGTAATGACCTCAACATGTTCGAGTTTCTCGGCGACGGCTTCGACGTTCGCGAGTTTGATGGCCGCGACCTGTCCTACTATCTCGGACTCATCGACGGAGAAGACGTACAGATTGATCTTGAGGCTGAGCTGTCTGCTGAGATGGCATCACTTATCCCTCAGATATCAGAAGCGTGAAACAGGACGGATACCCAGATACAACGACCGAGACTAGGATAGAGGGGACGGACCCAAATTACATACTTACTGTAGCGACCAAGACAGACCAAGGTTAGACCAAGACGACTCTGTTTGCACTAAGAATATTGTTTCCTATCTGCAGGGGCATCTGGATACGAGGTCACAAGTCGAGGCCCGTAACCTGGCCATCGACGGGAAACCGTTCCGGACATCGCGACACTCCTATCAACAACTGTATCACTAGCAGTCACATCGGGTAGAGGAGTATTACATGACACTTTCATATTTATGCCCCTGGCCTGTCCTCGGGAAGTCGGACATCAAACAATCTTTGAAAGCGAGTCGCACGCATCTCGACGGGCGATAAGTAATGGTGTTGTGAGGTCGCGCATGTCGCGAATGTATGGCCCGGGCCACTTCTTCCCCATCACATTTCCGAGGCCGGTGCGAGTAATACGAGTAGTCGAGGCAGAGGTCGTCGTGAGAGAGGTGATGTACAATGCAAGCCTGCGAGCCATGTGATACTCGTAAGATAATGTCCGAAGAAATTTTCACCAACCTTGGGAGGACCCAGTCTACGTAGAGCACCTCGTATGGGATTTGTAAAACCGGGCTGTCGATCACTTCGTCGCCATCGAAGCCACAACCAAAGTAAGCATGACGTCGTCGAGTCAAGCCACAGTTCACAATGGTGTGGGAGCGGTGTGCCTACCAAGCACGAGTTACGTACTCGTACCGGCTTCAGGTACGATACTCGTGCACATCAGGCTGACACACAAGGTCGTCAAAGATGTCACTGACGCCAATGACTTCCTCGTCCCCACCTTCCCTGCTCGTCACATGTACCGAGTACTCCGTACGAGTATGAGCTACAGTACAAGGCTGGAGATCCTCTGGCGATCATCGACCCGCACAAGCGCCCCGCTGCGGCGCCGTCGATTCGGAAGCGACGAACGGAAGGGTGGAATGTGGGGAATCCTCCTCTCCTCTCCGCTGTAGTAGTGGGATGGGGATGGGGATGGGGGAGGTACAGTTCCACAATAGATGACGGGCTTACTGTGCCCATTGTAATCCTCATGCAACAAAAAAAATTCCCCGATGCTGCTCCGCAGGTTGCTAGGGCTGCCGATCTCGAATTTCGGTTGCCATCGAACGTTTTAGTGCGCGAGGGTTGGATCTGTATCGTGATCATCGCGGCTCCATACTGACGTATGGGTACAAGTCACTCGTAGAGATGGGCATAGACTTGGCAGGGACACACGCACACAGAGAGTGGGGTTTCGAGCACGATTTCAGAGTTTCGCGGGGGTGGCTTTGGATGCAACAAGCAAGGTTTAGTGACCGTCTCGAGGGCCCATACTAGCCAAGCACGAGAACTACGAGTATTTTGGGGGTTGCAAAGCTTCTGGTCCCTGAACATTGCTGTTTCGGGGTGGTGTTGCGGTGTTGAAGGAAGATTCAAGGTCACGCCCATGCACGGAAGCAGGCGGAAGAGTGATCCTGACGAGCGAGCTGCCGTTTCCGGCAAGCTAACATGGTGCGCAAATATGGAGATTTTCACGTAAATATTAGGCCGCTCCGGCTCCTGAATTTGCCTGGACCGAAGGCGTGAGCAAGTTTGTCTGATGGAGATATCGTTCAACTGGTTAGGTCTCCATCATTGGCCATCGTCAAACCCTTGAGAAAGCTGCTACTTACCACGGCAGACGTGTGTCCGCACCCCTTAGATGTGCACATGGCATTTTCTGGCTCACCATGGGGAAACAGTGCACAGGATTGACTTCGAACCAGGAAATCAGAATGCATAAGCGGACGTCTGGATAAACGATCCGGGGGAGCAGAGTGTGGGTTTCATAGCCATCATTACATTTCTCATGCTTCATTCACTCGGCTACCAGCTAAGCTCCTTGCCATTCCTCCGGCAGACTTCCTTTCTCCGCCCTTGGCCGCTTGGAGTCGAAATAAACTCGTACCCCTGCAAGATAATCTTGTTTGTAGAACAGGCAGACATCATTTCTCCGTGGCATAAACGGCACTGTTGACTCAAGCCGTCCTTCCGCGAACCAACGCTTCTCCTCAGGCCCCTCGACAGCTTGGCCCTCGTGGCTACTTGTAGAATTGGAGAGTCCCGACCCATATCTTGGTTGAAAGACAAGTGCCGATCCAAGCGCTGCCCGAAAATTTGATTCGCCGGGAACGAGCACCGCCACAGTGAGCGGGGTAGGAGACAAAATCGACCCCGCCACTGAATGGGAGCTCGTTTTCCCGACGTGAGTTGCTGCTGCAGGCGTCGATTCGACAGCACCGTCGAAAGTGTCTCACAGGGCCCATGCCAGCTGAAGTCCGCAGAAGAAACTTTCCGTGAGGGGTATCTTCAGTCACAAGCCAATCAGCGCAGAAGCACATGTCACTGCCGATCATTTCCGGACGCAGAACAAATCAGGTCGCAATGGTACATGCGCAAGGACAGTAGTAAGCCTGGCGTCCGGTTCAGTCGGTTGGCAGCGGAGTGTGAACCTCAAACTCTGCAGACCGATTGAACTCTGGCAGGGGTGGGTGTAGCATTTGTGCTGCAGGTGAGCTGGAGAAGAAGTTGTCTGGCATGGGAGGCAATCCGGAGAAGTTCAAGGGCTGAAAGTCGGTAAAGTTGTGTCCAGCAAGTGCCAACTGCTGGTTGAAGAACTCGTTGCCGAGCGCGGTGACATGGGCTTGGATCTCCTCTGGCGACTTGCACCCGTCGCAGTTTGCATGTGCAACCAGGATGGCATTCATCTGCTGGATTTCATCTTTCAGGCGCATTACCTGGTCTTTCAGATATGCGTTCTCGACAGCTTTGGTTTGTGAGTCCCGTTGGAGTCTTTCTGTCTTTTCTTTCTTGTTGATGCGACACTTTGCAGCAGCCAATCTATTCTTTTCGAGCGACTGTTTTCTTCTCTGGTCGTCCGGGGCGCCGTCTTGTTCGTCTGGAGTGGATACCTTTCGCGTGGACTTGCGCTTGCGGCCTGCAGTAGTCGTCTTCGTGGGATTGGCAGAGACTGTCTCCGCACTCTTGGTTCGAGGCTTGCTTCTCTTCCGTGTTTCTGTTGGGAGAGTCTTCGGTGACAATTTCTCGTTGCTGGTTGTGCTAGAGGTAGAGTTCGATCTTGCAGGGGTCATCTGGCCAAATCGTGAGACTGCTGTCTTGGTGTTAGGCAATGTTGAGGTCATGAATTTGTCCACCTCAAAGATATCCAGGTTGGCAGGATTCTCGGTCGATGGCTTCAGCTCGTCCTCAAGCTTGAAATCTGGCCATTGCGGCGAGTAGTCGTCGGGAGGACTGTAGACAGTGTAGTCATTGGGAATTGCATTAGGTTTTGAGGGCGGGTCGAAGCCAAAGTCATCGTCCTGAGCAGATGCGTAACTGAAAGCGGAAGGAAAATGATAGTCTCTGAAGGTGTAACCATCAAGGTCGCTGATGCTGGGAGTCGCTGAAGAAGCACCTGCCGAGGACATGCCTGAGTGACTGCCCAGAACAGCCATGACTGGAGCGCCGGTGAGCTTTTGATCGCAAAGAGCACTGACGGAAGGAGAAGTGTCGATGCAGGTGGCGTCTTTAGCAAACTAAGTGTTGCAAGTGACGCTGATGCTGGTGACACAGGCTTCAATTGCAAACGCTGCGGAAGTTCGACTCGTTCGTCGTCAAATGTTTTGTCTGGATCAATTTGGAATGGTGATACAGGAAGGGGGATGTCTTGTCCCTTTGGAAGAGGGGTATGGAATGGTTAAAGGGTTCCTGGGAGAAGTATCCGGGTGACTTTGGGCAAGGTTGGGTATTATTCGGATTGGCAGCCGCCGGCAGAGAAAGAGCGGAGTTCAAAGGAAAGAATCCTGATTCAAACTCTGAGGAAGGGTCGGAGATGAAAATAGTGAGGCACAGACGGTGGGCGAGCTTTCGGTCAATGCGGCGAGCACGCGGTAGGCAAAACGAGCCGCGGTGTTTGAGAGATTGTGCGCTGAACGGACGATCGGGAGATGCCCTAACAAGAAGCGCGGCGGATTTCTCAACCGAATTACACTGGGTACTGAGGAGGATGTGGCAAGGGTGGCTTCAACTGTGAGAGAGCAAAGGCAGCGCTTTGCAGGGGTAGAGTGGCTGACCCGTGCCAGAAAGGAATAGCGACGGAACTTGATTCCACGCAGGAAAAGGTCTGCGAGGAAAGAAGATCAGGTAGTGTGCAGGCAGCAACTCGCAAATCAGAGACAAAGGAATCTGAGAAGACCTTGGAAACAGCCTAGTGTCCTAGAATGGCATCTGCAGGATGCCGATTGATCTGCGGGGGGGAGGATACAAGGAACAGTGAAGGTCAAAAAAGCTGATGCATTCCGATGCACGAATTAGAGTGTTCCAGGTGGTCACTGCTTGGGACGACTTGTTCATGTTCATCGGAGTTCTGTGCCCGCATCTACCAGCGACCAAGTGATCATCGGTGGAGATGTCCAGGTCTTGCAGGCATGGGAATTGTTCAGATGCCCATAGCAGGGGTTGATCGGCAACCGTCAGCGCCTCTCGGGGTGTGAAATCCACCCAATGGAACTGTGGGAGAAAACTCCATCGCCGATCACCAGGAAATTCAGCACCAGCCATCGCCGCTTACTTAGCACTAAAACGTGAGCAGTGATCAGATCTACCAGGCTAACGTCAAGTCGCAGCAGATGTTCTCGCTGTCTGCCCTGAGGCTCTTCGCTCAGGGCTGGGAAAATCCGCTCGAATCATTTATGACTGAATGTACAACAGAGTGTACGAGTACGGGGTAACGCTACGAGGGACTCAGTTGAACAATACCAAGAGAAGAGTAGCTATTACAGAGGACTTACTCCGTATTCTCCTTCAAATAACAGAGATCAGAGCTGAGCTCCATGTCATAGGACCAGTCTACGTCATCGCGCTGTGATGGTCCTCATTTCCGGGCCAAAGATCCGGGACAGTGTCACTCTCGAATCACCAGAGTTGGAAATCATCTACGAAAGGTACTCGCACATGCCCTTGCACTCTTATCCTCGCCCATATCACTCAAGCAGGGCATCGTGTGAGACCAACCTGCCGGAATTTATACCCTTGGAACAACTTTCCGCTGGTGTCACAAATGGTGCCAACAATCCGAGCTATGCTGTCATACGCCACTGAGCCACATGCGAGCCACGCCCTCGATCCCACGAGTACCCACATTTACAACAATATGGCCGTTAACCCAAGGAGCCCAACACCCGACGCGATCCATCTCAATTGTGGGCGGCTCATTCTAATGGCATCGCCGCTCTGGGTGGCGGAAGTGGCGCTACTTCCACTGGCTGTGGCACCCGTGCTCGACGAGGCCGCCGTTGGGGAAGCACCCTCGCTCGCCCCTGTTCCTGCGCCTGTGCTGCTGGCGCCGTTATTGGCGAATGCTGTAAGTGTGATCGGGATGAAAGTGCTGATGTGTCATTAGCATCAACCATTTCTTCATGGAATATAGAAAAATTCCGACAGCTTCAGGTACGCTATATCCTTTACAGTACTTACATGTCGGATGCAGAGAGTGCCGTTGTGGTCACGGTCGTGGTGATTTGTGTGTTGAGGGATGTATCGGTCGCTGTCAACGAGTCATCTGTTGCTGTATCGCTCTCGAGGTACCCGGCCGGCCCAATATACGTCTGCACACATGTAGCGGCTGTCGTCCCCGTCACCGCGCAGTCGAGCCCAAGAGTTAGTGAGTCGAATGTCTGCGTGTATACGAGTGTTGATGATCCAAATGTTGCCGTGACCTGTCCGCTTCCAAAGCCACAATCAGAGGAGTCTTCGTCCGCAGGGCAACCAAGGGCAATTGTCGTTCTGGTAGCATCCTATATTGCAAAATATCAGCGTTGTGGAAGTCGACATTTAGAACGGCACAGCGTACAGATGCTATAAGAGAGCCCACAAGTGTTTGCTGATCAGTGTCTGGGAGGAAGACGCTGATGACGGAAGAACTCTGAGCGCTAACCATCCCGGCGAAAGCCAGTGCGGCGGCGGCGGCAGTTCTTATAAGGCTGGCCATTTCTGGATGCTTCCTTCTCTTCCCAATGATTTATGCTTGGCCTCAATGCCTAACGAAGGCGAGTAATGACTTGGACGGACGTTGAGGATGACGAAGATTGAACATTGGGAAAAAAACAAAATCGGATAGAAAACGGCTAACATTTTTCTTTTACCATCAGGCATTTGGCCGTCGCCTGGGGCAAGGGGCATTCTTGGGAGATTGGCATCTTATTGACTGGTGTCGTGTTTCAGTCGATTTCTGAAACTTGTGCCCTTCGGCCAGTGGTCGTTCCGCTCGAAAGGGTTAAGTGTTGCCGAGGGGCCTGGAACGCGACGGTTCAGGGGCATCTCGAGGATACAGGTCAGCCAATCCGTCGGTTTGAGTTTTTTTCCCCTTCGAGTACACTGTCGTACCTCGAGTTGTCCTGCGGGTATATCATTATCGCGCCTACTCTCCAAGCCAGCAGTTATCCAGCAGCTTATATGACATTCGACCACGAAGCACAAACGCTGTCAAGCGACCTAAGCGCTCGACCTGCGCAAGCGCGGCACCTTTGAGAGGACATCTCTGCAGCTAGATACTGATTTGAAAGATGAGTTACAAAATGCACGAGGTGACGCGCCTACAGCGCAACGGGCGGGGAGCCTGGCAGACAGAGTCCTTCTGCTTCAAGGGACTCCTTCTGATATCGCAAAACGTAACATGGAGTTGGCGCTTAAATGCACATGCAGAAGCTTTCTGTCTATAGTTATAGATTTTGCGATATCAGCTCACCGCCGCCACATGGTCTAAAGGCGGGCTTGAGACTCGCTAATCCATCTAAGTCCCTTTCCGTCGTTCGTAGGAGCAGTCTTGCGTGTAAGAACGTCCTGAACCTTTTCTTTTACGCCAGCCTTGTTCTTCCACTGCTTCAGAACATCGTCTGTAACTCTCTTCGACCCTTCATTGCCTACTTGCTTGACCACCGCCTGAATGTCTGACTCCCGCGGCAAAGCAAACCTAGCATGCGGGTAATCAGTGTACCGCTGGTCAAGAGCACCCTCGTGAGGATCAACCAGCTGCAAAGCCTCCTGAGGCCTAGGTGGTTCAAAGAACGCGTTGACGTCAGCATTCGAAACGTCTTCTAGCTTCGCGGGATTCCATTTCGGTTGCGTGGGAGGTTTATTGATCAGTCGAGCGGACACACCCTCGACGAAATCCGGGTGTGCCATGAACTTGCTGGCGATCTTGTGTTCGCGAACAAAGGTCTCGGTGATATTCCAATTCTTGCCTTCTCTTAATTGGCGGAGTGTAACGCGGAGACTCGTGGGCGATCTAATCGCGATTGTTTTCTGCGTGGCTTTGGCCCACTCTGCGAGGTATGCATCAGATGATTGGATCTCCTTCTGTAGCGCTGCGAGAATCTCTTCTATTGTGTCGAACTTGAAGATTCGGTCGATGGCTTCTCGAAGAGGGCCTGTCAGGTTGCCGTGTTTGGCTGCTGGGTAGGAGTCTGGAGACGGCAAGCTGCTTGTAAACTCGGAGATGGTCGAGTCGATGAGATCGAGTCGTTCCTTCAAATCTGCGTAGTCCTTGAAGACAAGTTCGGAGAGACGCGTTGTCATTTGTGCCAGTACGGAGCTGTCGATGTAATGTGTTGCAATACCCGCATAAAAGGCCTGCACGCCATGAAGTCGCTCGGAAGTCAGTGCAAGGTATGTACCAATCTCGCCATCAAGGCGAGGAAGGAAGAAGCTCCCGCCAACGTCGGGGAAGAAACCGATGGTTGTCTCTGGCATAGCAAAAACCGTCTTTTCAGTAGCAATCCGGAAAGGCGCATGCACCGAGAGGCCAACTCCTCCGCCCATCGTGATACCGTCTATAATAGCAATATACGGTTTGCTGTACGTGGCTATGAGGTGATCCAGTTGATATTCGAGGGCAAAGTAATCTGACGACTTCTGCTGCCCCTCCGGTCCGGTCTTGTTCTGCAAAGCGAGCTCTGCTACGTCGCCGCCTGCGCAAAATGCTTTGGGTCCAGCGCCACTGATCAATATAACGTTTGCCATCTGGGACTTCTCCCACTCTCGGAGTCGCGGTAGGATCTTTCGTGCCATTGAGCCGTTGAGCGAATTGAGCTTCTTCGGTCGATTCAGTTCAATCGTGCGGACGCCGTAGAGGGAGTTGAAGAGAACGTCGTCCGGGTCGTCTCCCGGTAATTCTTTCGGCATTGCGCCATATTTCGCCGCAGTAGAAGACATCTACACCTTTGTGAGCTCAACTTCAGCTTTCCGTTGGGGTGGGAACATACTGCTCTTCGGCCGGCCGCCAAGGGACTGAATTGGCCTTTGGATCTCGCAGCGAAGCTTGCCGTTCTTGCTGTAGTACTGGATGCAAGAAGGGAGGTGACGTATCTTGCGCAGCAGGCCTTCATATCGAAGCAAAGACTGAGGTGAACCACATACACAGTAGGATGTGATTCACAACGGCGATTACGGCGGCAAGTCGGGGGAATTGGGCGACGCCGAAGGAACCTCGGATGTTTTCCCTTCTGGCGTCCCTGTGTACTCGTAGGGGAGGTGGAGCGAGAACGGAGGTCAGTCCGCTCAGCCTCGTTGTGGGCGCAAGGCTGACTGTGGGGGCCAATCATAGAATTTTAATGAGATTTTGCCGACAGTCCGTGCGGGAGGCGAATTTTGGACATTCTGAATAATACAACCGTCACCTTTTCTTTAAATCTTTAGAATCTTCCATTCCTGCCAGAAGCCGTCCTTGAGGTGGTGCCTTAAAAGATCCTCTTGCTTTGAGATATCTGTCTGTTTTTCATTCCAAGATTAGACTCGTATCGACTGCCTCCGCCATGTCTATGGACCTGGACGCAGCAGTCGCTCTCCCTTCGAGGCATGCGCCACAGGCAGCGACTATTCTGTGCTGCAACTGTGGTGTGCCCATAGACGGGACCGCTTCGGCAGGTGCTCTTTGTTATGACTGCATCAAACTGACGCACGATGTATCGGAAGGGATTCAGCGAGAAGGGGTTCTTCATACCTGCAGAGATTGCGAGCGGTGGTTAAGCCCGCCCGCACAGTGGGTATCCGCGGCGCCTGAAAGTCGAGAACTACTGTCTTTGTGTCTCAAAAAACTCAGAGGGCTTAACAAAGTTCGGATAATCGACGCCAGCTTCCTGTGGACAGAACCTCATTCGAGAAGGATTAAAGTCAAAATTACCGTTCAGCAAGAAGCCTATGAGGGAACGATCCTGCAACAGACGTTCGAAGTCGAATACGTGGTCGCTTTTCAACAGTGCCCAGAATGCGCAAAGTCATACACACCTAACACCTGGCGAGCCTCAGTACAAGTCCGACAAAAGGTGCCTCATAAGCGCACCTTCCTGTATCTCGAACAGCTCGTTTTGAAGCACCAGGCACACAGGGAGACAATCAACATTAAAGAGGTCAAAGATGGGCTCGATTTCTACTTCGCTCAGCGAAATCAAGCTGAGAAGTTCGTTGACTTCCTCACCTCTGTCGCCCCTGTCCGAGTCAAGAAGTCACAGGAGCTGATATCAGTGGATGTCCACACCTCCGCAAAGTCGTACAAGTTCACCTTCTCTTGCGAGCTACTACCGATCTGCAAAGACGACCTGGTCGCTCTTCCCATTAAGGTGGCCAAGTCTATCGGCAACATTCAACCATTGACACTCTGCTATAGGGTAGGCACATCAGTCAACCTCCTCGATCCCACGACTTTGCAAACAACAGATTTACCGACTTCGACATACTGGCGGACGCCCTTCAAAAATCTTGCAGATGTTCGGGAATTGGTGGAATTTGTTGTTCTCGACATTGAGCCGACTGGTCAGCAAAATGGTCGATTCTTCGGAGCTGAGGCCACAGTCGCACGTGCTTCAGACCTGGGGCTCAACGACAAGACATACTATGTTAGAACACATCTTGGTGGAGTGCTGCACGCGGGAGATTCGGTACTCGGCTATCATTTGACGGGGTCAAATTTCAACAACCCCCAGTTCGAAGAGCTGGAGCAGAGCAACAACTATTCGTCTACGATCCCTGATGTTTTACTAGTCAAGAAATTCTACGCTAGGAAGAAGAAACCCAAGTCTCGAAACTGGCGACTCAAGCGGATGGCTAAGGATGAGGGCGAACTACTACCGAAGAAGGCCGATCAGGAGAGGATGGATGCTGACTATGAAATGTTCTTACGGGATGTGGAGGAAGATGCGGATCTTCGACAAACCCTCGCCTTGTATAAGGCCAAGCAACGGATGAAGAAGGATGCTGATGAGATGAGCGTCACGACGGCGCAGACTGATGATGAAGTGCCCAAGATCAATATGGACGAGCTACTGGATGACTTCGAGGACTTGGATGTCAATGACGACGAATGATGGGACGCGTCTGCGCGTCTGGAGTAGGCTATGAGGTACGATCACAAATGTTAGGTGCTGGATTGGTTTTCGGCTGTCAACGACCACGAATGGCCCCGGGGCATCACTGGTGCATGTAAGGCTCGATACAGGGCCATGCGTTGAGCAACACCAGAGCTGTTCTGATGAGACTGCGTCTGAATAAATAATCCACTTCGCGTACTTCACATGCACCAGAGCTACCACTCTGATAGTTGACCATAGCCACCTAAGTAACAGTAGCCTTGCTCCTCACCGTCGACCACCCCGTGGTGCCTGCATTACGTCATTGCTCGAATCTCGGCGACACATCGGCCACTTCAAATCCAATTTAGCATTGCCGGTCAGACGAGTCAAGGAGAGGCTTGTCCTTGTGTGTTCCGCCTTTGAAAGAGTATGTCATTCGAGTCCAGGAGCCTCGGAGCAATTGACTCAGGCGCCTTCAGGCTGAATCCTTTGTTTTGACCTTGTAAAACGCGCCCTTGGAGCTGCTCCGAGATTGGAAGCAGTTCGAATCGAGTGGCACTTCTTGCCAAGATCATGCATCGCTGCAGGTAACCTGGTCAATGCTTGACGTCGAGGTGAAAGCATCGGCATCAACGCGGTGAGGGCGAAAAGTATTTTGTCATAAACGCGTGGGTGTCACCTCAACGGGGCCTTGCAGTACTCCTAGAGCAATTTGTCCGGCCTGATATTCTTGCAATGGTCGCAACTGCAAACCCTCAGCACCATTACGGCTTTTTCGGGTTGGGAAGATGAGTTCTGCCTTTTTCCGCCGCCCTACCGACGGAAGCTCTGGCTCCAGTTCAGATAGCGATGTCTCTGAGGAAGACGAGCTGCACGCTCTACAAACCGACAATGGCGGGGAAGGCGAAATGCAGACCCTGACCACCGAGTCACTGCCCAGTCATGGGAGTGTGTCTTTGGGGGATGATGCCGATGCACCCGCGGTTTCTAACGTCGACCGGCATCGCACCAATTTGCTAAGCGCGCTGCTCGAGGACTTTGCCAGGAACAGAGCAAGTGATTACCTGAATGAGGCAATCCCAGGGTCCAATTTCGACAGATCCTCACCAGAAGTCCAGTCGTTGGCAGACAGTGTGTATCAACAAGTCCGTCAGTCATTGGCACTCACTGGCATCCTGCCATCAAACAATGCATCAGATAGCAATCCCCAAGCACGGGCGGCATACCTAGCAGGTATCGAGAGCCTTGCGTTGGCCAATGTCCAGAACAATTTCCTGCCGGGTCAAGCTCGTTCACAACTCCAACCATCTGCACAACAGCTGGCCGTCGCCTCGGTAGGGATCCCCAGCCAGAGTCTAGCCCCTCATTCCCTTCAACAACCGCTCGGAAACCTCTCTCCCCATCCAGGCCAGAATCCTTCGTCGACACCCTTCTCGGAACTGATATTCTCTGCCCCGCAAGCTCGCCGCAGCCACTATGAGTCGAGTTTCAAGCAACTTCGCTTACTTGGGAAAGGAGGTTTCGGCCAGGTATATCACGCTTACAACATTTTTGACAAGAAAGAATATGCCGTTAAGAAGATCCCCCTCAGCCCTCGTCTGTCGCAGCGATACCGGGAGTCTGGGCATCAGGAGCTGGAAAACGTGCTTAGGGAAGTTCAAGCATTGGCGCAGTTGGAACACAACAATGTCGTCCGGTATCATGCAACATGGATTGAGGAGCCAAAGCACACGCCTGACGCCATGTACGAGCGTAGAAACCGGAATCTCACAGTGCAAGGCAGGAAACTCATCGCTGATCGCGCAATACATCCTATCCCCGGTGTCCTCCGCGCGCGATCTCCGGCCCCCGATCATAGCGATGGCATCATCTTCGGCTCCGATAGTCGATCAAGTATACCTGGCCGCGATGTGGAGGGCGACGCTCAAGTGCCGATGTGGTCTGTAGGTGAGACTGATCCCGAACCCTCTTCTGCACGAGCCTCGGAGATATTCACGGACGGCAATGCTCGGCCCAATCTCGCCCGTGACTCAGTCATAGATGATTCGGTGTATGTGCTGCACGTTCAAATGTCTGTGTATCCGGCCACATTGGCACAATACCTAGCACCGGTACAATCGAACAGCAGGAGTGCGCTCAGCGGGCCAGCAAAGAGACACTGTTTCCACCTCGTACCGGCGCTCCGCCTGTTGATGGGTATTCTATGCGGGTTGCAGTACATCCACGCTAGGGGACTAATTCATCGCGACATCAAACCTTCGAACATTTTCATCTCAAACCTGGATCTCTCGGCAACAGGTCTTATCCCTGACGGCTATCACGACGTGGGATCCTGCGCGGGATGCCCAAGCCCCAGTCCGTACTTTGTCAACCCACGTATTGGTGATTTCGGTCTTGTCGCTGAATTGGCGAGAAATGGCGAGAGCAATCAACACAAGAGCACCGGAAGCACTGCCAAGCCTGTGGGGACGGAATACTACAGACCTCCTTTATTGAAAACTCTCAAAGATCACCACGCGGATGAGAAACTGGATGTTTTCGCTCTCGGTGTCATTTTCGTCGAGCTGTTGTGGCCATGTTCGACGAGCACCGAACGTATGCACGTTTTGCGGGACGTCCAAAAAGGAAAAGTCCCACCTCGATTGGCTGAGAAGATCGAACAGGAAGGACACGAAGCCAGCACAGGCCACTCAGTTGTCCAGTGTATATCCGGCATGATTGACCGGGATCCAGGACGCCGCTGGGGTTGTGCACAGGTCAAGGAGTTCATCGAATCAATACTGGGCAGGTGCAAGACCTTGGCGACGCGTACTGACAGCAATAGCGCCCTTGACAAGAATGACCTCCATGGTCATGATGGGATGAGCAAGGTTGTGAGCATAGATGAATCGACATTGCAAAAGTCAACACAGAGCTTGGACTCAGTCCAATGAAGACAACAAACATGGCGAGCTCCGCTACCTAGATAGCAGTCGAGGATATCCACTAGCTGGGCAGTTCTTTGGCAGGTTGAAGCTGGTTCAATAGCCGCGCACGTATACTCCTCTCGCTTTGATATGTACAGTCAGCTCGCTTTGGTGGAATGTGATAAGGGTGAGAAGATGTCAGTCAGGGGCTCACCTCGAAGGGTGGCAGAAAAGCAAGCCATAGTCCACAGTAGAACAGAACAAGTACTGTCGCGCATAACTTTTCAAAGCGCTGTCCGTCAAACTGCCGAAGATCCCCCGCCAAAGATTTCCCTTGCGTTTTACTTCCGCATCAGTGGACGACAGTAAACGAACACCTTTCCTACACCAATGGCGGCAGAAAGACGAAATACATACCTCGATGCCGGCGTGTCGGAGGGTTCCGAGTACGACACGGGCTACGACTCCGAAGCCGCGGAGATCTCTAAGGCCGGACGAACGAACAAGCGGCGGAAGATCTTGCACGAATATACAGAACAAAAGGATGAAGACGACGAGGACGAGGTTGACTACCGAGCTGGACGACGGACAGGCCCCGCGGCTGCGAGACATGCCGCAGAACAAAAGCAGCAGGGAGAGGAAGACGAGGATAGTGACCGGGCGACTGAGGACGAAGGCGCAATATCCATCGCAGAAGGCGAGCGCCCAGAAGGGAGAGACCTGGATTCAATATCTTCTGCAGATCCTCAGCCCTTGACACCATCCCAAAGCGAGCATTCCACCGTCCAGAAAAAGAAGACGAAGAAGAAGGTCAAGGACAAAAAGAAGCCGACCCCGGGCGTGGTCTACCTCTCCTCCCTCCCGCCGTACCTCAAACCCTCCGCACTGCGCAACCTTCTCGACCAGCGCGGCTTCTCGCCCATCGCGCGCATTTTCCTCTCCCCAGCGTCAAAATCCAACAAGTCACACTCATCGGGCGGCAAGAACTCGCGCCAACTGTACACGGAGGGGTGGATTGAATTTGCGTCGAAAAAGATGGCGAAGAGATGTGCAGAGACATTGAATGCGAGTAACGTAGGGGGCAAGAAGGGAGGGTATTATCGAGATGATGTGTGGAATATGAAGTACCTGAGGGGGATGCGGTGGGAGGAGTTGATGGCCGGGGTGAGGGAGGAGAAGCGGGAGATGGAAGGTAGGAGGGATGAAGAGAGGAGAACCATTGCGAGGGAGACGAAGATGTTCGTTGAAGGGGTCGAGGAGGGGCGGAGGCGGGAGGGGATGAAGAGGAAGAGGGCACAGAAGGAGAAGAAGGAAACAGATGCGGGAGGAGGTGCTCAGCGAGTAGGTGACGGTGAGGGTGACCTTAAGAGGACGTGGCGACAGAACGAAGTGCTGGGGAGCAAGAGGAAAGATGAACAGGGCGGAAATGTCAAGATTAGCGACGACGTGCGGCAAGTGCTGGGCAAGATCTTCTAATCTGTGCAGCTAGATATGCTGCCGAGTCCCTCAATGAATGACTGCCAGAACTACTTCGGCATGGAATGTTATCCCTTCGTCGCCAAATGGAACGGATGTGCCTCGGTGTTGAAGACGAACTCGTCCAGACTTACGACGGTTGGGTCTTCGAACAGCAACCACATATACTTCAAGGTCTCTGCCATCCAGAAACTCTCCATCTTGTCCGTCTTCTTCGAGCCCGGCTGGGTGACGTCTTCAATACACGAGAACCCATATTCTGTTCTGGTCTGCTTCATGATTGCGTCGAACATGTGCCAAGCACTCTCACGCAACGACTCGTCACCCGTGATACGGTAGAGGACGAAAATGGACTCAAGCGCTTCTGGACGCAGAGCGTATTCGCGATTTACGATGGCCGAGAAGCCCTGCGGAAGCCTCAAACGTTGGGATTTTTGACGAACCCTCACGTCATGCGGCAGGAGTTTGTCCTCGGGCGATTCGTCCTTTGTATTGAGCTCAAACATGGCTTCGGCCCAAGCTTCTTCGTCCCAATGACATTCGGAGTGCTCATCAGGGCAAGGGACGGCATGAAACATCTCCGGCATGATGCCAGTTGTCGTCTGGCCATACGCCCAGATACAGCCACGGACCAACTTCTCGGCTGTCTCTATATCCTCTGGGATGTTGAATATTTTTGCTCCCAGCGCGAACATGCCACCTGCAAAGCATGCAAGATGTTGCGTCTGTGGTATCGGCTTCGTGTGTCCAGGTCTGTAAGCCTTTATTGTGCCCGCCAGAAGAATGTCCTCGTTTGTCAGGGTCATCGGCCTGAAGAGTATTGATTGGTTGATCGGGCCTCGGGCTATCTCATAGAGCTTTTTGTACTGTTCAGCGCCACCTCCCAGCAGCTGATACTCCTTCGGGAAGTATTCATACACCGAGTCCGCGGATCCGCCAAGGGAGAAGGACACGCCGTCGAAGAAGTAGCAATCTCTCGCATTAACGATATGGGGAAATAGACCCGGAAATCTTGTCTGGTTCTGCTGACTCTCCAGACAGTCCGTGACACGCTGTACAGCATCGTAGTATCTCGGATCGCCCGTCAACTGCGTGAGCCTCGTGAATTCAAGGCTGAGCGTGCCCAGCTCTGCAATCAATGTCTGAGCATTTGGCGCCTCGATCCCCGGGCCAATCCTCGACCATTTCGTGACGGGCATATGATTCTGCGTGTCGAACGCCTCGTACAGCATGTCCCCTAGCTCTCTTGCTTTGTCGAGCAATATCGGGTATTCTCCAGCGCTCACATCATACGCTCCGATCAGGCCACCGAGGTATCGAATCGTCGTCTCAAACACATTGATCGGCAATTGCGTGGCGGTGGTGAAGTCAATGCCCGCCACGGCCGCGACAGCCTCTTCAAACTCGGCCGTCATGCCCATCAGCCACAGCGTGTCGAGGGCGTCGACCAACGTAACGGACCAGCCGCCCAGAGTCTTACGAGAGCCGCCCGTGACTGGAGAGAGCTCGTCCTTTAGCCAGGCGTTCTCCCGATAGCCGCGCCAGGAATGCAACATCGCCTCCTTGATGATTTCGAGACGAGCGAGTCGAGTTTGGCTGCCCGCATTGCTCACTGCCTTGAAATCATGTTGGATCCTCGGCAAGACTCGCGTTGCCGTCGGCAGAGGTATATAGCTGGATATGGGATTGAGGAGATGGCCTGGTCCAATGCCGAATCGTACATGGTAGCTACTTGTTCCTTGGTCCACATGCTCACTGGCCGCCTCTAGAAATCTGTCCTGGAGACGCCAGAAGAGGAACAGCAGCGTGCATGTGGCGGTAGAAAAGAGGACAATCCGTCTCAAGCGGATGGCCATCTGAAGTTGAGGGCGATGGTTAGAGCGTCTCAATCAGTACAATCCAGCATGTCTCATTCTAAGAAATTCTTCGCCTTCCTGCCAGCGCAGAACTCACTGTACCTGGGAGTCGCTGGACGCTTCTGCCCGGACCGCGAGACCCAAGCCACGAGATAAGTTAGCCGTGATCGCGCGTCTTGCCGCTCATGTTTCCAAGTTCTTGGCTGCAACAAGCATGACGGGGAGCCAGGAGTTGGAGGTTGGCTTTTCCTGGCGGAATGTGTGCGAAGATGTTACGCCTGAGGTCAGAGCCTCGCCGCCAAATCAGGCTTGGGCGCCCCGGGCTTGAAAGGCTCGCCTCTGGTTGCCTCGCTTGCCCAGGTGCCCAGCCGGCGGGATGCGCGCAAACACGAGCCGGGCGATCGAGGCGCTACCGCAGTATTTTTATCACTCGCACCCCAGATCATCTGCTTCCTTGTCCGTGGTCTTCAGCATATGTACGCGCTCTTGCGTTGCCTTGTCTCAGTCTCTGAGCATCTTCGGTCACCTCGGAAATCGATGTCTCTCCCGTCTCAGGTCACGCTGGATCAGAGCCTCGACTTGAGCGTGATCATTCGCCGACGCCGCGATCCACTCAATCTCGCGGGTCCCGCTCAGTCAGGCACAGCCGCAAACAATGGGCCGCCGATCGTCGTGGGAACATGGGCCTGTGGCTGCCGGAAGGCGTTCCAGGCGGTCGGGTGGCGCCCCTTTTCCACGCATTGGGCTTCTGGTGGGCCTTGCTTGCTCTGCTCCAGGCTGGGATATGTTCTGTTCGTCATCAGCAGTAGCAAGGGCCAACCCGGACTGCTGTGGACGTAGGATGCTCGGTTTCCCTTTCCCATGGCACGTACAAGTACGCATTCTTCATTCCTCTCTGTGGTTTAAGTTGTCTTCGTTGTACATGCCAGTCGCTTGAGAAAGGAAAATTCATTCGTTTGCGAGCCATTTCCTGTCAGTCATTCGTTTGAGAACGCCTCCTTCCACAATCATTCATTTATTGCAACGCTGAACCATTTCCGTCCGGTTGATAATACGCTGATTGACTATTCAAATTACTGCCCGAAGCTTACTACAACGGGCTGAACTTTTAACGAACCTTCCAAGCCAAGATGAAGACAAGTCAATTGGTTGCCCTTGCGGCTGCGACCGTCTCCGGCGCACACGCCTACTCCAAAGGATTCAATATCGGTGCCAACCTGGCCAACGGAGCCTGTCGAAGCCAGTCCGACTGGGAATTTGCCTTCAACAAGATTGCCAGCTTTCCCGGAAACTTCAAGAGTGCTCGAGTCTACGCCGCGAGCGACTGCAATACCCTGGCTAACGCCGTCCCCGCCGCGTTGAACACCGGAACCACCCTGCTGGTCGGCATCTGGACTGAAGACAACACCCACTACGAGGCAGAGAAGCAAGCCCTCTTGGAAGCCATTCAACAGTACGGGTCCGACTGGATATTGGCAGTGTCTGTTGGTTCGGAGGATCTCTACCGCGGCGACACCGACGCGAACACATTGGCTTCCCAGATCAACGATGTCCGGGGCATGCTGTGGGGTTTAGGAGCCAGCAGCAAGTCGGTCGGGCACGTCGACACGTGGACCGCGTGGGTGGATGGCGCCAACACCGCCGTGATTGAGGCTGTCGACTGGCTCGGCAACGACGCATATCCCTACTGGCAGGGCGTGGGAATCGACAACGGTGCCGCCAGTGATGCGTACTGGGCGGCAGTCAACCAGGTCCGCGCCGTCGCCCAGGGGAAGGACGTGTGGACGACCGAGACAGGCCAGCCTATCTCTGGGGATGCCGTCGGCGACGCCGTGCCCTCGGTCGAGAGCCTCCAGACCTACTGGTGGCAGGTCTCCTGCGCCAGCTTCAGCAGCTTGAACTATTTCTTCTACGATCTCGACGACTTCAACGCCTCGCCCAGCTTTGCGGTGGTCGACTCCAACTACAACCCGCTAATCGATATGTCGTGCGCGTCGTGAGCACGGGTCAAGCCCGACCTCTGCCGTATATGCAATACAGTCCCGTGGCTTGGGGAACATCGAGCCGTCCAATCCTTTACATACATACACCATACGTACTCTTTCTTGCATAGCGCGGCTAGACAAAGGGACATAGAAAATAAACATCTCGGCCAGGAAATAGACTTTAATTCTTGTACATACATACCATGTGCTATTCGGCGTAAACGGCATATATCACATATTTGCCTGGTTGCCGTGTCATGCAACCACACCAACGCACTCCCAGAACGAGGTCCACCACCCGCTTCTTCAGAAGTACTATCCCCACCCCTACAAGATCTCATAGCAGGCATCCAACAGACACCATCATCGCAGAAAAGAACAAGAACGAAGAAGTAGAAGTGATACAAGTCGCAGAGCTCAGATCGGCAAAACGGAGTGATTTCACGGAAATCAATTGATGTCGGCTGGACAATCACACGGTCGTCATCATTGCTGCTGGTTTTGTTCACGAGGAACTTTCCAACAGCAGGCACGGTGAGCGCGACTGGCGCTTTTAAGCCCTCCTTGCGCAGTGAAGATGTCGACGGCGAGCCACACCCTCCCTGATGACCGTGTCGAGGTTCGTCGAGGGCATATGCTTGACAGCTGTGTCATTTGGGTATATGGAAGAAACAGGGAGTGATGGTTGAGCCGTGGGTCGTGACGGTTGTGGTATGTGGGAGGACGTACGGAGTTACCCTGGATGTCATTATCAGAGGACGGCGGAAGGAGTGGTCTGCTTGGCAGAATTCTGCGCGGAGATCGGGTTCTAGAACCCAATCTTTTCGCAATCTCGGACCAGAATCGAATGAGTGAATGACGTTGCGGCACCTTTTTGCAGCGGCATTAATCAGGCCAGTCGTTGACTCATTCCGCCGACGGTCAGCCGCAACGATTTGTCTGACATGAAACATCAAAGGCTTAGACTGCGCAGTACGCAGAAAACACTTCCATGCCATTGGCCATCTCGAGAAAATTCAAGCGTCTGACTCCCAGGTGACACTCGGCCCAAGTCCCAGTTACGCGAAGTGGCATAGCTCGTCATGTTCGATCCGCCTCGGACGACGACAGGCTCACGTCGCCTTTTCAATGCGCAACCCCTCCGTCCACTTCCACTTCCCCTTTCCTTCCTTCCTCTCTTCCATACCTCTCGCATCCCGGCCTTGCGGACCAGGCAACAAGCAAGCAAGGCAACCCAGATCACCACCCGGTCCTGAGCGGACGTCAACTTGGACAATAGTCAACAATGGCTGCCACCGTCGTCGCACAGCCTGTTCGAAACCTCGCTGCCCTCTTCCCGCCATAAGAATCTCCTATGGCCCGAGTGGGAATATCCGGTCTTGCAAAGTCATCATCCTCGGTCTCATCCTCTGGTCCATGTCAACCACCATGACCAGCGACACGTTCAATCATACAACAACAACAACAACACAAGTCATCCCGTCGGTGACTATCAGCATCATGCCCCCTTGGTAGGAGCCTTTGACATTGATCCCTTCGAGGATCTTAGTCACGATGTCTACGACGAAGACACTGTCCAGGCTCTACAAGAGGCTTCCGCGTGCTATATCCCTATGGAGGAAAAAGAAGACCTGTTCCAGCAGGAAGCTCCTCAATCATCTTCTCCTCCTAGGGGGGAGGAAACAATGGAAGGACCCCACGGCATGACGTTCTCGTTTGCCGAAAACTTCTTCGCCAACCCTTTTGCCGTTTCCTTCCCAGGAGACCTTCCGTGTCCGTCGGGTCCGACATTCCAAGCGCCCTGTGGAGGCGGTATGTCTACGTCCTCCACGGCCGGCAAACCAGAACGGAGTGATACGGCGGCTTCCCCGTCCGCAACACCTGTGCCCGGTTCTTTACAGAAAGCCGAGCCCAACTCTTTCAAATCTTTCACACCACCCGCATCCACGGCGAGCACGCCCGCCACTCTAGGCGGCAATGTTTCGAAGCCCAAGCCCAAGCCCAAGCCTAAGAACGGGGGTTCACAATACGGCCCACAGATCCATTTCGTCGACATGGCGGATAAAAAGGGCGCGCAACGCATCCGCAACACAATGAACTCGCGAAAACATCGTCAGAACAAGCTGGACAAAATCCGAGAGCTGGAGAAGAAGTTGGCAGATTTGGTGGCCGAGAAGGACCAATGGCAGCAAAGCACCGGCAGGGGCGCGCACAGTAGTACAGAGTAGGAGGGATGGGTTCTATCGATTCCTACTGTACTCCTTAGGGGGTGTTAGGAATACGGATCAGAAACGCCAAACCAAGATAAGCACAGATAGATAAGCAGGCACTCGCAGGAGAGAAGCATCCTTCTCTCATACTTCGAGTCCTGTAGTGACTGTACGTCTAGGGATACCTAGTTTTGGAATACTGTTACTATCACCACGGTCTGCCTATCCTTATAGGCCATCCTAACACATATTTACCAGGTTGTGCCTTGTCTTCCACTAGGCTTTAGTAAATGACATGGGCCTATGTGCGGAAGAAGTCAAGAAGCGAAAGCAAGGAAAGACAGACCCGAAATCACATGTTATACTGTTATGAGATGTATGCTGGATATAGCTAGCTAAATAAGGAAATCTAGACAAGGGGGCACTGCCAAGAAGATGCGCCCATGGCCCGTTGCTGATCAGCGACAATCAACAACCCATCTGAACTTCTCCATGCATTTTCGCTCTTGCCATACGCCCTACACATTGCAACCAACCTTCTTCTGTCAGAATGTATAACAGACGATACGAAGCTGGATTTTTTAAGCCCTCCTGACGCACTTCATCTACCAAGCTAGCCCTCTGAAACTAAGCGACTCATCAGACCTACCCAACCATCCATGACTTCGGACATTGCAAACTACCTATATCTAGACGGCAAAATTGTGAAAGAGGAGATTATTGGAGTTGGTGGTGCTGGCATTGTCATCAATCGAGGAGGTTTCGCCTTGAAGATCCCTCGGATATCGAAGTTGTTCGAAATTGATGGAGTGCCTGTTTATGACAGAATATTGAACCACGATGAAGATGAATATGACGAGCTAGGCATTGCCATCAAGTCTTTCAAGCACGAAAAAGCTATCTACAAAAGGCTAGGCGACCATCCTGGGATCATTCGCTGTTACAATGTCGACTCCGAAGATCCTTCAATCCAGATGCCGTTGATGAATGGCGACCTGCGGCAGCATCTAGGCGCGATCTGGCCAGACAGAGCTCGCCAGCTCTCCTGGCTGCTTCAATTAGCGCGTACTATGGCCTTCGTACATTCAAAACGCATTATTATCTGTGACTTCCGGCTGGATAATATTGTATACGACGATCATATGAATCTCAGACTTATCGACTTCTCTGAATCTTCTTTAATGCACCCCGAATGGGACCTTAAGGGCTGCGACAACTACGGATTCTCTATTCTGACCGACATAGGACAGTTTGGGGCTGTGATGTTTGAGATCGTAACTGGTCAGCACTGTTCTTTTGATATCTATCAAGATTGGAAGAAAGTGGGGGATTCGACGACTTGGCCTCGACGGGAGACACTTCCATCAACAAATGAGATATGGCTGGGGTCTATCATCGAGAAGTGCTGGACCAAGGGATTTGTGTCGGCTGAGGATGTTGTGAGAGAGCTTCAAAAAGAGAGCATCTGCTGAAACGGGGAGCCAGCTGATCCTTTCGCTTCCATGCAACTTCTCGTTATTGCCACATTCCGCACCGCTGCGCCTGGGCTAGAGGCGAGACGAGCGATATTGAACAGCTGGATTGGCAGCCCGACGCAGATACACTGATTCCGACTTGTTCACTGGTCCAGACGTTCCCAATCGTTGCTGAAGGAGAGTCTCTGCTTGCTGTTCTCCTTCGAAAACGGTTACTCTCTCATCATGCCGACCTGAGCAATCCCCAACGATAGGTGAGGTACTAGTACAACACGACACTCAACTGTGCACGAACCATCGTCTGCAAATCGCGAACCCCCTGCAGAGCTCTGTCGAACGAGATCCGCATGCTAGCGTCGGACCGAATCCTGAAGCGGATATGGACAGGCAAAGTGGCATCAAGGCCCCCTAGTCATCAGCCTAATTCGCCCTGCTTTTCTGTCACCCCGTCTCATCTTCTCGTCGATAAGAGCGAGGACAGAGGCTGTGCACTTGGCAAAATACTTCGTCGAATGGGTACAGATATGACCACTCACCCTCGGCATGCACTTTGACCTCTTGTGTCCCTTCCCCGCCCCTGGGTCGTACTCGTTGAAATATACTGTCCGCTCTGGGATCGACCCTCTCGACTATGCCTCAAACCCGTCTCCAACAAGTTCGAGGCGCACGAACTCTCCGCTCCGGCCGCACGAGGATTCTACCAGTCGCTCAGCGATCAAGCTCGCACCGAATCTCTTCATCTCTCCTGATGTCGACTTCTAAGCGTTTGTCCAAAAGCGGAAGACTTGAACAGTCTCAGCCTTTAGCGGACACATTCGAAGACACCATGGCAGAATGCGGCATAGGGCCGTCTCAATATCCCGGCAGCTCAGGCAGCTCAGCAGCAGGCTCTAGCACCGCCGCCACCGTCCAGGATGTGGCGAATCCCGAAAATAGAGCGCGGAGCTCAGGGGAGATGCCTTCTTTCGAGTCTGAGGATGTGGGACTTCCATTCGATGGACTCTGGGATCATGACGGAGCCTACGGCCGGAGATTCTGCTACCACCATGGAGATTATGAGTATCTACTGGGAACCAGCGACCGATGGATGCGCTCGAGGGATTTTGACGTACTTGAGGTCAGGACAGCCTTCGACTTTCGACCCTCACGCACGCCAGTGTCAAGTAGTGCACACTGTTGTCGAAAAGAGAGAGCAAGGTGGCGTGACACTGTATTGGATCAAATAGAAGATGTGTTAAGACTCCCTAAAGCATGATCAATAATAAGAGTTTCCTACTTCCCAGCCTTTCCTTTTATCTCTAGCCTTTTCTTACCCCCTACTATATAAAGACTTTATCCTAAGTAACATTGGGATAGGCGGGCACGAGGGGCGAGTGATTGGGCGAGTATCTCTTCCCCAAATTTAACCCCAAATGCCCCAATCACCCGAACCGAAAGCTGAATCGAACCCGAATCTGAATCAGAAACACCTGAATCGCCAAAATCACCACAGCTTTTGTTTTCCTTGCCCCTGTGCGTCTCGCACCCCTGGCTACCCCTTGCAGCTCATGTCACCCTTCGCTGTGGCCGGGCTTCGAGATCGATCTGTTGCAGTAGTACTCGGTACGTACTGCACGCCACACATTTTTTTTCCTACTACTGTACTCGTGCGTGCGTGATTTTTCCCCTTTCTTTCTTTCATTTACCCGCCCGTCACCTGTCCGCGTCCTGCGTCCTGCGTATTTATTACCGCTACTACATTCTCTTTGAACACCCCTGGCTTGTGTCTGTTTTCTTTCATCATACATCATACAGCATAGAGCATAGAGCAATAGAGCATAGAACGTACCGGAGCACTCTCGTTCACGCGCGCGCCATACAAACACGCTCTTTTTCGCAGCAAAGACACAGCAACACAGCAATTCTACTCTACTCGGTATACAAACACTACACGCACCACAATCACAATCCAACGAAATTGCAAGAAAAATGTCACACTTCACAATCGGCACCTTTGTCGCCACGACGGCCACCGCCCTGGCTCCCTTCCTGGCTGCGTATTACCTGCCCGTGTCCGTGCCGCAGCAAAGACTCCAGACTTCCACGGGGGCAGCGGCGCTGTCGACTCTCCCCAAGCCACGACCCTGGGCTGCGTTGCGAGAGTCGCGAGAACAGGCGAAGACTCAGGGGGCCGCGGAGTTTGAGCTGCTCTAAAAAGACGCGGTGCACTGCACTGCATTGCACTGCATTGATTTGTGTTGGATTTGATGAATGAGATTACGGCAATGAGGAACAAGGGGGGGGTTGATATTACGGGCGACGATGATGAGATTTACAGCGATGAGGAATGAGATGGGTTAATATTCTGGACGGACAAGTAGCGGCATTGGCGTTTCTTTCTTGATGGTGTCCGATCTGACCTGTGCGTTGTGTGTGCTGGTCAAGATGGGATATCGTACAGGATGTATGTCCTAGATGGGTGGGGATGAGATGAGATGAGATGAGAAACAATATATCATGACATGGAGTTATGTTTTATGGTTCATGTTTGTGCTTGTGCTTGTTCTTGTGCGTGTGCTTGGACTTGTATATGGTGATCGCGATTCGCGACCGGCGACCGGCGAGATCAGTGATCAGAGATCAGAGATCACACTTAGATTACACGCGGCGGAGCAGTCTGAAGTCATTGCACGAGGGCGAAGCACGTTCAAGGTATAGGGAATAATGCGCTGTGCTGTGCCTTGATCAAAGCATGGTTGGTGTATCTGGAGGGAATACTCGGTACTCGGTACTCAGCACTGGGTGTCACGAAAATGGATCCATTCCTCTCTCCATATCCTTGGTCCTGTTCTTACCCGTACTACCTCAGCGATTAGGTCTCCATGTGGGATTAATTCAAACCCAACCCTGGGTGTCTCGGCCATCTGGAGAGGCGCAAGCAAGGTCCTCTGTATTGAACTGGCTTGATACTAACCTCCCTATAGTTCCTCATGGCCAAAGCGTCCACATCATCATACATAATATCATGGGTTCACATGCGCTGTCTTCCCTCGGAGACTCAAGTTCCTGCTGCCAGCAGCCCTTGCGTGGGTTCCGTCAATATCGCTGGCGTGCTTGCTTTCACAGCAGCACGCATTCGAGCCAGTCGTTGTCGACACGCATCCGCGCATTCTGAGCGTCCTAATCCTTGGAAAACCGACGCCAATCCCTCCAATGCTGATTTCAAGGTTCGATCCCACACGTCAGACTGAATCAGGACTTCTCGCATTCTGACCGCCTTGTTGTATGCGTGCATCGCTTCCATCGCTTCCATCGGCAAACCTTGGGCCTCATGTATGGAGCCAAGCAAGTAGAACGTCAGCGCAGCATCCAGATTGAGTTGACGCAGCGCGGTAGTCCTCCACCATCCTTCGGGCATGTCCGGCAGAGATTCAGAATATACGCGACGGATCAACTTCTCACACAGGAGTTGGGCGTCTGCATTGTTCTGGACGTACTGGTGAAGGTAGCGGACAGCCGTGTGCCAGAGACAGAATGTGGCGTGTGCGAGACATGGCCCAGGGGTTCGTCCACTCGTCCGAGAATGGTCTGCATCTCGCCACGACTTTTGCCGTGGAAAAAGTCATAGAACTGGCCAGGGTCGGCGCGTGCAAAGCTGGCCTGGTTATACGAGTAATACACTTTTGAAGTCCTCAGTCTCGGTCTTTACCCTAGACATCCATATGTGACGACAATATGCGTCGAATGCCCCCGCAGGGTCCAGGGGGCATCAAGGCTTTCAGGTGTTTGAACATACGCCTGCGTGGATCGCCCTCTTGCAGTTCTTGCCCAGCCCACTCGACGAGAAGATCAATCATCTGGGACTGGATTTTGCTCGATATACTCGTCATCACCGTTCCACGTCCTCCGGCGCGATGACCAGCGCGATGACCGGTGCCATTTTATCGTCAACCACTGCTCCCTCAGCGGGAGGCACGGCTGCGAGAAGGTGGGCCCTCTGAATCAACAGGAGAATTGCCAGAATATCTGGGAACTGGCGATGATGGTACGTCCGTACAACGTCGGGGTAGAGGGCGGTAGCACAGCCAAGAATGGCCCATCCACTGCTGCCGTCTCTGCTCAGTTGACTCAAAGCGTCCACTATGGTGTTGTACAGACTGCTCAGTGCTCTCAGTCCGGCCTTGAGTCCTTCACTCCGAGCATATAGGCAAGCCATCTTCATGATTGGGCCAAACTGCACTGTCCGATCGAAGCAGGAGTTTAAATGCTAACCTGCGTCCCATAATGTCAGACCAAACTCCTTGAAGGCATCGGGGCCGTGGAGCCTGCGGAGGTCGAAGGTTGAGGCACCACTGCGAGTCGGTTGAAGGTGCCGCTGGCTGCCGAAGCCGGGAAGCGACCGAAAACTGGCTTGTCGGTTTCCCTCGATCTGGCGGATGTCCAGGACTGTCTTGCCTTTTGATAGGAGTGAGCAATTCCAGCCTTCCATCCCAGGCTTCCAAGAAAGTGGCTGCTGCCTTTTCACCCGACGGCCTCCCCCCACAACCCTTTGATGCGCCAGACCGATTCAAGTTCGTCCATGAACAAGATTTCCTCGCCACAGTACAACTGATTAAATCGTCGCTCCTGCTCCTGTCGGAGAAATGCAGCGTCCTCGGGCGTGTCAACCGCGTAGCCGAAGATCAACATCGGCCAAGAGCCGAGAAAACATCTGGTCCACTCCTTGCTGAAGTGCGGACAGCGAAGAATTTCCAGACTTCTTCGCAGTTGCCATGCGTCACCCGCCGAAGGTTGAGGAGACCGAGGCTCGTCTAACACTTCCTGCGCCTTGGAAGTCCACTCCAGGAGAAGCGACGCCGCCAGAACGTGCAGACTTATCGAGTGGAGATTGAAGAGCCGACACCTTTCAGAAAGAGCGCTCGGCCAATCCGACTCGTTCAAACAATGCCCTTCCTCCACGATCGAACACTCCCACTCTTTCATCTCACTTTTCAGTCTTTGCAGCGTTTGTGCATCGGAGGGGTATGGGCTTTTGCACAGTTGGACGATTTCAATGATGAATTTCGGGAGCCTCAGCGGCAGCCCGATGATGGGGCTGTTGTCTCCCGGAGACAAATCAGGGAACGTCAATGACTGGAGAATATGTTCGGCAACGGCACAGAACTCAAAGTCCGGTTGGAAATCCACCACGAACGGACGATTTACAGCCTGTCGAAAGCTTTGGTAGAGGATGCTCTCCCACACGATGCGATCTGTCGGCCGCAATATCGGGGGTCGGTTCGACTTGGCCATCCGGAGCTTGACCATCTGAGCTGCCCCCTCGACATGTTTGACAATATCTCTGTTGGTGTCGATGCTATAGACCTGGTTTCGAGCAGTTAGCCTTAGTAGTAGTAGTAGGAACGCGCAATATAGATCAATGGCATCATCATCATCATCTGGAGTGACACTCCGAATGTCTTGGGAAAAGCTTACGCCGTGAACGTAAAGAAGCATAATGGTCCAGAGCACGGCACCATTGAAATCGTCCCGACTCCAGTCGATTTCGCCCAGAGCCTGGGTGACCTCGGAGACGGCCCTGCAATAATACTGCAGTCCGTCTTGATACATCTGAGCGCTGCCGGTGGTGTAGTGCATGTGCGACGCGCCGCACGCCAACATGGCATATTTCATGCCGACAAAGCTCGACAGCATCTCCACCATCTCGGGGATCAGCTGCGACACGAATCCAGGATGCGCGTTGCACAGGAGCTGCATGGGCAGGAACCCGCCCAGGAAGTGCCGGAAACTATACGCCTCCAGGTCGGACTTGAAGATCATCGAGTTGAAGAGATCCGAGGCCACCGAGATTTCACGGCAGAGCCGGATCTCCTGGGTCTCGTGGGTTTTGACGAAGAGCTGCTTGCTGTCACTGTCACTGTCACTCTGGCCGCGCCGGAGGACCGCGGTGCCCGGCTTTGGCGAAGAAGCTGTTCGTAAGCGTGGCGATTTCGGGCCTCGACGATTGCGGTTGCGGTTGTCGAGGAGTTCGTCCTCGCTGGGCCATGAGCAGACCCGTTTGGACTTGACGCACTTCTCGCACCGCGGCCGCTGTTCGTTGCATTTTTTCTTCCGCGCCCTGCCTGAACAAGACCACGTTTCAGTCATCGGCCAGCAAAGGACCACTGCAGGATGGATCATCAATCGCAACTTACAAGTCCAGCAACCCGTCTTGGTCCGAAGCGTGGCATTGGATCCCGCGAGCAAAGCCATGCTAGCTGAACAAGAGATGGTAGTGGCTCTCGTGTCGAATGAGTGTAACGAACTGAGAGGGTTCGCGTGCGACAACTTCTCTTGTGTGAACACAGAGCGAAGAGCGCATAACGTACCACGGCTCGACCGGTTTCGAGCCCTGTGGTTCGGTTATCTTGGGCGGGTGCCCAGCTCTTATCAAGGGGTCCACCGAGCGCCCCAGTCGGAGGGTCTTCGAAGGCCTAGGCTAACTTTAAACTTACCCACCCCCGGATCGAATAAGGATGCTGTTGGGCAATTGAAAGATTAGTAGTTCGCCGTTGAACTAGCAGCCGTTGCTGGGATAAGGGTTGCTCGAGCGAATAGTAGCTGGAGGAGGTGGGTTGACAGCATCGAGCCGCAGCTTCATACGTTACGAGCTATAGAATCTTGTTATGTATCCAAGGGCACTACCGGATTTGCGAGCATCCGCCTGGTCTATCACCTTCCCTGATCAGACAACTCCCTATTTCAGACCCAGGGTCTTTGAGATGATCTCCACGGCGGCCATCAATTCTTCATCCTGCTCCGACCTGGCGATGACTTGGATGTGGCACGGGGCCCCGTCAACCGCTTCCGGGTCATCTGGATTAGGTATATTAGCTTTCCTGTCACGCAACAGGGGATTGATTCACCGGCTCACAATCTGGAACTCTCGGATCGGGGAGATCAATCGTCTTGTCGGCCTTGAGGTAGGGTACAATGCACGCAGGGTACTGCTCAATTATTAGTTTCCGCCCTTCAGCCGTCAACAAGATATCTGGTAAGCGTACCGAGACAAGATTCCACATGACCGAGTACGGAAACCACTTGTATGTATCGTGCGGCAGCGCAGTTTTGTCGGCACATGGTGCCAGGAGGACGTCAAGTTTGTTGTTGACGAAGATCTTCAGCCACTGGTCCCTGTATTTGAGACGTTCTTCGTTCATGTCGAACAGATTGGCCAACGTCAGCATCTTCTTGCCTTCCGGTGGTGGTGTCCACAAGTCCTTGACAGATTTGACGATGGGCTCTCCTGACTCTTCAACGTACTTCATTCCAGTGCCTCTAGTGTCAACGGCAAAATAGTCCAGCGATAGGTCCATGGCATCCTTGAACGGCGGAAATTTTGTAAGCACGACGATATTGTGGCCGGCTGCCTTCAGCTTCTCGGTGGCCGTCTTCAGCGCTCGTAGAATAGTTGGCTGGACAGGCCAAGTTGGACACTCATAGATCACCCCGACGGTCAAGGCATTTTTCTGCTCGATTGTACGCCAGGGCATGCCTAGCGCGGTGCAGTCAATGTCCCAGGGTTTCGAGTTTATCACAGTCTCCAAGAACAGTCGCACGTCCCGAGAGCTGTGGGCCAGCGGACCTGCTGTGGGCATGATACCTGTCCACCCAGGCAGAACAGGATTGGTTTGGCCCCCGAATGGCACTCGTTCTGTGGAAGGTTTAAACCCAAAGGTGCCGTTGCAGAGGGCGGGAATCCGAATCGATCCGGCGATCTTCACGGTTGGAATCAAGTCAGTGGAATTTCCCGGTGCTCGCCAACGATACGCCAGGATCGGACGACGATTCGAGGCGCACAAGACGCTGGGAGACAGTCACTTACATCGGTTCCCACTCCCAGAATGGAGCCTCTGATGCCGACAAGCGCTCCCTCGCCTCCGCTGCTGCCGCCGGCAGTAAGGCTGAGCTTGTGAGGGTTCTGAAGTTCGATGAGCTGGCTTTCATCCATACATGAGCATCTGTCTGACTTACCAGGACACGGCCGAAGACATTGTTTTCCGAATCAGCTGTCTGCACAAGATGGATTGTCAGCGACTTGTGCATAGCGTAGCTCCTTTAACCGATGTTTGGAAGCTTTTCACACAAGGGCAACGCCGGAGCGGCGTCGCCACCAACTTACCATAAGCGTCTGTGGAATACTTGTCTTCACGTAAAGCACAGCTCCGTTCTGGAGAAGAATATCGACCAGTGGTGAGTTGAACGTAGCCGGCGGACGATTGATGAACGAGACATAGCCGATGGTCGTATAGATTCCTTTGACGTTGAAGGAGTCCTAAAGGCACACATCTCGTAAGGCTGACGGTTCTCGCAGGATTTGGACCAAGCTTACTTTCAAGCTAATTGGCATGCCATGCAAGGGACCCATCGGCTTGCCTTCTTTCTCAAGATACTCGTCCAGGTACTTGGCCCTCTCGAGTGCTTGGCCGAAAAACATCTCGGTCAAACAGTTGACCTTGTCACACTTAGTTATTGCGCTCTCCCATTATCGGGGAGGACCTTTACTGACCACCTGATGGGCGATGGCTGCTCTCTTGCAAAAGGCCAGGGTGACTTCAGAGGAGGACAACTCCTTCCTCGCCATTTTCCCAATGAGATCGACAGCGTCGTACTTCTCGGTGATTTCGACTTCTTTGGGGGTTAAGAGACCACATGTTGCCGGGACATCAAGGACACTGATATTGGCAGAGGGGCTAATTTTACTCGTGATGCTGGCAGGGAGACGCCATTCCTCAGGCAATTGCTTTGCAACCTGCTCCCGCTTCTTCGCGACGAGGACTCTCCAGTCTTCTTGGACCATTTTGTACGTGGACAGCTCTGGAAGTTCGGAGATGAAAATGAGCTTTCAAACATGGTGAGCCCGAGTTGGTGCGAGCAAGGTGACACTTTATACCGTCGCATGGCGGACTCATGCGAGGCCAGGGCAGGGCTCCAACACACCATGATCGATCCTCTCCTGGATACGTGTTGTATACCTCGTTATCCCTGTGGCACAAAAGACGCCGGCTGAGCGACCAATCCAACCGGATTCCGCGAATCCGGTTTCGCTGATTCGACCGACGCAGGTAAGGCTCGGACCCACGCTCTCCGTCTATCTTGCCTCGGTCCTTGCGGACACCAATCACACAGGATTCCGCAATCTGGGGTTGGCGTAGCGTGCTAAGCGACGATCTATCGAGGACGAACCACAGAGGATTCCGCATCCTTAGTACAGGTACATCCCCCCCTTGGTGATCTCTCTTCCCGCTTCCGGCCTTGTCGAGCGTCGGTGTCCTCACTCTCCAAAACTCAACAGCAGTGCTGTTGTTGTCATTGTCGTCGATGTTGTTGTCCACCTGGCCCAGAAGGACCAGACCATTGCTCTTCGCTAGACAGAGCTTTGGACCGAGTGCTTACACCGAGCTACTCGCGAAAGTTACACATCCTTCTCTTTCGCGTTAGGATTCGAATCGAACGGGCCGGCGAGCTCGAGACATCCAGCCACCGCAGGCGATGGCGAAGGCTCCATTCTCCCGGTCTACGTTCGGCATGCGCAGTCAAATACGGGCACGAGCGCGGAACCCGTTCCATGGATCGATGGAGGGATGTGAGCGACGACACAGTGATATAAAAGGGTATCACCTCTATTCCGAAGGTGGGCAATCCCTACAATTGCTCTTCTGACTGTCTCATCTCTTTCTGCTCTTCTTTCTCAATCCCAATCACACTTCACAACATCTTCTGCGAAATGGCTCCATACGAGCTTCCGGTCGACACGGTCCCAGGGACAGTCCACCTGGTTGATCTGGAGCATACCATGCATACCCTCCACGCCGGTGCGGGTGATATTGTTCTGGTTCCCACTCCTTCCAGCGATCCTGATGACCCGTTGAACTGGTCGCCCAAACGCAAACTCATGTCCACCATCGCGGTGAACGTGTAAGTCATTGAACGGCTATTGCTCCAACGGCGGTTGACAATTCCTCTCAGATATACCTTGGTTGTTGGTATCTCCAATTCTGTCGTCTACTCCGTCCTCGTCCCCCTTTCGGTGGCATCCGGAGTCTCCATCAGTACACTGAATCAAGGCACTGGTAAGGTTGCAAATCAGCCGGGTCACAACCTATGGAGAGCTGATCACTTCTTAGGATATCTGTTCCTTTTTGCTGGCTGGGGCTTGCTCTTCTGGCAGCCCTTCGCCTTGCGGTACGGCAAACGACTTACCTTTCTCCTCTCCATCTGTGGAACTCTTGTGAGTCGAACGACGCTGCATATGTCCACTGTCCCTGGCTGACGGAACATACAAAAGGCAACTTGCATGTGGGGGTAAGCAGAGTTCACTCAACATCCATAAGGGTATCATACATCTAACATCAATTGAAGTCCGCATGCTCGTGGCAACGGTGTGTGGATTGCTAAAAACATCATTGGCGGATTCTTCGCTGCGCCGATTGAAGCACTCCCCGAGATTGCTGTGACTGATGTCGTAAGTTGTCGTCAGACTGTCCATCGTCCTTCGATATGCTAACAGGGTCAAACAAAAGTACTTTCAGCATCAACGTGGGACTTACATGGGTGTCTATGCTCTCTTCCTGGCCGGAAGTAACTACTTTGCACCTGTGATTTGTGGATTTATCGCCGACAACCAAGGTGAGCCTTTCCGAGCCTCATTCGATATGTATCAAGCTTAACATTCTCAAGGATGGAAGTGGGTGTTCTACTGGGCCGCAATCTTCAACGGCGTGGCTCTCATCCTTTGCTTTTTCTGCTTGGAGGAGACCAACTACGTTCGCTCAACAGTCGGCGTGGTAGAGACGGACGACAGTAATGGCAGCGAAACTCCCACGAGCAACACCGCCGCGGAAAAGGAGGCTAAAGAGAGTGCAGTCGTCACTGCTGGACCTGACGCTGCTCTTGGAACCGCAACTGTGACACAATACCGAAGCAAAAAGACATATCTTCAAAAGCTGTCGCTCTGGAACCCAACTCCAGGAGAACCAATGTTCACTCGGGCGGCCAGATCCCTGAGATACCTCGGCTGGCCCGTCATCTTCTTTGCTGGGTTTAGCTATGGGACCTATCTGGTGAGTAGCATGCGCGTTCGCTCGTTGCGTCCTGGGTTACCGCAATGTAGTGGTGGCTGGCATGGCAATGACAGCTGATCCAAAGAAAAGCCAAGCTGACCGTCTGTTTTCTTGACAGGTCTGGTTCAACATCCTCAATGCCACGGCCAGCATCATACTCGGGGCTCCACCTTACAACTTCCGCGCATCGATGGTCGGCCTTTCGTATCTCAGCGCATGTATAGGCGTCATTGTTGGGTGCTACTTCTCCGGCCGATTCAGTGATTGGCTCACCATCCGCCTCGCGAGGAAGAACAACGGCATCATGGAACCGGAGCATCGCCTTTGGCCCTTTGTGGCATGTATCGTCATCGTCCCGGGATCTTTGATTCTGTGGGGTGTCGGCGCAGCAAACCAGGTCCACTGGTTTGGCCTGATCTTCGCCATGGGTACCCTGTCGGCAACGACCTGCTTCGGCGTCACCCTCAGCATCAATTACATGGTGGACTCCTACCCCGACATCAGCGGTGATGCCATGACCACGATCATGCTGGTCAGGAACACCATGTCGTTCGCCATCAGCTATGGTATCACCCCGTGGCTAACCAATCTCGGCCTACAGAACTGCTTCATCTCGGTCGCTTTCATCGGTATGGCCGCTTCTTCGGTGTTTTTGGTCATGATCTTCTGGGGCAAGATGCTGCGCGAGAAAAGCCGCGTGAAATACTGGACCCTGGTCGGTGAACTTGTGCGAAAGGGCTCGGCGGCGACTCACTAGCACCCGAGAGAAACGTTAAGGGCCCAGCTCGGAGTGGGATATGCACGTCGAGGCCAGGCATGGTCATGGGCTACGCACGCCACCGCTTTTGACGGCTAGATAGGAACCCTGTCTCCCATCCGAGTTTCCTCTGCTCCTCCCCTTCCAACTCGTTTCTCTCTCTCAACCCTGTCCTCTCTGACGCACCCGTCGGGTCTCATCTCGACACCGCCTGAATGTCTTACTTCCTGCGCCGTCATGCTCTCCATCCTCGATTTCCCCCTGGTTCCCTCGAAGTCGGCCTCGCGGCCTGCATTTCGTCTTGTGCCGTAATTTATCGGGTCTCCTTCCATTGGATCCAAATTCTGTCTCGTCCGGATCGTCACGCCTCTTTCCTCTCTTGCGAAAGGAACCCTTCCTGGCCCTCACTGTAGCGCCAGATCCCTCTATTGCGCCCTTGGCTTCGCTGACTGCGCACCCCATCGCCCATGCTTCGACTCGGGACCTCTACGCGGTGAACAACTTTCCAGTCCCGGTGCGTCTGGATCTGGGCCTTGCATACGAGGCGAAGATAGTGCAAGCTTTGACGGGACATCTGGGCCGCTTTTCATCGAGCCAGTACAGAGCATAACCCAGCAACAGAGTATTTTGGCCCCTGTCACAACATCTCAGTAAATCAAGCAATCACAGCATGCAATTATCGGAAAATATGCCCGATACGCTAACAGTACCCACTAGTGGAGCTCGGTCTTATGTACCTTGCACGAGAAGTCGTGGTGCAGAATCCAACTCAATCATGATTGTATAACAGCATTTGCCCCTCGTCTTGAAGGATCAATATCTTGCGTTCCAGGTCATCCAAGCAAACAGCGCAGCGTTTGGAGGAGACGCGAAACAAAGTCGTTGGATTCGGTGAAAGCTTCGGTGGATGGAATGTGGTTTGGTTACTTCGCCCACCCATACGTCCAGCGGACGTGAAGACTCGGCTCTTTCGAGGCATGATCTCGGAAAAGCGGCATTGCCCGCATCGATTTCAGTCCACCTTTCCCATGGTCGATGGCAATTTTGATTTCCAGAACACCCTTCGGTCATAGTTGCAAAAAGCCAAATCCACCCACCTACCCGGAGGTCAAGGTGCTCGTACTTGTCGGGCGGAGTGGGCGCTTCTGTGATGAAGTCGCAATTTCCAAAGCATGGTGCATGTGTGATCCAATAGTAACGCTCTGAAAAGATCAGTTAAATGTCCCACGGCGGTATCCCCAGATTGCTTCGAGGTCTTTGATGCACCATCAAGACCCCCAGCCCACGGGTGAAATGGATCAGGTACAAGTCAATGTATCCGAGACCCCAGGCTTTATTCTGTGCCTTGGCAGGGAATTGCATGTCACCTCGGATTTTGAGCCCGAGCACGCCTCCTTTCCACCCCCGCCCCCTCTTCCCGCGCGGCTAAGGCCATGATTTCTGCAGAAGGCGATTGTCCAAGCGAATGTTGAGGAACGTGACACCGTCGGGACCTGCAGGTATGCACAAATCAGCTCTGTGCGTGGATTTGGGTCAGGGCAGATGCTTGTTTGGAAGGTCCGACCGGGTCTACCACTCGCCAGAACCACAACGAACCGAAATGTGGGATGCTTCTTTGAATTGCTTGCGATGACATCCCATTGGTCGATATGCCCTCCTCACCCGAGCTCAGCAACCGGTGAGGCTATGCCAGCGCACTTCAGCCTCAAAGTGCCCAGCTTTATAAGTGTACCTTATCCCATGATTACACCGAGGAACGTGGAATCTCCCGCACATGACTCGATGTCTCAACAACAAAACAAACGCAGGACTTAAAATGTTGGGGAGAGCCTCACTGATTGCATTTAACGACGAGCTCTCAGGCAAAGGGTGGCTCGGGATGATGATTGTCTCATGCACTCTTGATTGGACCCTTGAGATTCCTTGTCCACTCTTACATACGCATCCCTGTCGTAAACCTGACCGGTCATTTTATCGTTCGAATTGTCGTGTCGAGAAGCACACCCTCAACGATGCAAGGCGCTGTAGGTATGCAGGGTCCCTCAGCGAGGGTTTGGAGAACACTCAGCTGGACTACATGGACAAATCATGGACTGGATGTTATAAAACAAAGGCTTTCGCTGCTGAGAGAGCCTATTCAGGCTCAGCTTTCCTCATGTTTTGGGTGCTTGCCAAAGTCCTTTGTCTTAGGTCTCGAGTTGCAAAAGAGGCTGTGACACCTATTTGTCCTCCGTCCAAACAACCTGATATCAGAGCTGAAATGGCGTTCGCCGCTTCCGAGCTCCCTACAAACAATAATGTCGGAAAAACATCATCACTATTCGACTCCAGGGAAGCCACAGAGAAAGACGAATGGATTGGTGAGAAGTATTTGGACTATGCGCTAGCTCATCAAGTGCTTCGAAACACATCTACCTCCACGGAGTTGGGCTCTTTAGATGTACGCACACCAGTTGTGAATTGACCTGGCTGACGGATTCTAGGACTCCCTCCTTCGAGAACGTCGGTCTTATCGATATGACAAGTGTTGCGATCAATTGCACAACAGCGAGATTCGACAGTACCAGTCGCCTGAGCCCGACCGCTTCCAAGGTCCCACTGAGGTCAAGAAAATCGCCTTGGGCTGGATAGGTGCCATTGTAAGGCGAGGAACTCCACGAGAACGAGAAATCCTCGATCGGACCATTATCGACAATTCAAATCCGTATGGTCTCACGTTCAACAGCGAAAGCACCGTCGCAAGCACAACTCAAACGGTCATGACAGAGCAGGAAGGATCACCGGATGAAGAATCGACTTCGACAGGCTCGGAGACTGAGATCTGGCGGTATACCAAGACGCTGCAGGAGCGGTATGCGGGCAAGGATGTGGTTCCTATCTACGAGGAGTTTCCCCTTCGCGGGTTTCCGCCCAAGTTCGGCGCAAAGGTGGCGTTTCGTGGCCAGACTTTTACCGCAGAGGCAGGGAACAAGAAGCTCGCCAAGCATCGAAGTTCCAAGAAGTTGTGCGAGCACTTTGGAATTGAGGTCCCTGGACTCTGAAGAGGTCATCTTCTGAACTGGGATGGTTTCTGCCGGTCAGACCGCCCAGGAGCACAGTGGTGATCCAGCTAGAGCATTCTGCGAGGGCGTAGCTAACGACCACTATAATTCTCGAAAGTTCATACAGCAGATAGTTGGTATCTTAGGTCTAGGTACTTTTAGGGATAGTCTACAGGGATAGGCAGAGCGTGGCGATAGTAGTGTATTCAAGCAATAGGTTGTCCCTTGACGTCCATTCAACACAGGACTTGAAGTACGAGAGAAGAATGCTTCTCTCACGCGAGTGCCTGCTTATCTATGGTTTGGCATTCGTGACTGTATATTCAGAGCTAACAATATATACTAAATCTATCTATATCCAGGTATTGTTCCTACCTATGCGCATCAGGCTTACATACTAGAAAGTGGGAGACTGATGCCAGAAATTCAAGTCGAGACCAGTGACTTCCAATCTGTAATGGGTTCACAGTGTCCGTGCTGACTCTGGATTGACCCAGCCAAGTCACTCTCTTCATATAGAGCGAAAAGGCTCATCCTGATCTTCCCATCGACTCGCCCGACGACATCTGGTGACAAGAACACCTTTGTCAGTACGAATCCCATCGAGCGTACCGAGCCAGCCAGCAACACGGACGAATACTGGTATGTGTTTGGTCATACCTGGCTGGCCGGCTCTACAGTATCTTGAGGTTCATTCAGCAGTCACTCCAGTGTCCCATTCAGAAATGCTCCGTCCTCGGTGTACCGGTAGTCCTCTCGATCCCAAAAGGTATGATCTGATTACCTTCTACCTCTCCATTCAATGATATCTCTTTCTTTCTTCAAGCCGATTCGGGCCCTCGCGGGAGAAAAAAAGGTGAACTCCCCCTCCAATAATTGAGCAATCACTTGTTACAGTATCACCCCTCCCCAGCAACCCCGCCCACCACTTCCGCCACGACCTTCAACGCCGTCTTGTCCTTGGCCTGCATCTTCACCGCCGCCACCCCGGTCAGAACAATCACATCCAACAGATAATCATCCGCGGGGACGAGGATCTCCAACTTCGCCGCCCCGACGCCCCTGAACCCGCCCTCCGAGTATTCATACCTCGCCAGCGCAATGCGGTTCTCATCCTGCAGAACCAGCGCCCCGTTCGTCTTCGTCTTCGTCTTGCTCTTCCACTTCATGCGCCCAAACGGCCCCACCGTGAATTTATACCCGTCCCCCGCGCCGCTGGAGGATACTTTGATCGACTGCCCGGCCGCGAGGTGGATGTCCGTCGCGGATTTGAGGGAACTGTACCTCGCCGAGCCGATCAGGATGGGCCGGATCGCGAGGTTGCCCGCGCCGACACGGTAGATGTGGATTTCCTTGGACGGTTTCTCGCCGCCGACGAGGGAGAATAGTGGCGTGGTAGCGGCTGTGTGGGCGTAGGCGTGGGGGTTAGGATCCGGGATGTAATTCGTGCGCTCTATGAACGTGGCGTTCGAGTCGAAGGGGGAGGGCCGGAACGTGAGTACCTGAGTGGTTTGGGTCATGTTGTAGCTAGGCGGCGGGATGTGGTCGGCATGGGAGTGGGAGTGAGAATGGCCTCCAAGCAGACGAGATAGTGAGAACGCGCTCATTTTGAGGCGCGTAGATCTTATATCTGCGAGGGTGTACGAAACTGTCGGATGGGCAGATGGATATGGCTGGCGTTGGAACCCGTTAATTAACGCAAGATTCCCAACTTCGAGGCATGTCCGTCGACTTTATATCATGTCATATGTTAAACAATACCGTCGATATCCATGACCCAAGCCCACAGCGTCGATTCGATTACCAATACAATGCCGCAATTCTACTCGTACAGCACAGCACAGCATAGTCCATACGACTACTCCGTGTATGATTCCCATCCAGCCTACCTCGTATGCTGCGCCCTGATACTACAGTACAGGACAGGACGATCACCAAAGCCCCAGAGCGCGGCGTGGAACCAGATCCGGTTAGCCATTCAAGCTCTCAGCCTCGTTTCGCGTCCCACGACAGTAAGCATTGGCATTCGCAATCGCTTAATCAGTACCCCATACTCCCTACTGGGTAAGTATAACGGTACTCGTACGAGTAGGCCGAGACGATCAAGACAGAAAGACCCTTTGTGGCGCTGAACGGCACGATTGGCGCAGGGCGCCTCAGGTATGGCGTCATACGGTATCACATATTGTGCGAGTACGAGTACTTCGGTGGGACTCTAGCCTTCTACTCGTACTGTAGGCAGTGCCCAGGATTTCTGTCTCCGCATGGCCATGACTAGCTCGTGCATGGCCACGGGAGCGGGAGGCCTGATCAAGTATGAGCTGAAACAAAAAAGCCAAGGCTGTCGTTGACATACAAATGGTGATCGAAAGTCAATTTTGACTTGATCGAGAAATTGTACCACGAAACGGGTTGGCGTGTTGCGGCCAAGACGTTTGCCTTCTTTGTTGGCGGGGAGCCTGAATCGATTTACACGTCCGGGTACATTGTACATCAACGTCTGTCCAAGATTCTTGGCCCTGAGTGCGGGCCAGGTCTTCGAATGCCTGCCTTCTCGCTTGACTCGGCGTCCCGACATGATGATATCGATGTGCAGCTCTCGCCGCAGATTCGTGCAAGGGTAATTACACAGTACCGAAGACCAACCACATCTGTCTCATGAGAGCACGGGGCATAGGAAGTTGACCATCACTACCGCGACGGTAATAAAAAGAAGTGCCGCACTCTGGCTGACGGCCACCCTTCCACCATCTCCAGACTGCGTTGACGAAGCCGCCTGTGACGTCTGTGACGGGCCTTGATTCGTTGACGACCCAGCTGCTGCTCCCGCCGCCGAAAGTGATGACAGATACGATGCTTGCAGACTGCTGTATGCGGCGCTTGCTGATGGATCTTGCGACGTGAGCGGAGGCAGAGAGCTCGATGCCGTCAGCATCGAGAGGGCGACCGATAGCACCGACGAAAGCGTCGGGTCGAGAGATTCAGATATCGAAGTGGAGGGTCCTGTGCTGTTAGACGTCGTCGGGATGGAGGAGCTCTGCGAAGTTATGGTGCCAGCTCCGGATGAGATGGATGCGAGCGGATTATAGGCGAGAGAGCTGAGAGCGCTGCCTTCGGATGCTCCTGCCAATGAGAGTGCAGAGTAGGAAGACAGTAGGGCTGAGAGAGAGGCGTCTTGGGCCCATGTGACGGCGCCGTGCCCGAGAAGCCATATGAGGCATAGGTAGAGTGTGTTGGACTGCATCTGGACAGCCATTGACGGATGCCGCCTGAGTGAGCAATGAGACAGATCAAAAGCCGTGTCTGCTGGCGTTGTGAGTTCCTACGAGAAGTCACACCTGCCGATTCCACTTCGCTTTATATGGCAATGGAGGAAAGGCTGACGCTCGTCGTTGCCTCTTCTTTCTCTGTGCTGCCTGGCGCTTTTGCCGAGGCAGCACTGCAAATATCTGATGAAGCGTTCAGCTGATCGCAAGCATGCATACGAACTCGCTTCCAGGTCCACGTCATTGGATGAGGCGAGCCAGACTCGCCCTTCTAGGGTTCTAAGCCTTGTCAGTCGTTCCTATAGGGGTTTAGTCTTCACGCCAACCATACCCAATTGAACTTGCACTATCCCGCCCGGCACAAGCAACTCGTATCGACGAAGCTTGAGAGGCTTGTTTGACAGCCTTATCGAGGTCCAGACACGCTTGATGTGAAGAACAGATATAGGAAGCTCTCTACGTCCCGGAGTGGCTAAGCAATCTGTTTCCGCGACTAAAGGGAAAGTGATCCTCCCAACAATTCATTGACCATACGTCTTGCCAGAATTCGAATCGGTATATATATCCGCGGGCAGGACAGCATGGCCGTGGACAATGATTCCGGGCCGACAGTAGATGCGACCACAGATGGGGGCGTTAGTCAACCATCTTCAGCGTCATTGCCCGACGGTGCAGATGGCCTAGCTAACAACGGCAACGAAAACCAGCATAATATCAGCCAATCGACTTCGACAGCTGATCCCATCAAGGCTGTCAGAGCTGTGGTCGATGAACGTGCTGCATCATCAACTCCAGAGCATAACAAACTCTTACTTCCAGCCGAATCTCAGACTCTCCCTGTCCCTCCAGGTGCGGGAATCTTTTCGCGCGAAGATGGCTGGCTGGACGAGATTCTCGCCTCAATCAGCTGCATACTTGCCTTTGCTGCCTTCTTGGCCGTGCTGGTGTACTTCAATGGGCGCAAGATTCCCGAGTTAGGACACGGCTTGACTCTTAACGGCCTGATCTCGGTCCTGACGACCATCATCAGACTCTCGATCGCCCTGTGTCTTTCCGCGCCACTTGGGCAGCTGAAATGGATGTGGATGGCAGACCAGCGCCGGCCATTGAGCGACATCGCTACCTTTGACGAAGCGTCCCGGGGCCCAATAGGAGCATCGAATATGCTCTTCAAATTCCGAGGCAGTCTACTTGCTCTGATGGGAGCCTTCCTGATATTGATTGTGCCGGGCTTCGGATTCACCATGCAACAAGCCGTGCAATACCCGACCGTCCACGTCGCTTCGCGGACGCAGAACGCCTCGATCGTCAACTCGGGGGTTGGGACCACGTTGAACACACTTGGCCCTGGATTCGAGGACCCTGCCCTCATTGCAGCGGTATATGACGGCATCTTCGGCAATGCGTTCGTGTCTGCGCCTCGCTCCATTCCGTTCTTCTGTCCCTCCGGCAATTGCACCTGGGACAGCTTGGAATCCGTGGGAGTCTGCAGCTTTTGCTCAAACATCACAGATCACCTGATGGTGTTTGGCAACTATTCTGCACTCTGCAATGCCAGCGTCGCGACATATGATCCATCGGTCTGTGGTCCAGAGGTGCAGAACACCGCCGTCAGCTGGCTGCAAAACCCTCCCCTGTACCAAGTATACACTGGAAGAAAGAGCGTCGCCTTCCCATACCTCCCGTCATACATTCTGAGCGTCTTCGTAATCGAGAATAACCAGCCGCCGGGCCCTCTTGCGGCATTGTACCCACCTCCCGAGCAGACCTGGGCCACCGAATGTGCTCTGCAATACTGCATTGAAACCTACGACGTCGCAGTGGTTGGAGGTAACTTGCAACGCAACCTGACTAAGATATCCCAATCCTGGTTCGGGAACCTCAGCCTGCAGGATAACGAGGGCATCCTCCCCGATATTGGCGACACCCTGTCCGCCATCCTCCAGGGCAACATCACAGGCGACAATGAATCGTCTGGCCCTGTGGCGAACAGATTCTACGCGCTCGGTGACCCTGCCGCGCTCATTCTCAACCTCACCGCCGCGATTGGAGTCTGGCTCAGCACTGCCGGCGACGCGAGGTTCAACCTCATCAACGGTACCGTCTGGGTGGAAGAAGTTCATGTCCACGTGGTCTGGCCATGGATCACCCTGCCGGCCCTCCTGGTTCTTTGTTCGACCGTGTTTCTAGCTATCACCATCTTCTTGAGTCGACGGAGATCCAAGACGCAGAGGTACCTCGGTATCTGGAAAAACGATGCTCTGGCCCTGTTGCTCCACGGACTGGACGATGACACGAGAGCATCGCTCCCAGCCGGGGTCAAGAAAAAAGACATATTGGCATCGGCGGAAAAGACTTCCGTGCAGCTCGTCGGCGAGCGTGACCTGAGAAGTTGGCTGCACCGGGAGCGGAAGGCCGGCTTGGAATTCAGGGATACAAAGGTCCATTATCGAAGGACGTTCTGAGGGTGCTGACATCAAGACTGTGGTGGCACATACCGCCTCAGCGTCCTTGAGCTGTACGTACATGATTAATCATACAGTCGTCTTGTCATCTTGTGTAAGTGTAAATGTGGACTCTAACAGAAGAGAAAAATGACGACACCGAGACGGGGACGTGAAGGAAAGCGTAAGTGCGCAAGCTCGACGTAGTGTTCCAGCTATCGCCCATGGCAATCCTACGGGGAAGCACACTGACTTACTTTGCGTCATCCTTGCTTGAGATACAGGGTCTGTAATACTGATTCTGTTTTGCGCCCAACGCGGGGAGGTGACACTGTAGTTGGCAGGCATGAATGGAGTCGATCTGCTATCGGTGGATATATGGCCAGGCTGGTGCGGCGGATCGGCGGATGTTCAAGGAGTAAGGCTACGGGTTTTGTGAAGCAGTCGGCAGTCGTGACTGCATTTCTCGCTCCCGTGGGGGCAAAAATATCGATGTCGTTGACGAGGCTGTGAGGGTTACGGCCCGTGTCCACCGTACTGTCTAAGGGCAATGTCTAGAAGTCTAGTACTCCTCCAAAGGCCGTCCACAATCAGACCACCGCGGACGACTCGTCCACTTTGGCCCGGAACTGCTTCGTCGCCATGCCGTAACTGCTCCTGACGGCCTCGCTGGCATAGACCCTCATCTGGCGCTCATACTCGGCCGTCAAGCCCGGTCGATTGCCCCCCGCCTCACGCAACAAGCGGCCCAACAACGCCGAGTCTCTCACCGCAGTGTTCGCGCCAATGCCTCCTGCAGGCGTCATGCCGTGCGCGGCGTCCCCAATCACCGTCACCAGCGGCTCGTTGGTCCACTCCGGCACCCCGGCCGGCGTCGAGCAGGTGATCTTCCAAAACGCGGCCTGGCCCACGTTCATGTCGTCGAACAGCGGCTTGAACCGCGGATGCCAGTCCCGGGTCAGGGCCTGGGCGATCCGCGCCGCCGTCTCCCCGACGATCGTGTAGTCGTCGTTCGGTGCCCTGATCGCGCCGGGCACGCCCACCATGGTCCACCCGAACTCGACGGTCGGATCGTCCATGTCGTTGGGCCGCACGTTCGTGATGATCGACACGCGGCCCTGGGGGTTCGCCTCGTCCACCACCCGGAACACACCCTCGCCGAGGGCCCGGAACGCCGTGGTGGGCGCCTGACCGTGGATGCCCCGCGCCCCCAGGTCGTATACCTTCAACTTGCCCCCACTGACCTGCTTCGCGACCGCGGACTTGATCCCCTCGCCGCCCACGAGCAGAGATCCCTCCACCGATTTCGACCCGTCGGCGAAGATGGCGCGTACAGTGGCGGCCGCGGCGGCGTCGCCCCCTCCAGCAATCTCATACCCCACGACTTGCCGGTTGAAGTGCACGTACGGCTCACAACCCTGCATGAACAGCCGGCGCATGACCCCGCGCGCGATGCCCACGACCTTCCCGTCGCGCGATCCCAGGTTCTCGACCCCCGCGCGCTGATGGTCGAGCAATTCGCCGGTGCGGGCGTCGAAGAGCGCGAACCCCTCGCCGCCTGTCTTGCCACAGTGGGTGTGGTAGAAGTCGTGGAACGCGGCCTCGTCGAGGACTGATTCGATGGCGTCGAGACCCTCGTTCGACAGGCGGAGGCGGTATCCTTGGCCGCGGAACGAGAGGGAGGCGTCGCGCTCGAAGACTTGGAAGGGGATGTTGGCGCGGAGGAGGGAACGGGCCAGAAGAAGCGACGCCAGGCCTGCGCCGGCAATGAGGACGGGGAGTTGAGGTTGGGACATTGCTTAGCGGGCGCGAGGAAGCGTAGCAAAGCAAGCAATGTGAAGCGGGGTAAAAACGTAGTGACACGTGGTGAAGTAGAGTAGAGTTGTACACCAGTTCCCAGAGATACCGTTGTCACATCACATTACCATCTAGCAGGATATCCAAGTAATGTATGATGTGTGTGTCCTTGTGTGCTATGAGGACGCACATACAGTGTGCTGTGGTGTATTAGTGTGTCCTGTGCTGGGTCATCGACGTTGAGATATACCGCGGCACTGGTAGTGATGTGAAGGTGGTCAGGCTGTCATCTTCGCTCCCCAGGTATCGGTACAACTGTCCCGGACCAATTTCTAAGCATTTGAGGACTGGGTGATTTCTAACTCAGGACGGCCTGATGTCGTGCCGACGCGATGAGTGACGCGATCAGCAGCCGTGTTGCTTCACGTGCTTCACTCGGCTCGGTCTCTCCAGGGCCGACGCCGAGCTTGAGTCGAGCAGCACCGAGTAGACGCTGGCAAGCCACACTGTGTACAGCTCATTGGTCTAGTGCAGATAGAGTTCAATTGTACGCCTCCGGAATACACTACTGCACTCCATTGACGGGAGAGGATGTAGTCTGAAAGCGCGACAAGCTGTCAGAGGGAGAGGGATAACATGGTAGGAGACAAATTGCTATTTGTGGCCACATCCATGCGTGTCTTCACCTCCGGCTCCGCAGAAGATAGATACTCTGCAGGAGCTGTACTTTACTGGGCCTCTGTCCTTCTCCAGTGTGACTACACGGATCATCAATTATCAAACATTTTATCATCCCACTGCCATTGCTGGTCTCCATGCCCGGGCTTATTCCTGATGTCAATCTGGATCCGAATATCATTGTTGCGGCGGTAGCATTTCAACCACCCTTTGGCAGAATTGATGTTGACCGAAATGCTGAGGCTGACGTTGTTGAGGTTGCTCGTGTAGGAACCGATGTTGATGCCCAGAATGCGGATCTGGATGGAGATCTGGAGCGAGGATGGCTCATAGTATCCTTTGCACTGGGGGTGTGGACAGAAGGACCCGTTAGCTCGAACGTAATGTGCATCTTACATGGCTGGCACATAAACAAAAGGCTTACATAGACAGGTTTCTTGTCGTAGTCGATGAATCGGCGCGAGCCGAAGTCGCTGATCCCTCCTGGAGGGGGTGGGATCCGATCCTGGCCCTCCACCTGGTTCACCTCATATTCGCCCTCTGACTTTTGCGTAACAGCGAGAATTACACCTGGACCGTTAGCACCGGCGTTGGATTCCCCTTTGGGCCGTACCAGTTGTGTATTTGGTGTCAGTGTCCGTGATGCTGCCCATGTTGAATATTCAATGAGGCGTGTGTAAAGTAAAATCAAGGAGATGATTGTCGGCAGGAAAGCTTTGGCAATGAGGCTGTTCTGAGCACGCGAGGCCCTCTTTTTATATTCAACACCCGCTGACATGTCATACGCGAAATCGTAACCTCTAGGATTTTGCTCACCTTTCAGCTTGAAGCCCCCAGTCAATAGCAACACAATGCTCGACTGGTCGTCCTTCCCGCACTCTAGGGCCGATCATGATAGGCCGGCTATGGCGAGCGAACTGGCACAAGTCGTGTATTCTCTCATGGTCCGAGACTAGAGGCGGGACAGAGCTCTGGTCAATCTTCAGCACTGTCGATTCCAGCCATTGCAATCCCAGTGGCTTGTAGGAGGTGTTGACAGAAGAGGACTGTGGGAGGCTGGCGGACTCCGTTGGGAGCAATGGGGTCTCATGATATTCAGCCGCAGACCAAACAGTGATCGATCCGTAAATGACCTCGACTTGAAGTTGTAAGTCATACCGTGGTTTGCAGTTGCTCATACGAGTGATACGAACAAGACTGGACGATCGAAGTGGCCAAGGCACACAAGTTCCGTAGGGCTGAAGTTCGCTATAAACGCCGCGGCATAGGGTTGGATGATAATTTTGGCGTCTAATGCACATCTATGCAGCACCGCTTGGAGAGGGTTTCAGTAGTTGGCTATGATTCAGTCATTTCTGATCCCACCTTGCTCTAGGACTTCCGACAGACGGGCAGACGGTGGGGAGGGGTAAGTTCCAGCTCGTACTTGCTCGTCCCGGCCCTGATCCCCTCCAGCTGAACCCTACAAGACTGGCGCCCGGATTGTCGACGGTGCTGGCCACGCGGTGTTAGCCAGGCTGACATTCTGCCTCGGCGCAGAAGCTGAGGTGTTAGGCCAGACTGGAATCGGAAGGAGCAAAGAGAAGGAAATCGAGAAGGAGGGGTCGATATTCTTGGCTACATGAAAGACACGAGACATGGCTCTCCGCCACCAACATCTCGTTATGCTGCTGGATTCTCCGCGGCTGAGGACTCTTGGCCTACAGTAAAACCAAGCGTCGTTTACTAATCTTGTTGGAGAACGGCCACTTGTTGTGCCATCATTCTCCAAGGAAGAACAATGTGCTCAGACGACTTGATAACTTCTGAGGCAGATGCAGAAAGGGGGGAGGCGCCAGTGATAGATCGGCATTACCAAAAACCAGACGTCGTTCTGTGACCGAAACAAATCTGGAGCCAGCCGAGGTCAAGAAAACTTGTACTCCACCGTATAAAGAAGCTATGATAATACGGCGAAGCGCTGTCTATGTCTAGCGCGACAATGTCAAGCGCGCCGCGTTGAAGAAACTTGCAACTGCGGGCCTAAGGCTGAATAAGGTTCAGCTTCTCAAGATCCTCGTGAATGTCTCCCTCGAGGTCAATCTGGTGGTCGTCGCCATGCAACAAGCCAAGATAGTACGACAGGTCGCGTCCGTCGAATTCCCGGCTTGCGAAGCCGTTGCCGAAGAATTCAAACATGTTCAGGGGGTTAAGATATTCAATGTTGTAGTCCTCGAACCTCGGCGTTGAGAGCAGGTCCATGTACACGAGGCGCGAAGCTAAGGATGTGCGTTAGCTTGTATCGACGCTGACCAGAGCAAGAACAGTGACTCCAAGGACAACGCACCTGGAAACATGGGTAGCGGACCATCGATTCTTCCTTGCTTGAACCACGAACTACATCCCTACGGCACAAGAAGGTTAGCTTTTCCAACATGTCCGACGAGGCGGCTTCAGGCATATTCGACGACCACCGTTCTGTACAGGTCACGCGGGGAGGATCACTCACCGAGGTCCAAGCCGTCCTCTTCAGAAACAGTTGCGCATGTTCTCTAAACTGCTCGGCGATCTCGGGCTTCGGGGTCAGACTCTTGATCCGGTCTTTCTGCATCTTCTGAATAACTTGGATGATGTTGCCGGCGAGCGTCTCAATAATCGGCAGGAACGACCCATGCCCCAGAGGGCCGTACGGGCCACCCATCATGAAGTAATTTGGCACTTGTTCCACATCAGCAATGGTCAACGTTGATGGATCAGGGGTATTTCGTACTGTGTGGAACTCCAATGGAGAGATAGGAACTGGCTTCCTTGGCCCACATCTTCGCGATGCTGTAGCCATTTGCCTCGACTGGGAATCTGGGGATCCAGCTGGTGTTGAACCTGAAGGTCCGTCAGCAAACAGGTCTTAACCTCGTCCAAATCCGAAATTCGTCGCGGAGGCTCCTCATTGGAAGTCGGCTAGGTTTTGTCTCACCCTGTCGCACAGATGATCACGTCCACGTCATGTTGCTGGCCTTCGCTGTCGACGAAGCCTTCGGCGTTGATCTCTTTCATGGGCGAAGTGAAGACCCGCACGTTATCCTGATTCAACGATTCGAGAAATCCGTTTCCGGGCTTTCACGACCCGAGTCAGCCATGCTCGCGCTTCGCTGCAGATTACTCACCGTCGGCCTTCTGCACCCGACGCCAAAGTTCTTCGGAATCAGCGCTTCGAGGAGCTCCGGTTTCGTCGGACCAAGCTTCTGCATCATTTCGTTCCGGGCGAACTGGAAGCCATGTCTCAGCACATTCCACCGTCTATTCATGGGCAAATTTACCTCTCTGGCGCCTTCGGCCTCCTCGGTCCCATTCAAGATGAATTTGAATCTGACGTTGAGCTCGGATTCAATCATCTTCGAATACTTGAGGAACAGTTCCGGGTTCTCGGCGAATGCTTTTTGTTGTTCTGGAGTATCTGGAGCCAAAGTCAGCTTCAAGCACCACCCAAGCGGCATCGGATTGCCCTTACAGTGGAAGTTCGCTCCGTTCGGTCCCGCAAATCGCTGAGCGAACCCGGCCGTAATCCACGTTGGCGACCTTACCCACGAGTACAGCTGCTTCACCTGAGATGCGATCTTGGAGACAATCTGGATGCCGCTACTGCCGATGCCTATGACGGCGACGCGTTTACCAGTCAGGTCCAGCGAGGTATCGTAGTTGGCGCTGTGCACGAGGCTGCCTTTGAACGAATGCAGGCCTTTGATGTCGGGCCATTTCCAGTTGCTGCCGCCGCCACAACCGCATTAGCATGCCTCGAATCTAATTGTCGAAATCGGAAAGAAACCAGAAAAAAAACGTACTTCAGAATCCCCCCACCATTAACAAGCACGTTACACCGATCTACGAACTCGGTTCCATCCGGTCGACGAATTTTCACTTCCCACTCTCCCGCCTCGGGCTGCCAATAAGCGCCTACTACGGCATGTTCCAGCTTCACGTATTTTATCAGCCCGTGCTTGTTGACAACGTCCTTGAAGTACTGCCATATCTCGGGCGACTCGGAGTAGTACTGCGACCAATTCGGGTTTCGCTCCCACGTGAACTGATACGACGCTGAGGGAATATCGCACGCACAGCCTGGGTATCTTCATCGACACCACCAGATTGAAAATCAGCCAACTTGACTCGTGACACACAGGCGACGCTTGGGGGGCGGGCGGGCGAAAATCCAAATCCCCCCAATGGTGAGATGTGATGGATGCCTACATACCTATTCTCGAGCCAAGTGCCCCCAACGTCCTTGTTCTTCTCATAGATCTGCAGCTCCACGTTCTTGCAGCGCTCCTCGACGAACTTGGAGAATGTGATTCCCGACGCGCCGGCCCCGATGTGGATGACCCTGATCTTGCGCGGCGTGTCGTACGGTTCTTCGTGGATCCGATATCCCCGGGCGTTCTGGACCATCCAACCGCGCTCGTTGAAGACCTCGCCCGTCTCCGAGGACGAGAAGCCCTCTCCATCCTTGGACGGGGCCATGATTGCAAAGGAAAAGCAGCACGCGCAGACCGCGGTGGATTGTCGCTCCGATGAGACTAACGCGTCGCTTCGATCGATCAACCGACAACAGTAGAAAGAAGAATACGATGGGCAAAAAAACAAACCCACGTTGCTGATGCTGAGCAGGAAATCAAAAGGGGATGGATAGGGTTCCAAACCCAGTTATCAGTTATCACACCACCAGGCAGGCTTCAGGTACTTTTTCTATCGATCCCATCCCAAGGCACGGCAATGATGTCTGATAACAAGCACCTTCATTTGGAGGTAAGCCTCGGTTATGCACGTCGCTGGTCGCGAGTCACTGGTTCCCAGTCTCGGGCTTGTCTCCAAAAGTCTCGTAATGCGGGGATCTACGACCGGCGCGCAGGGTGAGCAGCGATGAGCAGTGGCGATGATGTGCTAAGCCGGATAACGGCACCGAGAGTAGTGCGTTGTAAGATGGCCTCGTTGTGGAGTATGTATTGAATCTTACAGTAAGGACTGTACTTAGTAGAAAGCATTCGCGTGGGTTGAGCGCTGACCGCGAGGCTGACTTTGCAACTTGCACTTCGAAATTCTCCCCTTCCCCCCCCATTTTCCCGTGCGAAACCTCGCTTCTTTGGGAAAGAGGATGTTCCGGTTCACGGGGATATGGCTCGACCGGCTGGGTTGAGCGAGGCAGTCGAGAGTGTTGCTAGGGAGTTCTGCTGTGGTTCCCTATGTAATGTCGTGCGAACTACTCGTACATACGAGGTACAGTCAGCGTGGCATAGCGCGGATGGGAGAAGAACAGCAGGACATGCGCGCGCATGCATGTATTGTACGCTCTCTACGCTTCAAATCCCGAGGAACTCATGCATGTCCAGCTCGTGGAGTACAGTAGTTAGAGAGAGCAAAATGTCAAATCTTTTCCGCCCTCTCATCCCGCCGGGACGCGGGACGTGGGATAACGCGTATCTATGTATCTCCTATGTACGAGGTAGAGAGAGACTTGACTTGACGTGCAACCATTCCGCACGGACGCTGCTCCTGCTTCCCTATCTGCAGTTCAAGTTCCGGCACGATGACTCCAGTCAGCGTGTTTTCTCAGAGTCGACAATCATTTTCGCCATTGTTTTGCTTCGAATCTTCCGCCGGGCCTGATATGGTGCCCTCTATCGAAATCATCCTCGCGCATACGAGGTCCAGAGCGCCAGAGCCTGAGTCCGGGTCCAGGTCCGACGTGGTGACTAAGTAGACAAAGGGCCAGTTTGAAGGTCGACTATGGAGTCCGTCGCACATCGCAAATACCCAAGCTTGTTCTGTCCGCGGCGTCGACTGTACGATTAATGTTGATCTCAATTGTTGTTGAGAACACCCCTTCCGCCTAGGTTCTTGGAAGCGCTTACTTACGAGTGGGCATCCAGTGACTATGTAGATGCTAGGTAAACATTCAAACCTTGACATCTGATTCGTCTTCCCGCGAGACTTGTACCCCCGGCGCAGAGTCATCGCCCGCCTTCTCAACGACCGATTTGTCGCTCTTAGACTGTTGGACCTGTTGGGCCCCAGGTTTTGCCGCTCGAATGTCCTTCCACTCGACGCCAAACGCGAGGAAGAAAGCCAGGATTGCGGCCGCCAACGAGGCATACTGTATGGGGAAGGGCGACGTATTAGTCAATGGAACGGAACAGGACAGGACTGAACAGAATACCACAGTCTGATGGGGCATTCGGGCAGGAAACAATCAGGTTGGAAAAACGTCGGAAACTTACAAATACATTCGTGATTGCCTTGTTGTACGCCCACACCACGAGCTGCAGCTTCGAGGGGAATGAATCCATTGTGGCCCTTCGAGCGTGTCCAGACCCGGCATCGAGCAAGAGCTGCACTTGCTGCTGGTTGAGCCCTGCATGCGACTTCAGCGACCTGACTAGCTGGTTCTGAAAGACCGCGAGGGCGATGCTCTGAAACACGGCCGAGCCGAAGTACTGGAAGAAAGCGACGGTCGAGATCCCCACGGGGATTTGCCGAGGTCGAGATGCTAGGACGGCCTGCACGGCGAGGAGAGGGCTTTGCATCCCGACGCCTCCCAAGCCCTGAAAGACAAGGTACGTGATCCATTTGGCGTGGCCGGTCGATACGCTGAGAGTGGTGTACAAGCCTGAGGCTATGGCCATGAATGTCATGCTGACGAAGAACCATGGGTTGTAGGAACCCGTGCGATTCACTAGACACGAGGATTAGCTTTGAAGGTCTCACATCTCGGCCCTGACGACGTGTCGGCCCGTTGAGGTTGCAGACATTGACTTACCGATCACGCCTGAAATGCTGACGGCGAGAATTTGAGAGACAGCGGCCGGAAGGGTCATGACGCCGCTGTGCAGGGGCGTGGCTTTTTTGATGACCTGGAACCACTCGGGTATGTAATAGACATTGGTGATATAGGTGCCCATCATGAAGGCACTATAGAGGCAGCTCAAAAGGATGGACCGTTGAAGCACGACGGAGAACGGAATCATGGCGTCGTCCCCCTTGTGCCACTCCCACACCAGGAACGCCGCTGCTAGTCCGCCGGCTCCGCACAAAAGTCCGATGACCGTGGCCGACTTCCATGGGTACTGATGACCTCCCCATTGCAGAGCCAGGAGCGCCATGACAATGGTGGGAATAAACAGGGCACAGCCCACGACATCAAGCTTGAGGATCTTCTCCCACAACGGTTCTTTGTCAGAATCTCGCACGGGTGGCCTGAAGAACAAAGCCAAGGCAACCAGTGTTACCGCGCCGATTGGTAAGTTGATGTAGAAGCACCATCTCCACGAGACCCTTGTTGTCAAGGCTCCTCCAATGACCGGGCCGGTGATGATGGCCAGTCCAAAGAGTGACGACAGCACGGCGGTGTGTAGAGCTCGTTTGGAAAGCGGAGCCACGATCGCCAGGATTGACAGAGAGCCAGAGAATATTCCTGCTGCACCGACGCCCGTGACGGCCCGGGCACATATGAACATGGTGGAGCTAGTAGCAACAGCGCACAGAAGTGAGCCCAGGAGGAAGATGCCGACGAAGACGAAGTAGGCCCATTTCAGCGAGAAGCTGGCATAGATCTTTCCGGACAGAGGCTGCAATGAGCAGAGGCATAGAGGGTAAGCCGCCGCGTACCAGCCGATGTCCGTGGTGGCATGGAACTGCACTGTTATAGACGGAATTGCCTGGTCCGCAGGTCAGCTGTGGCAGGAGCTCCATGGGGTAAAAGTCATACGGTAGAGATAATTGATACATCGAGCGCGAAGAGGAAAATAGCCAGACCGATGCCAGTCAGAACAAGGTAGAGCTTTGAACCGGTCAGATGGTGATCTGTCTCCAAGACTGGGGCCTGGCCGATTGGTGGCTTTTCCAAGTCAGACGTTATGCTGTCAGAGCCTGAAGCTGGCGTCTCGATGGTAGATCGAGGGTTCTTTTCGGCGGACATGTCGTTGGTCTAGCACCTGCTCATCTGAACACTACACCAGCACACTGCAGCAAGCGAATGGAAGGGTACTGGATAAGTGCCACGGGGGAAGGGAGCATTAAGGACACCCACGGGAAAGTGAACTTGTACATAGATCTGAGAGAGCGAGACTTCTCTTCTTTGTAGCCTGATGCCCCTTGTAAACAAATCTCGGAAACCACCGTCGTAAAGCTGAAGCGGATGGAGTCAGGCATGATCGGGTGCCGTGCCCGTTCGCCAACAGGGCCAGTGACGAAACGATGCATTACTGGAGGAGCAGAGTAAAGCATCTCGCGCTTGGCCATATCTCTCCACGCCACTGTCTTCGGTGCAGGTCAGGAGGCAGGAGGCAGGAGGCACGGGGAGATACAGTAGAGCGGGCAAGAAACGGCCCGGTTCCACCAATTTCCCCCGCCTCTGCCTGCGCATTGGCCCGTCGTTGAGCCCAAGCTTTTCCATGGGACATCGCCTATTGGATCGATCAACCAGCCTAATGCACGAGCGGAAGTTTTGATCTCCTGGGCGTCCATGACCAGGCACCCAGGGTATTTATCACGCCCTCGCCGTCCTTTCCCGTTTCAATCTGCTGCGGGAATTGTTACCCGGAGCGGTGATGAATGCCGTTGACGATGCTCAGTCAAGACGGAGGGCCTGTGTCCGGTGCGCTACCGCAAAGGCGAGATGCACCTTCAGCGGTACCGAAGGCTGTGATCGATGTCGGAGGCTGAAAAGGGAGTGCATTCTCGAGGAAATCCCGCGACGAAAGCGAGAGAAGCAGTCCACGAGAGTCAAGGCGCTGGAGGAAAAGGTCAACACCCTCCTCTCCTTGTTAGGCCCCGACAAGGTTCCTGTTGCCAGTGCGAAAGTTGCCACCATAGACGCCAGGACGCCGGCTCCCACGGAAGATGGCCAGTCCCCCTTCTGCCGGAGTGCCAACAGTGCCACAGCACCGTCGTCGGTGGGAGAGGGCAAACGGTTCGATGTCATCGACCACGGCCTGCTCAACATGTCAATGGCCGACTCTCTGTTGAGCACGTACAAACGCGTCCACTCGACATACTTCCCCTTTGTCATTGTGGCTCCGCAGACTGACGCGGCGACCCTCCGGACACAATCTCCAGTGCTCTTCCTGGCTATCATGACGACTTGTCTCGAAGGGGACCACATGCTGCAAAGAAGGCTGGGAGTCGAAGTCAAGAAGGTCCTCTGCGAACGAGTCATTATTGGCAATGAGAGGGACCTGGGTTTGTTGCAAGGTCTGCTCGTCCTGGTGGCGTGGAACCATTTCCATTTCAATCCCATGAGCAAGCAATTGGTGATGCTTCTGCAAATGGCCATCGGGCTTATCACAGACCTCGACCTGGACAGGTGTCCCGCGCATCGTGATCAGAGGGTTGCCAGTCACCTCTGCCTCACCACCACCACCTCCTCCAACCCCAGCCAACTAGGTCAGGGCAAGTACCCGGCCCAGTGTCGAAGGTCACCAGCTGAGATCCGCGCCCTCCTGGGTTGCTTCTACCTTTGCTCGTCGTAAGTGCACACGTCGTCTTTTGGCTGGACTTGTGGCTCACCGACATAGGATGGCGATGATGCGGAAAGAGCTGGCCATGAGACATACCAAGTGGATTGACAACTGCTGCCACATTCTTGATGCCGAGCAGGAATCGCCAACCGATATATACGTGACAGCCCTCATCAACACTAGATGTCTCGTCCAAAGTATCGGCGAGAGGTTCTCATACGACGACATTACTCTTGTCGGACTTCAGAACGATGTTGTGATCAACATGTCTCTTAATGGCTTCAAGAAAGCAGTCACCGAGCTTGAGGCTGGTCCGGCTTTTTCACCCACCCGGGGAAACTGTGAGTGCGCACACCCTTCCATGGCGTCGATAGAGAAGGCCACGATGACCTCTTGCCCTGCTGACGGACGAGAATGTTCCAGATGTCCTCCTCGCCGAGCTGAAAGCCCTGCCGATCATCATCCACGAAGTAGCACTCTATCGCGACTGGGCCCAGGCGCCGTCATTTTCTTCCTCCCACAGCTCGCACCTATGGGATCTCCTGACCTCGTGCCGCGACTTCTTGAACTTCGTCCTAACCATACCAAGCGAATCAGTGATCCATCTCCCTTCCACAATCTTCAACCTCCTCCCCTACGCGCTTATCGTCCTGTCGACAGTCTCCCGCTTGCCCCCCACAAGCGGATGGGACAGCGCGATTGCGAAACGCGAAGCCGACGCCACCACCTTCTGCCTGCGCATCAAGGCCAAGTTCGGAGACGAGCTCACCAAGACCGGTCCCGACGTGAGCATCGAACAGAAGGACGTGTGGCAGTACTTTTCGCGCGGCATCGGCGGGCTGGTCGCGTGGCATCAACGATGCGAGACATCAAACAGCGCCGCGGGGGAAGCCGAAATCGAGGTTCCGCTGAGTTCTCCGTTGGGGGTGATCAATTGCGGCGTGGCGGACACGATGAACGCTTTCATGTCGATGCGGATCCGCAAACTCGCGGCGCTGAACTTTGGCAACTTGATCCAAGACCAGATGACGGCCAACGTGGCGAGTGGCCATGATGCAGGCCGGGGGGAGACGCAGCCGGATGCCCTGATGAATTTGTGGGACGACGAAGCGTGGCAGTCGATTTTGGACGACTTTTCGATGTTCCCTACCACGGCGGGTTTTCCAGTCGGGCAATGATAGGGCGACGGATACGGAAATAGCCTGTCTTGTCTATAGGGCGTGGTTCACGACGACTTGTGTCAGGGAGTGGCGTTATCAGCATCAACGGGTGCACTGCTCCGACTTCCAATGATCAGCAAGGGCATACGTCGTACATCCCTAGAACGGAGTTTGATCCTGTTATTGCCCTACAGCCCTACAGCCCTGCCTACCGTCTCGCGCACGATACTCCAATACCTCGCGGGATCAACGCTCACATGGTTCACATGCGGACTCCCTATGAACCCTTCCAGTCTGACAAGGTCATTGACATCTGTCCCGCCGTTTCGTGACTCGTCCCAGGCATTTTTCAATGCCTGCCTCGCTTCCTCAGCATGCTCAACAACACCCTGCCATGGGATCATGTCATCCCTTGTACTGTAGATATACGTCCTGGGCACCACCTCAGCAGCAATGCCCTCGCTTGCACTTGGACAGGAAGCACTGGCCTTGCCCATCTTTATCAAAAAAGGGCCGTCCACATCATTCAACCACCTCCAAAGCTTACTCGGCACGTCCTCGGAAATCCCCAGCATATGGATGGACAGGATCGAAGCTATTGTGGCGTAAGCGATTGGCATGAAGAGCAGCCGTAAAAGAATGGCTGTTTTTGGGACCGGCATCAAGGCTAACTTGACGCCGATCTGGAAATCTGCGCGGCCGGGGCAGGAGTCAAGGATGATGGCGGAGACTGGAAGTTCTGCTGGCAGCCATGCTTGGGTAGATGATGGAGAGGTGCTTGCCCGGCAGTCGCGGTATGCTTGAGCAAGCTGGACCATACTATGGGCGCCACCGTTGGAGAAGGCGTGAACGAGGATGACGGGTGATCTCTTTCCTGGCCCTCCCGCTCCGCTTCCATCGCTAAATGTATTACTCTCCAAGAAAGCTTTCATCGCAACGACAGTCGGTTTGAGCCTATCCAATTGGACTCTGTCCGGCGTCCAAATCAGGTTCGCAAGATTGTTCTGGAGTAATAGGATCTGGGCTTGCGGATATATGGCCTGATATTGGATGATGTATTTCAATATGTGCTTGGGAGCCGCGAAAGCCCACGCGCAAAAGATGATAAGATCGGGTTGGGCGATTGGGGGGATGGTGGGTGAGCCAACAAGACTCCCACCATCTGGAGGTTTGTACCAGTGTTGTCCATCATTCAGTTTGACGAAGTCAGAAAGAGACGCCGTCGGGATTGTTTTTTGAGGCATGATGAAGTCCCTGGCGAGGCTCTGTGACGTCCGAGCCACAAGGCCTTCAGCTGGGGTAGATATAAGCCCGAGTTACCGGCAGACTGAGTCCTACACCAGGCAGCAGTGTCGCGAATTCTCCAGCCATGAAATTCACATGCGCTGCCTTGACCGAGGACAACATGTGTCCGTGGTGAGGTACCTCGCTATTGAGGCCATTGAGCTTTGATGTCAACAGCACATGCGCTCTGACAGGTCCTCTCCAACCTCGGCTCTATCTCATGACGGTGAAACAGAGCTTGTTTAATAAGGGCCGGAGATTGAGGAATTAGGAACACATATATCTTCACAGCGGGTGCCATAGGAGCAGTCGAGGGCATTGGAGAAACAGATGTGCCCGCTTTCAGGTGATCCGACGCTGCATACGAAATACGAGGAACACGAGAAGGGACCGACCTCGGCCAACTGTGGGCCTGAGATTGATAGTAGGGATTTAACTTCGTGCTGGATGCGCTCGATCGGAATGCCGAATGATATCTGAGTATAGTATAACTCACTCTCTTCCATAGGTGTGAGACCTGCACGGAGCAGGAGTCTGTTGTAGTTGGCCAGGTCAGCTCACCTTGGCGCAGCAGCATATCAGGATGCTTGTCGGATCAATCGCCTCTGTGCACTGTCGTGACAGTCAACTAGGCGCATATTGGCTTCGTAGCCGGGCGGACACCGTCCATTCAACACCAGGCGTATTTCTCCTTGGCCAGCCATACGACATCCTCGTCAGGCCCACCAGTCCATCGCAGACTGCATAAATGCTCCTTGTCCCGAGTTATAATTTCCACCTTACCTTGCTCTTTCGTCCGCAGTCTCTGAGCCGAAGCGACTACGAGATCGGAAGGGTCCCATACTTCAACCCCATTGGCCATTTCCCATTCATGGGCCTCAAGCTGGGCCCTCGCCAAGAGAGCGGCCATCGCAGTCTCAGCCTCTTGCGAACTCTGGATTGAAGGCGGAACTACGGTGTGGAGGACATGCAGTTGCCAGTCCGACTTCTTGGCTGCATAGACGCGACACCAGATCAGGGCGAGACCAGTGGATCGGTGAACAACTCCCTTTACTTCCGGAAAGGGCTTCCTCATGACCGCGGTCTGAAACTCATCTCGAGCGAAATGCCACTCGAGGTGTTCCGAGTCGGGACGTATAGCGACGTGGATTTTGCCCGGCTCTGCCTTGGATATCTCCTGCAAACGACGTTCAACGTACGCGGTGGCCGGTATCGACTTCAGATCCTCCACCGACAGGTCTTCAACGGCAGGGAGCCCAGAACTGCACCGTTCATAAGCCACCCGATTTATTTGTTGCAGGTGGATATGGGTAGATGGGAAGACTTTCCACCCAAATCTGGCATAGAAAGTCTGTCCGATATCTGAGAAAAGCACCGAAAATTGATTTTTCGCACCATTGAGTTGCTGCCAAGTCTCCAGCCTCTTGCCTAGCTCTGCCATCATGCGAGAAGCATAACCTTTGCCCCGATATTCCGGACGACTATACACCGAAGCGATGCCATGCGCCTGAATCTTCTCAACGACGCCGTCCCGAGCAAGATAAGCATGGATTGGGATACTCTCACAGCTGGCCAATATAGGTCTTGATCCATCAGTGTTTTTGGGTAGCGAGTCGGTTGTCAAAATCCACCCGGTGATGCGGCCATCTCTTGTCAAATCAACGGCCTGTAAGATATCTTCGCGCTGGAGGTATTGTTGAATGGTCAATGGCCCCTTCCACTCGTCGGCGTTGAGGTATGCGGTCTGCACGTACTCGAGGAGTGTGGCCGGCTCGAGCTTTAGAGCTGCGGACTGAGCAGATGGTAGAGAGTCCGCATCGATGACAGGAGGCTGGGATGTCGAGAGGGATGCAAAAGAGTGAGTATTTGTTGGAGCCATAGTGCTTGCTGCTGGCCGTCTCTGTGCGAGTAAGTGGATGGTTTCCTAGATGATGTCTGTGAGTCTGATCCAAGCTAAATTAAAAGTCTGCGCACCGCCTGTCACAAGGCGTGTCTGTACCTACAGCCAATAAATAGCCACAACAGGATTAGCAACGACCTCTCATAGGCAATAGATCATGATGAGCATGATACTCCGTAGACTGGTCGTCTTTGACACAGACCGAAGGCCACTGTACCGATGGTGAACATCAAGGACATGTCATTAATGCGGAGTACCGAGTACATCAAGGCTCAACCAATTTAGCCGACAAGGACCCGAAATGGCGACGTACCATGGATGCTACCATGCCTCCTTGCATCCATGCGTCTATCAATCGTGAAGTTGGTTCTCAATTTGAATGTTGAAGAATACACACACCCCCAAACCAGTTCTCGCAAGCCAGAATTCCAAGTGGCCGCGGTGACAGCTGTTGCATGATATGCACCTGCTGACCGGTCAGTGGCGGTGGCAGAACCGATTGCACGGTCTCCATTCCACCCCCGCTCATGCAGCAGCGATATGTTCAGATGTCGGACGCAACTGCTCCCCATAAGTTGCTCAATTGAGCAGCCGAAGCATTGCACCGAGTTTACGGGTGGCGGTTGAGTAGATTTGATCCGACAAAGTCCTGGCAGCCCTAGAACTTCACTGTCCGCCCACCTCGCTGTCCACCGACGACGTCACTACATCGACAATGCCAGACCTACAACAGAAAAGAACTAAACAATAACAAAAGGCATCCAAACTGTCTGCCTCACCCTCACTCCTTCTTGCGGCAAAGTTTCTGCATTCTTCTGCCTTCTCACTTTCGCGACACTTGACACTCACTTTCTTCTCAGCCTGTTACCTCAAGGCACCCATTGTGTAGTACCACTCACTACAACCGCCTCGACAGACAGTGACAGTACTTCGTTTCATCCTTCCTTCAAGTCTCTCGTCCGCCCTTGACTTCAGCTTCTTGCAGCGATCGCCTTCCCTCCCTCTCCGTACCACTCATCTCATGGTTGCAGACAGTCACCTCTGAACAAACTGTGAACCTCGACGGTTCAGCTCAACATCCAACATGGCGTACGAGCCTATGGGCCCTGGGTAAGTGATGACTGATAGAAGTTGTCCCCTTTGCACAATCACGCTTGGTGTCTTGGACTGCTCCATCAGCAACCATCCAGGCGACAAATCGTCGAGGCCATTCACACCCCAGTTTAGTCCGATCAATTCCACAAATTTTCCAAAGCTGACAGTCTGAATTCCAGATGGAAGGAAGTTCCTCGGGATCTCAATGACCTTCCAAACACTACTGTGTATCGATCTCCTCGCCGAGTACGAGAGGCCCTTGAAGAACGGAACCAGCCCGTCATCGAAGTGTCCGACGATGACGAGATCGACGGTGGTCAGCCTGCACAAGTCCCGCCAGCTCAGCAAGCTCATACCGAAGTCAACAGAGAGATCATTGCAATCGACTCAGCCAGCGATGCTGATGGCTCGGACATGGATGTCGTGATCCTGCCTCCTCCCCTCACTCACAAGCGATCGCGAGCGGATGGCAACTCTCAGGACGGTTCTCCTCGTACAGCAGCTCGAAATAGCATGAAACGCCGCGCTCCTCCAGTTGATCCACCCGGCTTAGTAGGCACACCTTCACTGCAGGACTTACACCTCAGACGGGATGCACTGGCTGCCGAGTTGCAGCTTAGACGTGATGCAACGCAACTCAGACGTGATGAGCTGGCTCCCAATTTGCATCTCAGACTCGATGCACTGGCACCCAACATACAACTCGGACGTGATGCTCTATCTCGCGGCTTACGACTCGGACGTAACGCTCCCGACTTGCAACTTGGACGTGATGCAGTGGCTGCCGAACAGCAATTCGGTTGGGATGCACTGCAACTCAGACGCGATGCCCTGGCTCCCAACTTACAAGCTCCACACCCTGCCTGGCCTCCCAATGGTACTCCGCTCGACACACTTCTCACTCCCTCCGGTCCAAGTCATTCGACATATCGCAAGTCAACGTCTTCCAAGAAGAAAAAAGAACCCGAGGAAGCACCCTACTACGTCGATGGCCGGCTCGAGGCTAAGATGTATCGGGGGCCTGGCTATGAACGTTTCCCGGTTGCGCTCGGCACCGTAGAAGGCCATCAGGAACTATGTGACAAGTGGGATAACGATCTGGCTATGAAGAGACGAAAGAGACTGGTGAAGCTACAACAAGAACAGAGGTTGAGCTACACGATCTATGACAGCGAGTCAAGCTCCGATGACGAGGTTGCAGTCGAACACAACGCCGTATTCGAGAAACGCTGTCTTGACAGTGTGGTTGAGGTTTTTCCCGACATTGAACGCGCCTTTATTCAGAAGAGAATTCGAGATGAACCCGCAAAGCCACAGGACGCTGAAAATGACGACGAAGATCTCATTATTCTGGGACCGCCATCTCTTGCGGAGAAAATCATCTCCGAAGTTCTTGAAATGCAGTCTTATCCAAAAGAGCGCGCTTCCAATGCCGCTGCCAACGGAAAGGGCTCAGCCGTTGATGATACAGGGATCACTATTACATGGAACCGAGCGCTTCCGAAAGACGACATGTACATCAAAGACGCCACCATCCTGGTCGCGAAGCATTTCCCGCACGTCCCGAGCCACTTTGTCGGCGCGATGGTGAAAGAGAAAAAGTCAATCTTCGATACTTACCTCGCTATTCACGAGTTGGAAGACCAGTACTACACGGTCAATCCGAAACCTTACGCACGTCGAAAGCAGCCAAGATCCGACCTTGAGAGAAAGTATCTGTTGAAGGCCAGCGACCGCCGCATTCCAGCAGAGTATGCAAATCGTGTGAATGAACTGCAAGCCGCGAAACAGCATGTCACGCGTGAGGCGATCAAAGATGCGGCGAAGAAGGCGAAGGAGGAAGCCGAGGCGTTGAACTTGGCTGAGCATATCAAGTCTGGCGCCATTATGGAGTGTCAATGCTGCTACGACGTCCAGGTACCTCTCAATCGCATTGTGCCTTGCACCGCAGAGGTTCCGCACAACTTCTGCTTCACGTGTGTAGAAGGTCTGGCCGATACACAAGTCGGTATGTTGCAACATGAGATGCTTTGCATGGACGACAGTGGGTGTGATGCGAAGCTTTCCCATGAAGACGTCGGCAGAGCAATCCCTATCACCACCTTCGATCGGTTGGAGCTCAACCAACAGCAAGCTGAGATCATGGCCGCCAACATTGAAGGTCTCGAACAGTGCCCCTGCTGCGAGTACAAGGCCATCTGCGGAGATATCAAGGAAGAGCCTGTCTTCTTCTGTCAGAATCCAGAGTGTTCTCGTGCTACCTGCCGACAATGCAAACAGGACCACCATGCACCAAAGACCTGTGAAGAAGCCAGTGTGGACAAGGTCTTGTCGGCACGACATCTGGTTGAAGAAGCCCGATCAGACGCCATCATACGGACATGTCGAAAATGCAGTGCGAGAATCCTCAAGGATTTTGGTTGCAACAAGATGTACTGCACGCGATGCGGCAGCAGCTTCTGTTACAACTGCAACGACGACATCACCGACTTCCCTGGTGGTGCCTACAATCATTTCGGGCAGAAGTGCATCCTCTACGACAAGCCAGGTTATGACAGGCATGAAAAGGAGGCACGCGAAGCTGAGAAGGAAGCTATCTCCAAAGCCAAAGCCATGGATGCCGATCTAGATGAAAGCCAGTTGCGGATCATCCACCCCGTTGACAGCGACACCAATCCACGCACTGCGGCCATGCAAAATCTCCTGGATCATCCTGCCGGTGGTGTCTTCATGCGCGACATCAACAATCATGCTCTGCAGATGAACAACCAACAATTGCACCTGCAGAACATGCAGGCACGTCTCGAGAGGCTTGAGGCGCAGCGCCCAGATCGCGAGATCAGGCAATTTCTGGCGGAGGCACGTGCAATGACGGGGGCATTTGGGATGGACAATATCCCACCTCCCGAGGTCAGATTGCAGCAGCTTCGGCAGCTGCAAGAGCTGCAGAGACGTGCGCAGCGACACCGTTGAGGGGTCGCGGCGCGCAATGGGCGCCAACAGCATGATCAAGTCGGGTGGACGCGGCGGCGACACAGCGTTATGTTGTCGCCGCCGCGGGCGCCATGAACATTTTGGCGGCTTGTTGGGCCCTTGCGTCTTTGTCGACGTCGCGGGCGCCAGCGACATCCAGCGTCATTGGTGACATGTCCAATGACAGCATTTTGACGATGACAGAGCGCCACGAACAAAGTGGCTTGGACACTTGGAGTTTTTGTGTACTTCAGATAGAACAGGAATAGCACTTGATTGTAGATGATCCGCTCCCTTCGCTCTGCCCGTCACATGGTTTCGCGTGATTTTTCGCGGTTGGTCGCGATGCGTAGCAGTTGTCTGTTGACGTCACTTGGCAAGCCCCGAGGCCGATGTCATCTTCTCCTTGCTCTTCGATGAGGCGCCACAAAGGCCGTGCATGGCCTGGGCTGCAGCCATTACTACTCGACGCCTGATGATTTGAGCTTCTAGCCCCTCATGGCGAAGTTGCAGGCTGCGACGGTGTCTCGAGTGCCCGTCAATCGAAAGCGAAAGCGAGCGCCCACCGACGCTGAAGCGCAGTCCATCGACGCTGACTCGGTTGCCACGACGTCGACGACGACTACGGTCCCAACGAAAGACTATGATGGGGGTGCCAGGCCCAGACCAACCAGGGCATCCTCGAAGCCAGCAATGCTGCGGCGGAGTTCCTCCTCAAACCTGGTTGAAACTCAGATCCCTTGGCCGGAGCACTTCAAATACCTCTCCCAATTACACCGCGCCTTGAATCTAGTCTACACCTTCTGTTCCACCAGGAAGCACTTCGCGACGACATGGGACAACATCAAGGCTGCGGTAGAAAGTCATATCAAGAGGCCGCTGGTTGAGGACGATGTGGCGCAGGTGAAGGCATTGGTACCTCGAGCAATCAACTTTGCATACGTGGATGAAGAACACCTGCTCGTCACACTGATGGGTGAAGACGATGGTGTTAAGGGTGGCAGGGCCGAACATTTTCGATCTCTGCAAGAAGACGAGAGCGGGCCAAAAGACCTGGCTGGAGAAGCCAAGGAGCTGCTTTTATTCGAATTCATTGATGGCGATCTGAAGAGACAGGTCGTTGACCCTAAGACAGGGCAGCCGACGAAAGCGACGAACAAATTACGCAACGAAGATCTTAAGGTGCCTGTGTTCAGCCAGAAGTCCATGCTTAAACTCATCGAGAAGCGCGATGCCAAATTTACGTCCGCTGTCAATTCATTCCTCAACCAGTGTGCCGAAGAGCAACAGGATGCGGTCGCGAAGATTATGGAGATGAAACAACAGTACCTCCCCTATCCCTCGACAAGCCGCCACACAACTCCGGCTCCGCAAATTGACAGCCTGCCCAAGGTGATCCCGAAAGACCGGAAGTCCATCTCAGAAATTGTTAAGGAAATCAGCGAGTTGGAGTGGTACACCGGCCAAATCGTGCCCGATGGGCATCGCGTCTTCGATCCTCAACCGGCCATATACGGCGATCTAAACTTCCCAATGTCCCAGAACCTAGTCAACGCGCTTTACAACTGCAAAAACATCACCCAGCTCTATTCCCATCAAGCCGAAGCAATCAATAACCTGCACGACGGCCATCACGTCATTGTGTCCACTTCAACAAGCTCAGGCAAGTCGCTGATCTACCAGATCCCAATGCTTCACGAACTCGAAAAGGATTCTGAGAGTCGAGGCTTGTATATCTTCCCAACCAAGGCGCTGGCGCAGGATCAGAGGAGAAGTCTGAAAGAGCTGCTGAAGTACATTCCTGGTCTGGAACATACCGTCGTCGAAACCTTCGACGGGGACACGCCGATGAGGGAACGCAACCAAATCCGCGACGAGGGCCGAATCATCTTCACAAACCCCGACATGCTGCATATCACAATCCTGCCGCAGGAGAGCGGGTGGAGAACATTTCTTCAGAACCTGAAGTACGTTGTTGTTGACGAACTGCACGTGTACAACGGTCTCTTCGGCGCCCACGTAGCATTCATAATGCGTCGCCTGCGACGAATATGTGCCGCAGTGGGAAACCGCAAGGTGAAGTTTATCTCGTGTTCCGCCACAGTGGCGAACCCACAAGAACACATGAAGACGATCTTCGGCGTGGATAGCGTCAAGCTGACGGATTTTGATGGTTCGCCGTCCGGGAGAAAGGAGTTCATCTGCTGGAACACACCATTCAAAGACCCAGGTGACAGTTCCTCGGGTCGAGGCGACGCCTTTGCTGAGACCGCACGGCTGATCTGTCAACTCATATTACGCGGTGTCCGAACCATTGCTTTCTGTCGCGTGAGGAAGCAGTGCGAAGTCCTGCTCGCAGCCGTCAAGACCGAGTTCACCAACCTCGAGAGGTCAGAATGTGCCGCACTGGTCATGGGTTATCGAGGCGGCTACTCAGCCCAAGACCGACGGCGCATCGAATCAGAGATGTTCAGCGGAAAACTCATGGGCATCATCGCGACCTCAGCGCTCGAACTAGGTGTCGACATTGGCTCTCTCGATGCCGTCGTCACAATGGGCTTCCCCTACACGATCGCCAACCTGCGACAACAAAGCGGTCGAGCTGGACGACGAAATCGGGATTCCCTTTCCATCCTGGTTGGCGATTGTTTCGCGGTGGATCAACATTACATGCAAAACCCAGATGAGATCTTCACCAAACCCAACTGTGAATTGCAGGTCGACTTGACGAATGAACTCGTCGTGGAAGGGCACATCCAATGCGCCGCGTTCGAGATGCCCATAAGGCCCGACGAAGACGAGAAGTATCTGGGGAAGATGGTGACAGAAATATGCGTGGACCGACTCACCTACGACCCGATGGGGTTCTATCACTGCAATGCGCGGTTTCGGCCCTTCCCGTCACGGTGCGTGGCAATAAGGGATACCGAAGAGGATCACTTTGCAGTCATCGACATTACGCACGGCCGAAATATCGTGCTCGAGGAAGTCGAAGCGTCGCGCGCTTTCTTCACGCTCTACGACGGCGGCATCTTCCTGCACCAGGGCCGAACATACATAGTCAAGGAATTCTCGCCCGAACGCAAGATGGCACGCGTGCAGCTCGTCAAAGTCGACTGGACGACCCAGCAGCGCGACTACACCGACGTCGACCCCATCGAGACGGAACAAGTCCGGCGCGTCTCCGCCACGTCGCTCACAAAAGCATACTTCGGGCGCATCAAGGTGCACGCCGTAGTATTTGGGTTTTTCAAAGTCGATCAGAAGGGCCGCATCTTGGATGCTGTGGCGGTGGACAATCCTCCCATCATCATCCACTCAAAGGGCCTGTGGCTCGATGTGCCCAAACACGCGCTCCAAATCCTCCAACAGAAACGCTTGAATCTGGCAGCGGCGATCCATGCCGCAGAACACGCCGTCATGAGTCTCATGCCGCAGTTCGTCGTCAGCATGCCCGGCGATGTGCGCACGGAGTGCAAGAACGCGCTGAAGGAGTTTGCGAAGAAAGAGACGCGGCGCAAACGCCCCGCGAGACTGACGTTTTACGATGCTAAAGGCGGGCCCGCGGGGAGTGGGATCGCGGCTAAGGCGTTCGAATTCGTCGATAGATTGCTGGAGAGGGCGGTCCGGCGGGTTGCGGCCTGTCATTGTCTGGATGGCTGCACCGAGTGTATTTGCGATGAGCGGTGTAAGGAAAAGAATATGGTCATGAGCAAAGCGGGGGCGGAGGTGATTCTGAAGAGCCTCCTCGGCCTGGAAATTGATGTGGATGCGTTGCCCGAGGGGGAAGAGGAGCGAGTTCCTGCTGGGGTTGAGACCGTCGTGTTCGCGACCGAGGTCATGGGACGGGACGGACGGAGGGTGGTCGAACGGGAGAGCACGTTCGTGAAGAAGGAGAAGAATGATGAAGATACGATTGTCATCAAGGATGAGGAATGATTAAGAGAGCACGACCGAAGGTTTTCTTTCATACGAATAAACACTGTATCATAGATCTGGGATGAGTACCCTACCGACACGATTGAATGCTGAATTCATGCATGCGCTGTCTATCTCTCTATCATTGACGCGTGGATCTTCTATCATCTCCTCTCCTGTGCCGATCCCATCGCCAGTTCTACCTCGCTCCCCCATCCAACGCCCTCGTAGCATGCTTGACGAATGCCTCGGCCTCCCTTCTCACACTCTCCACATTCACGCCGCCACTCCCATACGCCCTCGCGATGGCCGCCTGAACCTCTTCATCGCCCAATACACTCTCGTCGCCCTCCATCGCCACCACGGTCCGCCAGTACTCATCATCTGCGGCCTTCAAGCCAGGATTCCTCACCACCGCATTTCTGGCAATACTGTAGGCGCGGAGATTCGTCCCCGCCATCTGCAACGCCAGGGTCGCCTGCGTGAGCGTCTCCTCGGTCCTTCGCCTGCTTAGTTCTGGATCGGCATCTGCCCCATTCGAGGTCGCCAACGTGGGAAACAGATAGAACCGACGCGTCGCAGAGGCATACATCAGAAACGCGACGCCCGCGTCAAACGCCACGAGCGTCAGGTACCGGATCGAGGACCCGATCCAGAATGTCCCCGCCGGGGCCGTCGTGCTTGGCGACACCAGGGGCGCGTACGTAGCTGTGAGGAAGACGTCCAGTGTGGCAAGAACGAGGGCGCAGACCACGGCGCTGTGCCGCCACGTGCTGGCTTCGTAGCCGGAGACGGTCTCCGAGGTGGCGAGCCCGAGGATTAGAATGTGGAACAGGTGCGGAAGAAGGGTGTTCGTGGGGAGATAATGCAGAAGATAGGACAACGGGTCGTCGGGGTGGCAGAATTGGCAGGCCAGCAGAGTCGAGGGGCCGAAGCGGAGGTACAGTTGGCGGAGACTACAGTATCGTTCAACCACCGATCATGAACCATCAAGCATCAACGGTTCATATGCGTCTGCGTACGTGGCAGAAAAGCACAGGAAGGGTGCAGGAGGAGACAGAACTTACGCCGGCGACGTGAGCTTAGACCGTAGCGTTTCGTCCACATCGATGAGCCGCCCGCCGTCCCTCAGCAGGGCCAGCCTCTCGAATAGCACATCTGTCGCGACACCCAGCCTGCTTTGCGTGATGACGAAGACGTTATGCTCGCTGAGGTCGCCCCGCACGTTCGGCCACGAGGCGTAGAGAAACGTGCATATCGATCCGAAGAGTGCGTTCAGGCCGCGGCTTGTCTTACGATCGAGAGGGCGGGGCGGGGGCCGTGTCCGGTACGCGACCTTGAGGGCCCGGTAGTAATTGAGCGCTCGGGGGAGGATGAATGTGAAGAGAAGCGGCCAGAATGGTTTGATGCTTGAGGGGTTCGTTCGTTATTACCTTTGTGTCTTGTCTGATTCGGACGAAGGAAAAGGGGATGGGTGCGTACCTGCTCCAGAGGGTCATGGTTCCAAACAGATCAAGGTCGAGAGGGTTACATGTTAGATCAGGGGGTCGGTATTCTGAAGATTCTGAAGTTCTTGCTTCCGCATTGTTTGTTAGTTGGGTCACGGGTCAGGTTGGTAGGGAGGCATTCTTGAGACATGACCAGGTCTCGCGTTTTCTGCATATACGGACGGAGCAGGAAAATTGATTTTCCAGATAGCAAGGCACCAAGGCTGAAACGATCTGCACTTTGTACCCAATACAGCCTGATCTGTCTTGTACTGTGTTTGTGCCGGCTTGAGGTACATGTACGCGAAGTAGTTCTTACGGCAGCACGGGAGCAGGGCACGAGAGAGTCAAGATCTGCTAACTGGTACAACAAACGTGTAATTGTGATCTGGCTAGTTCGCCTGATGTCCGCCTGTACGGAAAGCGCAACGGGAACTCGTACTGACGGCGGATCAGATCCTCAAAGACGAAATAGAAACAATCGTCGGGCCAGAGGGATGACTGGTCTGGCGACCAAAAGACCAAAATGTAGCCAACTCTAGCATTGACCGCTGTTCGCCTGCATGCGCCTCGCACAAAACTCCTTCGCTAAGCCACTTCATATTCATTCCCAGTTCGCCCACGGCAGGAGAGAGACTATGCTTCTCGAGCCGCTGCGAGGGAGTCGGGTCATTTCTTCTTCGTGTCTGCTCCTTCTCCCTTTTTGGCTTCGGCTATCCCGCTGTCAGGACTACGTTCCCTGTGATCGACCTAGACGTGCGCAGTAACCCACCTTTTGCCTGTTTTTCTCGCATAATTGCGGCTTGTTGTTCCTTCGTCCGTTGAAACTCGGTGCCAGATAGTGTGTTCTTCTTTTTCTGTCGCGGAACAAGTGTCAGTCTCACGCTTGCACGTCGTCAAACCATGTTGTCAAGCCCGCGAAGTCTCGAATAGTTGCTGCCCGTCGAGACCATGGGAAACCAGAGGACGTTGTTGTGACGAGGCAAAGCTTACCTGCGCAGCTTGCTCTTTAAGATTCTTCTCACGAGCCTTGTCTCTCTGATTACCCCGAGTCATGGTTACGGCGAATTTGGATAGAACGGCTTCTTAAGGGTCTAGGTGTGGGACGGACTAGATTGTAGATTCTCATTCAAGTGCGAGTGTCGGTGAGAGAGAGAAGTAAGGAAGGACAGGCTGGTGAAAGCCTTCTGTGGACGTGCGCAGCCTCCTCGGCGAAAAGAAATCGCGCATCCGATGAAAATCCTCCCGACGTTGATTCGGAATCAACCTCATCTCACCTCTTTGCTGATCATCTTCATCCCTAGCTAATTGACCATCATTACGATGGCGCTCAAGTGTCCTGCCGGTCACTCCACGAAGAGCACACATTCTTTTGGCGTGCGTGAGGCAGCAGCAGTGGCGAGATGAACTCGGCGTCAAGGGCCAAATAAGGCAGCAAGCTTCAAGCGCGTTTCAGATTCTGACGACCCTTTCAATGTCGTTGAACCACAGCCACTCCTTCCTCTCGCCTCTGTCAAGCCTGAGGAAACCATCGAATCTGGTGTAGCTGTACACTCTTGACTGTATTGGGCATCGACAGGCTCTATTTGGCTTGATATCGCCCCGGGCGAGAACAGTTTCCTGTCTGAAACCGATTTCGCAGGCTTTTCAGACAGGACAAGCATCCGGCCAATGGACACGTCTGGCTCGTTGGAGTACACAATGGGTTTACTACAGCTTCATCTCGCGCTCGCGCGCCTATTGGAACTGTCATTCTGAGACGCAGAAATGACGAGACGACACTCGACTCCAGGCTCGATAAGAATCATTGAAGAATTGTTCATTTCTGCCGCTCCCTCCCCCAGCTTCTTGTCACTTCCGCTTGATGCGGTTTCCTTCTGTCCATTCGACCCCATTGATGCTCCGGCAACTCAATAGCCTTCTCTAATCCTATTGTTCTATTTATGAGATACCCCAGCTGTTCAATTGATCTTCACAAATATCTCCTTTCAGCGAACTGTACAGTCTTTCTTAACCTCTCAGACGTTCGATATACCTCAGCGACAGATTCCGCCTCCTAAATATCCAGACGACAGACTTCGCTTTCCTCCATCGTCCAATCTGTCCACACAGCAACATGCTCTTCTTTCCCAAGAAACTAGCCGGCGCTGGCTACGTCGTGCTCAACATCATCCGAGTCATGAACATAATTGCCCTTCTCACGGTGGTTGCGGCGAGTTCAGTCATGCTGGTCAAGACTTTCATTGTATCGAAATTTTTCTTCTTTGATGCCTGTGAGCACATCATCCGAGTCATAATGAGTGGTGAGTCTTTGAAACAACATTGAGAGTTGGGAGGCTATGCTGATTCTCATTCAGGATTTCTCATCCTTACCGAATTGTCCCTCTTCAAGTCCTACATCTCCAAAAATTGGCCTCTTTTCAGCCCTCGATCTAGCTTCGTCATGCTTGGAGTTGCCATGATCTTCCTCGGAAACAGCGTCCTTGGGAATCTCAACAAACAGGCAACAAGCCAGGAGAGCATTGGCCTGCCATTCTGGCGCCTCGTAATTGCCTCGGGGATTATCGTCTTTGTCATGGGCTTTATCAACCTCTTCGCAGTAAGTGATATCAGGCCCTAGCATCCGAATACCATTGTCTGACTGTTGACGCAGAGCTTTATCTTCCGCGACACCAAAGCCCATCTCACGGCCCGACAAGTCCGATCCCATGGTGCCGTTGCATCCCACAAAGCTGATGTGGAAGCTTTCACGCCGAAACCTCCAAGCCGTAAAAGCCACTATCGATCCTTCTTCCTTGGCAGCAAGCGCGATTCACTTCCTTCGTATTCCCGCAAGAATGCCGTCATGGCTGAGACACCAAAAATGCACCTCGCTATCTCAAGCCCTTTCCCTCAGACTGCGCAGAGTCCTGGTGGTTCAAGCTCGAAGTACAGCGGGAGTCCCAAAAGCGAACGATATGCCATGAGTCCTGAACTCAGCAGACCCGATCTAGCACATCATCCCGCAGTCACACACGGTCAGGCCTTTTAGGGGAGGACATGATCCGAAGGAGTTGAGAGTGGAAATGTGCTTGTGAAACATCGAACATGTGCAAGACGAGGTAACGATCTGCGCTTGAATCCGAGGATCTACATGGCATTTTGACTCAGATATCCATGCTTAGCGTTGATAAGCGGCTTACAGAGGCGAAGTCCAACATCAGAGCCTCGCATGATTTTGCTATTGCAGGAAAGCCATATTAATTCGTTATGAGATACGAAACACAAGATCAGATCCAAAGTTATGACACTTGTACATGGACATCCAACTGAGGAAACAGGCCCATAGGCTATGACCTCCCCATAAGCCCCGCAGTGCTTTTGTTATCCTCACCTCCACCAGACACTCCCAGAAGGCGCGGCGAGCATCGGTCGTAGCCCAAAGGTTCCACTGCCTCGTTGGGTACTCATTCGCGTATATGGGTTAGTAAGACGGCCACGCGCTTTCATGGGCCCAGGCGAGACCAGGCTGTGACCCGTTTCACACTCAGACAGGAAAGGGCCACCCCTCTTTTCGCAATTCGCCACCCCTTTTGCCCTTCCTCCCTCCGTATCCCCTCTCGTGTCCCACTACCCCGTCCTTCATCCTATCCCAAACAGCTTGCAGCTCCTAACCCTCTCCACCTGCTCTGTGCCCAAGTTCTGCCCTTGTTTAGCTCCCGGACCTGCTGCCCAGGTCCGTCCCATGCACGAGATCACGTTCTCCCCCGATCAGGTCAACCACCTTCCCAGCAAGGCAGATTCAGCTCTTTTTCATGATACAACATCGAAATTTTCGCCACTCAGGTGGAGACTCAGACCGTTATAAGCTTTCCTCGCCTTCACGGGTCGCCAGTGAGGACCACTAGCTGGGGGAGCTCATTTGTGGCGATGAAGACGAGACTGCATGCTTGCCTGGAGGCGCACCAGTGAGCTGAGAGAGCGGCGTGCAGTAGGTAGGCATTGCACTGTCACAACTTTCTGGCATGCCTAATGAGCGTCTACGACTAGACAATGCATTTGCTCTGCCTCGCGCCGCGAGAGTACATGGTAGTACTGTACAAAAATGAGCACTCCAACACTGTACTCCACTTGGACCTGATTACTTCTACCAGCCAGTTCGAGTTCAAAATGTGTACCTCTCACTGCGGACTTACTACAATATCCGTTGGGATATGGCCGAACAGCTACGACTAGAGCAACCAAACGACAAAGATTCGGAGAAGGTCCTAGTACGAGTACGAGTACCTTGTAAGTGGCACTTGTACCCTTCGGCTTGAGGTTGGTCGTCTTCACCGGATCCACAGGTACGTACCCGGTACTCCATCTTCGTCCCCAATAGCCTGTCGGGCAAAGATCCCTGTTTGCCAGGCCACCTCGGCAATCCTCAGCTCCATTTCAGCTCCTGCAAGGATTCCCGCACCACAGCCCACATTGCTCACTAGGTGCTCTTGCACTTGCACTCACCAGGCGAAACTCATTCACAGTAATTTAGCTACCTCGGAGATTCGAACTTGCCATCCCCTTAGATGTGTCGTGTACATTCACCTCAGAAAAGGAGGCATCCAAGCTTATTCATCCCTGGGGTGAAGTTGGAGTTTATCACGGAAATGATAACCTTATTCCAGCTTCGACTCGCCACCTGCAATACCACGAATACTTTGTTCCAGTTGTACCCCGCCCGGAAACCCTCCATTCTTATGGTCGGGATCGAGCCTCGCACATGCTGGCATCTGCGGTCAAACGCTGGCCGTCGCCTTCCTTGCACTGTCATCCATGAGAATTAATAGATCGTCTCGTTTAGTAGTCCACGACAATGCCCACAGTGGCACAGGTATGAAAATAGAACGCGCCTCAGCCATTTTGTTCTTCAGATGGGCTGAGAGTCAGAAGCTCCATCTTTGCAATGTTCGCCCGTCATGCAACGATAAGACTACCCCGCCTTGTTTTGCCCTCTGGTGGGTATTAGGTACATGCTACTTGCCACTCGAGAGAGCGAAGGACTGTGACTCCGCGAGTACGAGTAGTACTTGGTCCTTATGTCGAGCCTGAAGTGAGGTGAGGTGAGATATGACGGGTAAGAACGTGCGGTACAGTACGGTACGGTACGTGTGCTGCTCAATGGTTCCAGCCGTGCCTGGGTAGAGGAACGGGTGAGGAAGAGGTTTATGTACCTACCTGGCTTTGAGGTCTGCGAGACTTTGAGTACCTTCCAATGTATGGTAGTACGTCTTGAGTGATGTGTGAAGAAAGATACACAAACACCCCTCAAGCTTGTATGGAGAGATCACCCTGATCTGGTTCTTATATTTCGGCCTGGCCTGGCCTTAGTCTGTGCATTATGCTCCATACGACATGAGATAAGTATGGTGGTGGTGGTGGTGGTGGTGGTGATGATGATGATGATGATGATGATGATGATGATGATGATGATGATGATGATGATAATGATGATGATCCGTGGCTTAAATGCTTGATCTCTGATCTTTGATATCTCGTACTGAACTTGCACTACTTGGTATAGCTCGACTGTTGACACTACATGGCACGTAAACGGAAAAGGAAACAGCAAACAACAAAATCGCCCTGAATCCTCCTGTGCACCTAGCATTTCCCGTTAGTTCGTGAGTTCGTTCTTTCATTAGCACTGAGTCAAGAATCGGGTGGCCATCCATGAGTGATCGAATATCCTCAAACCTGCGCCCCGCCCCCGGCCCGCATCAGTCTATCAACAACGTATCTCCATTCTTCAGCGTCTCTTGTGCCTTTGCCCTTATGCTTGACCTCGGGCTTCCTCATATCACTCATCGCCTCTACTTTCTCCTCAAGTCAACAGCCAGCCGCCCGGGGACTTACTCCTGCTCCGCGACTTCTCCCTCACCACGTACATTCTGTCACCTTTCTTGACAAAGCCTTTGGTGTTGGGCGTCAGAGTGGTGATTGTCTTCGTCTCCTTCACATATGGTCCCGTGATGAGTTTCCGCTCTTTCAGGCGGCGGGTGTGTTCGAAAAGTTCGTCCTGCAAGGAGTGGTCGATGTATTTCTTGATAATGATGAATTCCTCGTCGCGCTGTAGGACAGTCAGTAGAGACCAAACGATGAAAAACAATCCAGTGGAAGGGAGCGTTCAGAGGAAAGCGCACGGGACGGGTATAAGCAGGGAACGAGGCAGCCCGTGCGACAATGCCACCAAAGCAGAACGAACCACAACACGACAGTGAAGGCAGCGTGATACGTACCGAGTCCCACTCCCAAGGCAACCCATAATGATCCAGCGTGTCTGGATGGAGGTATTTTCGATTAACCTTGATGAAGGTCGGACGGTGGAGGTCGATAGCCAGCGTGGCACGCTCGGCCTTCTTCTTGTGGAGCACTTCATCGATGTACTCGGGGCTGTAGCCTGTGATACCCAAAAGAGTGAAACCTATTAGCCTCTCGTCCAACTTGACTGCAATCGTTACCGGTTTCGACCAAAATATCCCCAAACGAGTGGCATCCGACTGAACAGACCGGGCTCAACCCTTCCAAGCAGAACAGAGTAAAAATCTGCCCTGCACCCCGGAGGCAGACCTTGATGGTCTGGAGTCCTTGGGCCCGACAAGACCGACTAATAGAAATAATCGTAATAGGGATAACGGGACCTGCGCATACCAGCGTTCATGAACCTCTCCTTGACCTTCCTCTCGAATTCTTCCTCTTCGGCCTTCTTCTTTTGCTTCTCCTTTTCCCGGCGCTCCTCCTCGTCCCTGAGGATCTTCTTCCTCAGCTCCTCTTGCTCCTTGTCCTTGCGTTCTTTCTCCAACTTGGCTTCCAAGAGAATCTCCTCTCGCTCCTTCTTCTTGCGCCTCTCTTCTTCCTCCTCCTCTTGCTTCCAGCGCTTTCTCTCTGCTTCGCGCTCTCTCTTTATGCGCTCCATGACTCGGCGCTCTTCTTCTTCCTTGCGTTGCGCTTTGGCGAAATCGAGCTCTTTTCGGAACTTGTAGGGTAGATCTTCTTCGTCAATCGGGTCTTTCTTGCTGCTTGGCCGGCGTTCTGGTTCGGGGCGGACTCGTTCGGGGCGGTGACGGTGTCGTGATCTCGAGCGGTCGCTGGAATAGCTGGAGCTGGACGAGGATCCGTCGCGATAGTGATGGCGATGGTGGCTGCGGCTTCGGCTGTGTCCACGCCCACGGCTCTCGCGTTCAGTGAGAGCGCCGCCACCTATATTGATAATCGCAGGTGCCAGGCCCCCGCCCTGGCTGGCCGCACGAGGGCGAGCTTGTGGCACCTCGAGGAAATTGTTAACCTCAATGGGTAAATCTTGGTGACGGCGGCCTCGTCCTCCATATTCGCTACCACCGTGGACGCTCTTCACGGGCATTAACACATATTCGCGGTCGGAATCCGATGACCGTCGAGAATAGGCCATCTTCGTTGGCTGAGTCGTGCCCCTCCGATTAGCGCAAATTCAGCCCTGGTACGGAAATCGAAAATGTCGGGGTCAGCGGCGGTGGGGAAAACGCCCGATAGCTCGAGGCACTACAATCGGGCGTGGCGACGCAAGCCAGAAATCAGTTGGATTATATGCCCAGGTAGCTACACGAGCCTCAAATGGCTCTCGTTGTCGTACTAGTGTTCGTGCTCGAGGAGAAAGTGATGGAAAAAGAGAAGAAAATCTGTTGATCCAGGTTGGTCCGTGGTGGGGGAGGCTGTTTGCTTTATCGTTTCAGTGCTGCAAGCCCGGCCCAAAGCCAGTCTGCTGAACCGCACCCACAATATGCACTTTGGGGGCCAGGCGAACTAAAATTGCGAGCAGTCAGGTATGGTACAGCGGCGACAACTGGAACCAGACCCGAGCCCGGACTGACCCAATGATCAAAGTCTTGCCAATGAAATGCAAGCGCTCGTAAAGGTATGCCACTTCTTCCTCGACCGAATCACGAGAAGGTAGGCAGTACTGCTGCATCTGTCGCCTGCCAAAGTTTGACGCTGGTTTGAGATTTCGCAGGACACGAGACAATTGGATCTCTCATCTGCCAATCTTGAAAGGCTCTGGTAGACAGACTGTCCGTTGACGGGTTTTCTGAGGGTTTCATCCTCCTTCGGTCATGAACTTGCACTCTTTGTGGAACTCCTGGACGCCTGAATATGCACCTCTGGCAAAGTTATGCGTCATTCAGTCTGCTTAGTCTGGGCCAAAGAGATGTTTTTCTGCTGAGGGAGGCTTTGAGGCCCAATAGCACCGCATAGTCCCCGTGACGCCGGTGAATCGAGCCTTCTCCCCCACAGCCGTAAAAGTAGACCGCTAACGCCTGCCAAATGCAGGCTCAGTCCGCCCATTTATGAACATGGCCGGACAAGTCCCGTCCCTCGTCTGCAGCACTACCGATCCCTAGCATTGAGCCTCAAGTCTTTGTCAGGAATGGCGTAAGTCACCATGACAAACACAGTTCTCGCACGCCCATACCCAACACGATCCGTAAGAGTCGGTGTCCCGGCTGTCAGCAGTGCACAGTGGTGGCCTTTTGTCTGATGCATCCCCCTTTGAGACTTCGTGTCAGAACCCTACCGGTGTCTGCCTGCCTGTCTTGTTTTGGCGAGTCTGTCCGATGTTGCCAACAGGATTAATCACATTCGATCCCAGTGACGGTAGCAGGGATACGTAATTGTCATGTGTTGCCAACGCCGCGGGTCAATCAGATAATCTTTTGTTTGCGTGCCAATTGACAGACTATCATCCCAGATAGTGAAGAAGTTGCTCGCTGGGCTGGTATTGATGAATCCACATCAGCGAGCACCAGTTTGCAGGATCTTCTCAATATGCTGTCGACTGTTCTTGAATGTTGTCTCCTGATAGTGTAGTCTCTTGTCCAAGTCCGCAATATCCTTCTGGAGAGCAGCCGACTCAGATGCTAACCGTTGATTCAGGGTCGTCATGGGCACAGCAACAAACCTGCAGTATGACGTGTCAGTGCTGTGGAAGGGTGATGTAAAGGCCGCATACATTTTCCCGACGCCTTCGTAAACATTGGTGTCTTTGGACAGAGATTTGAGCTCATTGGAAGTCAGCTGGTTCAATCTTGCGTCACGTCGTTTTGCAGTGAGTTCTGCCTGCGTTTGTGTGATTTTCTGCTGGGAAAGCACAGCCTGCGCTTCGACCTCTTGAAGCAACTGGGAGAAAGTGAGCAAGAAGTGAGAGGTCGGAGGTTGAAAGAGCAAACCTTCTGTAGCGTGGCATTTGGGATGGCCATCTTGACGGCGGTCTTAGATCTCAAAGGAAATAACTAGAGACGTGATTTTGAGCCTCAACTCAGGTAACATTGATGGATTCCAATATTCCGTATCCGCGCCCTGGAGACGGGGAATACGCGCTTGGGTACACTAGTTAAGTACCGAGGGATCGTCCCTCCCGGGCTTCGCGAGGCCGAAGGAGGGGCTAGAGGGGCCAACATTCACGTGCAAGGGCTCAAATGATTTGCCTTGAGGGTTTCCCTTCCGGGTGCGGCAACGTCATCTTTACACAAGCAGACAGAAACACGTTTTTTGTCGAAGACGGACTCCACTGGCAGGTCGTGTATTGTAAGCGCTTTAACCTTTCCATCCGCCTCCGGCCGCGAGATCTTTTTTGGAAGTGCGAAAGACACAATACAAGTTCATCGACATGTTATAGCCTCGCGTCACGAGTTTCCAAACCGAAGCGACTCCTGGACAGATCTCCCTCAGCAAACATGCCCTCATGGCTCCCTTCAGTTCCTTACCCCCCACCGGGCCAGCCAGGGTTTTGGGATCCGGTCACTAGCACTCTACAATGGTGCGAAGAGGTATGAGAAGACACACCCAATGTGGAGGAGCTGTTCCCACTGACGTGAAAAGGACTACTATGCCACATACTACTCCGCTGAGATCATCAACACCTTGACGAATTTGATGTTCATATACCTCGCATATAAGGGCGTCAAGAGTTGCAGGAAACATGGTCATGACACTGTCTTTGAGGTGGCATACTTTGGGTACTTCCTCGTTGGACTTGGGAGCTTCATGTTCCATACCACGTTGAAATACCCCTGGCAACTGGTCGACGAGCTTAACATGATCTACACTACTTGCCTCATGGCCTACGCCTCGCTCTCCTATTCTCAGCCGAAAAAGACCCAGATCTATTTGGGCGTCTTCTTTGTTCTCTTCTGCGCAGCCATAACCGCCTACTACCACTATCTCCAAGATCCTGTATTCCACCAAACCGTATATGCCCTGCTCACGGTATTTATCGTCTTCCGCAGCATCTACAGCATGGAAACCTCGCTTCGACCGTCCCTGCGAAAGTCCGAAGAAAAACACCGCCTGGAGAGGAAACGTTCAGGTGTGCCTGATGTGATTAGCAAAGAGCAACAAGCATATGAAAATCAAAGAGATCGAGAAATTCTCAAGACGATGTGGATTCTCGTGGCGTTCGGCGTGACCATTTTCCTCGTCGGCTTCTACATCTGGAACCTCGACAACATCTACTGTTCCACATTAAGGCGCTGGCGTAGGAACATTGGCATGCCCTGGGGATTCTTCCTTGAAGGACATGGCTGGTGGCATCTGATGACTGGGATCGGGGCCTACGACTACATCGTGTGGGGAATCTATCTGCGGCATATTCTGAACGGTGATCAAGAGCACTTCAAGATGGTGTGGCCTAGCCTTTCCACGTTGCCAGAAGTTGTGAGATTGTCAGATCCACCAAGATATGCTGGAAGGAAAAAGGGTCACGATACTCAGCGTGGTGTCTCTACAAACGGGAACGCAAATGGCAGGGTCAATGGGCATGTCAAGAAACGGAAGTAAGAATTGCGACATCTCAGCATAGATTAGAAAGACCTGTATTACAACAACTATTCTGAAGAAGATATAGACCAGCGAGGCTTTTTGATCGGACCCACACGCCTAATCGGCGCACCGCAAGCAACGTTCACGTGCCTCAGAAGGCCCTCGCGTAAACTGCGATCGACAACTGAAATCTCCCACACAAACCCACCGGCTGCCCATAACATGGCACACAGTTCGATTCGTTCGACTCTGAGCCCGTGAGGGCGGTCCCGCAATAACAATCCGCCGTTGGTCCCGATGTAGCGGAGACGGTGCCGAAGAAGTTTGCCCCGTCATCCGTGATGCAGATCGCGGCGCACTGAGCGTCTATGTTGTCAGTAGAGCTGCCTGTCAGGGTCGTGTTATAGCCGCCGAATGTTGCCTGACTGTCGAACCCATATGCGCCGACCGATCCACAATTGCCCGCGGAATCGCAGCCTTGCTCCCAGCAGCCCATGTATGCAAATTGGATTGACGGATCGCCCTGGGGACCTTGGGGTCCGGTGTCGCCTGTGGCTCCTGTGGGTCCGGCTGGACCTGACGGGCCAGAAGGACCGGAAGGACCAGAAGGACCAACCGCTCCTGTCTCTCCTGGTATCCCCTGCGCTCCAGTAGGACCAGGAGGACCTGAAGGACCCGATGGTCCTGTCTCGCCTTGAATACCTTGAGCTCCTGTTGGCCCAGGATCACCCTGGATACCTTGAGGTCCCGAAGGGCCTGATGGTCCTGGATCACCTTGAATACCTTGAGGTCCTGTTGGTCCCGTTGGCCCAGTCTCGCCTTGAGGTCCCGTTGGTCCTGTTGGCCCAGGATCACCCTGAATACCTTGCGGCCCTGTTGGCCCAGTCTCGCCTTGAATTCCTTGAGGTCCTGTTGGCCCTGTCTCTCCCTGAATGCCTTGAGGTCCTGTTGGCCCAGTCTCGCCTTGAGGTCCTGTCGGCCCTGTCTCGCCCTGAATGCCTTGAGGTCCCGTTGCTCCTGTTGGGCCCGGATCACCCTGAATACCCTGAGGTCCCGTTTCACCTGTTGGCCCTGGTATGCCCTGTGCTCCCGTCGGACCAGAAGGACCAGAAGGACCTGTTGGCCCGGGTATACCTTGTTCTCCTGTGGGACCTTGAGGACCCGTTGCTCCTGTTGGGCCTGGATCTCCTTGAATGCCTTGAGGTCCCGTTGGCCCCGTTGGCCCTGGATCTCCTTGAATGCCTTGAGGTCCTGTTGGCCCCGTCTCGCCCTGAATGCCTTGAGGTCCTGTTGGCCCCGTCTCGCCCTGAATGCCTTGAGGTCCTGTTGGCCCCGTCTCGCCCTGAATGC